>VZTU01015166.1:56207-89482 GCA_013400835.1 Zapornia atra
TTTTTGGTCTCTTTTTGCTTGCCTGAAGTTTCTGCTGTGGAAACTGGTCAGAATCTGATTTTTGGTACAGTGCCTGAACAGCAGAGCATGCACCGCTTCCAGGCATATGTGCTCGGGTAACTGGAAAAATCACTGAACTGCATTGCTCATTGTCCAGAAAACTGAAAAATGGGTGGAAACTCTTTCACAGCTGAATAGTAAAACTGTCATGTCACTATCATTTTTTGGGGGGGTCATAAAAATCCATTTCTCCTGAGACTGTCTCCTATGAATCTTAGTTTTCTAGCCACTTCCCACAGAATACCCAATAAGCCCTCTCTGTAAACCCAAACTGTGCTAAATAAAGTGGTGTCTCTTTCTTTTAGGTCTAATTATCACTGATGGCTATAACAGTTTTTCCCTGACAAACTCGTGCAATTCTATAGCTTCATATAACCTATCAAAACTTTGACATTTCCCCTATTACACCAGAAGCATTTGCATTTAGTTTATGGCAGCATGAATTAAATGGGCAAATGTCTTGTAAAGCATGGCTTGGGTTAGGACGTTGTGTAAGCTTCGTGTGAAAAAATTCCTGTCCGTCTGCTTCCTTGATTGGCATACTGTTTTGTGCAATGTTTTTTCCTGAAGATAGGTGGTAAATGAGCAGTGCTTCAAGTCTGCAGTTTTTAGCATACCTTTGCACTGAGCTTTATTCCAAGATTTATCCACTGTTTTCTTCCTAAACAGAAAGGAACTATTAAATGCTCTGCGAGATCATTAACCTCTTAGATTTGTTTGCACAACACTTAAGTAGCTCATTCCCTGTCTTTTCTGGAGATGTTGGCTCAAAATAAGTTTATTCATGATCAAAAGTTTTATACAACAGAGATATTTATTTTTTGTAGGATGCAGGGTTTTGCTGGGGGCTATGGCATTGAACTACAGTAGTGATGCTGAGAACAGATGAGGCAACGTATGTTTGCAGGGGAGGATTATGAAGGAGAGCAAATAAGACTGTTTAGATTTAATAAGGAGAATCATTAAAGTTTGTGAAAATCAGATCCATTGCCACCAGATGTTCATAGAATCATAGAATCTTTAAGGTTTGAAAAGACCACTAAGATCATCAAGTTCATCTGTCTGTCCAGTACCACCACTGTGTCAACTAAACCATGTCCTAGAGTGCCACATCTACAGGGTTTTTGAACACCTTCAGTGATAGTGACTCCACCACCTCTTTGGGCAGCCTGTTCCAAAGTCTAACCACTCTTTCAGTGAAGAAGTTTTTCCCAATATGCAGTCTAATCCTCCCCTGGTGCAACGTCATACCACTTGCTCTCATCGTATTGCTAGTTACTTGAAAGAAGAGACCAACACCCACCTCATTACAACCTCCTTCCAGGTAGTTGTAGAGAGCGATAAGGTCTCCCTTCAGCCTCATCTTCTCCAGGCTAAACAACAACCCCAGTTCTTTCACCTGCTCCTCATAAGACTTGTTCTCCAGACCCTTCACCAGCTTCCTTGGCCTTCTCTGGACATGCTTCAGCCCCTCCATGTCCTTGAAGCGAGGGGCCCAAAACTGAACACAGTGCTCAAGGTGCAGCCTCACCAGTGCTGAGTACAGGGGCACAATCACTTCTCTAGTCCTGCCAGACATGCTATTCCAGGATGTTGGTAAAAAAAGTCCATGAGAGTACTTTTTCCCCTTCCCTATGCTTCACACCACAGTACAGTTGTTCCTGAGGCCCCTGTTCAGCATCAGGTGGCTGCCTGCATTGTAAATTCTGCATCTGGCATCCTTGTTGTGTGGCAGAAGGAGAAAGGAGAAGTCTGAATTTTATTGACCCAGGTCTGACAAGTTGCATTTGGTCTGGCTGAGGTGCAGTCATGTTTCCCCACAGCAGCCCTCTCAGCGCTGTGCTGGTGTTGGTAGCCAGCAAGGTGCTGGTGCATCCCGGTGTGGTGGCCACTGCTGAGCAGGGCGGGCACAGCACCACAGCTGTCTGTCCAGCCTTCCCCCCAAGCAGTAGGCTGGGGCTGAGCAAGGCCCTGGGAGGGGACACAGCCAGGACAGCTGACCCCAACTGACTAGAGGGATATTCCACACCACATGATGGCTGCTCAGCAATAAAACCTGAGAGAAAGGAGGAGGAATGGGGGAATTTGTAATTTGCAATGTTTGTCTTCCAGAGCAACCACTATGTGTTCTGAAGCCTGCTTCCTGGGAAGTAGCAGGTGGTGTCTGGCCGATGGGAAGAAGAATCTTTCATTTTTCCTTTCCTTCCATGGGCAGCCTTTTGCTTTGTTAAACTGCCTTTACCTATAGCCATGACTTTTTTTTCTGTCTTATTTTCTCCCATCCTGTTCTGCTGAGGATGGGAGTGATAGAGCAGCTTGATCGGCATGTGGTCAAGGTCAACCCACCATAGTTTCAAAGAAGAGTCAGTGTAGTTGAGTTTGTTAATGGGCTGACTGCTGCTGCTGGAGCTTACTGGGATGGTTAGAATTGAACTGCCCTTGCCCTTATTGCTTCCAATGGCAATCCTGGGGAGCAGAAACTGGGCATGTCCTATTTACTGATGTTTTTGCTGTGAATGAAGAGGAACTGCCAACCTGGGAGCCCCACAGACAGTGCAGGGAGAGCAAACTCCATGTCAGGAACTCCTTTGGTTAAGTACTGATCAGACTCATTACCCCTGCACAGTTGGCACCTGAGCTACTGCTGCCAGACCCAGTTGCTTCCATGTGGTTTTTTGTGTGCTCCCTGTTATTTGGTGCGTCTCCTTGCAGCAGTCATATTTCTCTGGCACTTCTGAGTGCACAAGGATTGCTTGCCTGGAGGCAAGGCCAGTGGTGTTTTGGATACAATAGCAGGATGTCAAAGTTGTTGTCTGTTGGGAGCTCTCCCAGTTTCCTGTTGAAGCCAAACCTTGCTGCTCCTATGGCTTTGTTGCAGGCCTTGAGGCCTACATAGTAAGGCTTTTGTTTTATAGCAAGCCCAATGCTTGAGTTACAGCCTGAGATTACAACAAAGATATTGTAGCTTCTAGAAATGCCCTTATGTAATTGGTGCTAAGAGAGACTCTAAACCAGCCCTGAAATAAAGCCCAGTCTTCAAAACTATTGAATATTTCCCCAGTCATTGTGCCCCTTTTCCAAACTAGTAGCTCTTGCACTTAATTATAGAAAATGAGCCTGCCCTTTTGTTGTGGGAAAGAACATGGAACAGATCTACAGTGATGTGTATACAGCTATGCACCATCTCATAGCCTTAGAAAGAGTTGGTTTAATTTGCACATTTGTTCATCAAAACCAATGAAAATGAGGTAGAACCTGGAATGTACCCCAAAATTGTAGGTCTATGCAAAACCCTCTGTCAGAGTCATGTGGGGACTAGCAAGAGCGAGCCTAAAACAGTCATACACTTCCCCGGGACTTTGGGGTTGTGTTGGAGAGGGGCAGGGTGGGTGTGGTGTTGAAGTGTTGGGGGTTTGGGTTGGTTTGTGGGGTTTTTTTCAGGAGGACATAGGATGAGCACCTGTTAAATAAAGTCCTCTTGGTGCCTGAGGTTTCAATATTCTGCTATTAAATTTCTTTTTGTTTTCCCTGCAACACAGGCTGGCTCAGAAATCAATCCTGGGTTTGACTTTTGCTTTCATATATTCTCTTTCAAAAACTCCTCATAGCAGGTTCCAGTGGTTCATTCCAGTGGCAGTGGTTCATGAGCTGCCACTAAATGTGAAAGATCTTTTGTTCTTTCAGAAAATCCCGGTAGCAGCTCATGTCATTAATTGGTGGGAGCCAGAATCTTTTCACATCTGTTGCCCACAAAAGTCCCTGGAGAAGCTGGGGGGATTATAGTACCATATACCTTTAATGCAGTTGTAGAAGTGTTTTTCCTCATCCCACTTCTAATGACAGTGTCTCTCTGTTAAAGGCAGTGCCAGTGCTGTATTGGACTTCAAATACTACTATTGTAATGTTTATTTAATGACAGGGGATAACGCTGTTGCTGTTTCCAATGCAGATCTTTAGTTTCTGAATTGTCTATTATTGGATATTCAGGAATAGGCAGGGGTTTAAAATGTTTTGTTTTGACCCTAAAAAAGCTTCAATATCTTGATGGTGAAAATATATGCAAATACTCCACTAGGTATACCTGAAACCTCACAGATTGCACTAATCCTGGGTAGAATCTTATCCTATTCTCTTTTCCTTTCTGCTGTCAATTAAATTGCTAGGTGAGCATTTAAAAGAATTTTCCAGAATAGATTAATGTCTTCCTTTTCCTATTTGGAAACTGTTCTGTAAATGTGTTAAATCAGCTCTGTGGTTAGGACAGCTGACTGAAGATGTCTATTTTTAACCATGTGACATCATTTTCACTGATGACCAACCTCCCTTTCCCAAGGAGCAGCAATGTGCCTGGGGCAGGCATTGATCTCTGAATGAGCCTGCTACTACTTTCAAAAGTGACAGATGAAAATTTCTTTTTAGCAGGTGCCCACTACAAATAGGAATAAAGCTAATTTCATTCCTTGTATTGGGTTTGATGGTCACCCCTCAGCAAGATGAGATCAAAAATATCCACAATATATGGTCCAAAGTATAAACAATAATGACTATGTTAAAATTCCATTCAAAACAATTTCCTGGAGATAAGAATACCTACAAAATATTGTAGCAAATTGTATGTGTTGAGGGTACTCTGCTCTGTTATAGAGCTGGCATATACCTGGGTCATGAAGGTGATACTGCATTGCACAAGTGCATCTCAGCAAAGTGAAATGTTTAAAAAGGCAGAGCTGAGGCAGGGAAACATCCACAAGCAGGACAGTGGGGAGCTGTTGAGGGAAACCGATATATCGGATTTCTTCGCTCACGCTGTACAACTGGAACTGGTAGGTTTGTGGATGTTCTGGAGAAGTGAAGTAGGGACAACTCATTCCTCTTGGTAATGTGTTGGGTCTCTCTACAACAGACTTCACAGTATTGCAACAAGTAAACATCTTGGGACAGTGTTTAGATATGTCTGATATGTCTGTATCATATGCCAGACCAGCTTTGGTCTTTTGACATTAATTTCACATAAGGCACCAAGAAGAAAAGACAAGGAACCCTGCCTATGAGTCAGTCACAGAGACTCAACTCCACAGCTCCAGGTGACAATGTTTTCCAGCAATGAGCTGACAAGAAACTATGGCCAGACTAGAGCTCCATCAGAGACTCTTGCAGCTTGCCTGGCAGCATTGTGCAGATTTTCATGGAGCACACTGCAACCTAAATGCACAAACTAGGATTTGTATGAGAAAAATGTCTTTGTCAGAAAGAAGATACCATGGCATGTACCACTGATTGAATAAGTTTCTGGAGATGGTGAAGCACAGAGCTGTCATGCTGAGGTGGATGTGCTGCCATTGATATAGGCCCCCACTCGGTGAGTAGTGGTTGCTTAGATGAAGCTTATCTCCTGCACACGTGCACAGCCTAGCAGTGCATTTGAGACATGCCAGTATGAGCTCAGCTACCTGGACTTCATACACATACTCTTGAGCATCAGAGAGCTGCAATTTTTCTTTAAAAATACACGTTTTTTGCATCTCCTTAGTATATCAAGACATAGCCTGTCTTGTGCATGGCAGAATTATTTCTCTATAGGCTGTCCCATTTAAAAAGAAATCATCTCCATTATGAAAAGACTAGAAAGAGTGTCCATCGATTTGACAGGTTCTAAAAATCTTTCCAAGTCAATTCACTGACAGCAGAATGAAGGGACAACTCATTTCCATGGTGATGCCATCTGAATCACTCTATAGCAGCTGAAGAGTGGATCCTGACCTGGGTGGGTGCAGTGTTTAAGTCCAGTAACCATACAACCAGCAAGTGCTCTTTGTGATATATATCCATAAAAAAAGCTTATTTTCATTCATGCTTGGTTTTTTCCTTTCCATTCTTGAGAAAGCTTGGGTTTCGTGTCTAGTGGGTAACATTGTGTTAAAAAGTATACAAAAATGTGCAGAACTGCAGCTGGAAAAAATGACACTGTCTTCCAAGAGCATTTGGCTTCTCCCATGTTTAGTTGTTGACATAGTTTCTACTTTAGATCAAATCTATTTAGAGAAAAAGTTACCCAAAAAAGTTTCATGAACTGAGGTCAGTTTTTCTTCTTTCATTAAAATTCTAAATTATCTAACCAGAGGTCTTAAGAGAAGAAAAGAATGACTCATCATTTCTGACATAAGGATGACTTTTTACACTTTTACATCAGCTTATACATTGATACTGGAATCCCATTATAATGTTTAACATAAATATTAAATGCTTATTTTAAAGATGTGCATAGCCCTTAATTTTAAAATAGTTTCCAAGATCTTTTGTTTTCCTTTATGTAAAACGGTTTACTGGGGAGATAAGTATTTCTAGTAATGAGTTACATGAACTGGCTTGCTGGTTTTGTTCCCTTGGGGTTACATAGCATCTTTTCTTAGTCTTTTTATTCTTAGAATGCTTTGCTTCTCATTTTGCATGAATCAGTCACTGAATGGAAATATACTTGACTGTGTAAAGAAATGACTGTACTGTGTACCTACAGAAGAGGCCTACACTAGTAAAAGTAGTTTCACTCTGAAGTAGGAACTTCCACTGGTTTTGTGTTTTGGGTTATTTTAAGCTTAAATAGAATATATTTTTTGTTTCAGTATCATTCATCTAACAATCAATACAGTTTAAAAACCAACAAAACCCAACCAAGACACCCAAATTAATGCCATTTTTTCAAATAAAATTTGTTTTTATTTTCACCAGCTCTTGAAAGATCTTTTCTTTTATGTAGTCCTTTTTTACTAAGCTGAATTAGCTGTAAGATGTTGGACTAGATTTATTGCTTGCCAGAGCCTCAAAGTGGAGAGGAGAGGCAACCTTGTCAAAGCCTGGGAGTCTTGAAACTAATAGCACCTTAGATAAAGATTAGGATGGTTGAGAAAGAAAGGTCTGTCACGGGTTGGTGGTGCATCTCCTCAGAACTGCTTCATATTGAGGTATTTCAGGGCCCTCTGATTCATCCCATTCTTTTTTTGTGCACACTCATTCATTCCCAAGATAACTTCGCTTGTCAAAGATACACCCATTAATAAGAGCTCACCTATTTGGGAAACAGGACAGTTGATCTGCTTCCAGAATTGCAATGACCACCTTCTTGTAAAAGATGGACCCAAAGGTTTTGGACCCTATCCCAAATGGGGTGTACAGCCCTGTGGTTGTGGATGTCTTCCCAGACCTGTGTGCTGTGGTCCAGACACAGAGTGCTGCTCTGGCAACAGCTATGGTTAGCTACAGTGAGAAATAACAGAAGGATTTGCTATTGAAAATATGATAGCATTGTTATCAGCTAATGAATTGTCCCTGAAAAAGTATTGGTTGTTTTGCTTCAGATCTGCTGAAGAGCTGCTGATGTGTTGATTGCAAAAAGGCCATTAAACTTAGGAGGTAATTATACTGAATGTTGTATGTTATGAGTAATTTGTGAGAGCTTTCTCACCGTGGCATTTATTGACCCAGTGAAATGTTAGTTTTTAGAGCAAGATACTGTGTCAAAGTGTACTCATGAGACATTTCTGAAATGATACCACTTGTGTAGTGCCCAAATACATAGGTGTCTCAATTAATTGCTGAAAAATGAGTTTGAGTGCAGGGCAGGATGAACAGAAACCTGATTTTGGATAGATGCAATCCAGGAACATCCAGTGGTGCAGCCCTTCGTTTGTAGTTTGCATGATAATTAACTAGTTCTTGAATTACTTTATTATATTACATGGCATCTCAGTTTAGACTTGATCTGTGTATGTAGTGTCTTAGATCACTTTATGTTATATTGCATATTGCTCTCAACTTTTACTAGCTAAAGAGGGCTGAAATCTGCTTTTCCATGAAAGGTAGCAATAGGAATGACTGTGTAGCCTTCTCCATAAGGTGTATTTCTACATCTTTCATCAACTGGACAGAACCGTTCTTGCTTTGTTTCTCCCCCTCCACTTCCTTAATACCATCAAGTACAAGTTACAGATTTGTGACAGGAAAATAAAGCTTATACCTAACAATAGTTTTTTAGATCTCTCTTGTATCTGCTATTACATACTTTGGTGGAAAAGACTAAATACAAGTTGGTGACATGTTAAACTCTGTTGTGCTACAATATCATGATGCTGTCTCAGATAACCTTCTCTAGAAAATTCAGTTAATACATTTGTGTAAATCAGTAAAGCACAGTATTGTACTGAGAACTTACTGCTTAAAACTGGAGATGATAAGGATTTAAGGAACAGGAAGGCAAGTAGCAGTTGGCTGTAATTGAGATGGCGGTGGGCTATGCAAGAACACGCAGGAGATTACTGGTTGCCTGCTGCTTTAACTGGTGACACTTGTTACTAGGCATGTTTTGATTAAATTAGCTGTTGAACTGAAGTTAAGAGAGTTTCAATGAGAAAGAGGCTTCAGAGATTGGACCAAAACAAGTGAAGGACTGAAATAATAAATATTTATAGTGACCCAGATGGTACATCAGTCCAGATCCTCTACTCATGAAACAAGCGACAAGCCTCTGTGTGTGAAAGGCATGGGTTGAGTGACAGGGAGCTGCCAGTATCATATGACTATGAGAAAGCAAAACTACTCTTCAAATACATGAGGAAGGTCTCTGCTAGAAGCAGAGAGGAAACCACCGGAGAGTTTGTGGGGAGGCCTGTAGCAGTGCGTGGTTCTAGGAGCCTCTATTCAAGAATAGTGACTCCAAACTGATAGGACAGAGGAGAACTGCAAGGCTGCCCATCGCCTTGATCATCGGCTTCAGAGAAAGATAAGAGTTTGGCTTCTTCAGCCTGACGCTCAATGGGCATCTGATAGCACTCTGGGTGCACTGAGAAGGTCCTGAAGCTGAAGAGCTCATTGTTGGCATGGGTCCAGAGGAGGGCCACAAAGATGATCAAGAGGCTGGAGCACCTCTCCTGTGAAGAGAGGCTGAAACAGTCAGGTTTTTTCTGACTGGAGAAGAGAAGGCTCTAGGGAGACCTTAGAGCAGCCTTCCAGTACCTAAAGGGGGACTATAGGAAAGCAGGAGAAAGACCTTCATCAGGGAGTGTAATGGGGTAATGGGTTTAAACTAAAAGAGGGAAGATTTGGATTAGACATTAAGAAGAAATTCTTCCCTGTGAGGGTGATGAGTCCCTGGCACAGGTTTCCCAGAGAAGCTGTGGCTGCCCCCTTCTTGGCAGTGTTCAAGGCCAGGTTGGATGGGGCTTTGGGCACCCTGGGCTAGTGGAGGGTGTCCCTGCCCATGGCCGTGGGTTGGGACTAGATGATCTTTGAAGACCCTTCCAACTAAAACCATTCTATGACTTTATGATAACCTTAGTAAATAGAAGATAAGAATATCAGACCCTCATTCATTAGCTTAGAGGTTTTCCTGAAGCAGAAAAATGTAATAACAGAAAGCAGATGGACCAAGGGCTACCCTGAGAGCAGGAGGAAAGTTTCTGCAAGGGATTGGATAGGCTGATACAGGAGTGCTTTCTGGTTACATAGGATGTCCCAAGTCCTCATGTGAGGCATTGAATGAACAGACGTGTTCCAGTCCTTGGGAAAGGCAACGAATGATTCTGAATACTGCTTTGATGTGTTCAGCCAATATATTGAGTACTACATGGAATCAAGGAATGGATTACCTTCATCACCTTCCAGGGGTTAGTCTGAGGTTGATGTATAAGGCTGCTGTAGCAGTTTGCATGTTTGTTTTCCCACTTAGCAAAATAATTTCATTTTGAAGAATGTCTTGTGCATTCAACATTACCACTTTGTTTTCATTCATGGTTACTTTTTCATTCTTCCTTACATGTGTGTTATGCTTTTTCTTTTGTAGGACAGTTCGTGTCTGGCTGAAGAGAGATAGTGGGCAGTACTGGCCCAGCATATACCATGCAATGCCATGTAAGTATAGACATTCACTACCTACTGTGTATTTGCAAAATGGCTTCTCTGGTTTTGATGAAGCTTCATGTTTATTACCATTTGCAAGCTTACCATTCTGTATTAAATATTATTCTTGAACAATCCTCTTGGTTTCTATGAAGCTTTACCAAGTTGCATGCTAATGCTTCTGAGAGGCATCAGGGATTACAGCAGGAAAAGGATACAGATATGCTAGCAAGGGGTGAGCATTTAATGCAAACATAGATTAAAAAATGTGGGAGCTCAAAATGTAGTCTTGCATTCTGCTGCTAATGGAGTCCATAAAGCTTTGTAAGTCTCCAGTATAAATCACTCTGCCCTTCCTACTACATGTGCTCAGTCCATTAGAGTAAATGGTTTTATTTGATAAGAACTTAATATCCTGCAGCAGCTAATAAGAGAGAATACTAGACAGGGAAGGCAGCCCTTCCAGTGAAGAAGCAGAATCATTTTAACTCTGCAATTAAATGTGGAAAACCAAGTTTCACTGATGGATCCCTCCAGTATAATCTGCTCTGTGTCTCCTCTCCAAAAGAGTGTTCATACTTTAAAAGAAACTGCAGATCAGTGTCCATTTTCCCAAGAGACAGTTGAAGAAATCACAAACGTGGCTGTCTGTCATTACTCCTGCACTGAGTGCAGGAGTATAACTCTGCAGGTGACCAGCAGCAGGGGTGATGCTCCTCAGTCAGCGCAAGACGTGCGGGGTTAACCTGCCTCGGGAAGCTGATGAGGCTGACCTTAAATCCACAGATTGGGGAGCATTTATCAAGTCCCATCGAGGTGCTTTTACTGTCTGGAGAAAGAATTATTGTAAGCTAAGATAGCTAGATTTGGAAGAGACAGCTGTCTCCATGATAGGTTAAATATTTAAAAAATATGTTCTAGTGCCTCAACACCAGATTGGGACCTTAGAGTGGCCATGGTGTTTGACTGCCTCCCCTAAGAAAGCATTCCTTTGGTAGAGAGGAGGTTCTCTCTCCTTCCTTTGATGGAGTAGCTCATAAGAATATGTCAAGTCTCAAAGGTCCTTTCTGTTCAAGATTATGCACTAAAAGTTACTGGAAAGAAGCTAATACAGTGGCAGTCTGTGGAGCACTGTCACTGGCAGTGGCCTGAATTCGCTTGACCTGTCTGTCCTCAGAGTTTTGCTTTCCTCAGTCAAACTCTTACAAAATAGCTGTTTTAACAGTTTGGCAATGATAGTTCTCTTTTTCCATGTGATGTTCTTGCATACATTTGCATTTTAAAATCTTGTTAGGTCCTCCTCTGGCCTTAGCAAGGCTGCATTTCTGCCAGTAATAACAGCTTCACTGGAAATGATGGATGGAGTAGATCCAAATCCATTCAACGGGGACTATTTTAAAGCTCCTTCATAAATTTGAACACCTGACACTGCTCTTTCACTTAGAAGGCTGGTAAGCATTTGAGCCAAGAGATATTAAAATTATGCTGTGTTATTCACCAATTTCAAGAATGATCAGGTATAATTAATGACTGGAACAATGCCAATTACATTGTTACCAACCATGGCTTTAAGCTTGGAAATCGTAGGAAGGACTCTGAGTCAGCCTCTGTACAAGTTTGCACTTGACTAGAAATGATTGTTTTTTCTGTTTCTGTGTGGATCATTTTTTTGATGGACCTCTGCTTTAGATTCACATGGGGTTTTGTTGTCTAGAGAATGACTACCCACAGGTTCTCTGTGTAAAAATGTAGTAGGCACAATGGTGCCTTTGTGTAGTTTAGCAAGCTGTGACTGGTGGTCCCACCTGTAGCATAACTAATAATTTTGATCCTGGTGGTGCATGACCCACACCCTTTTATGATGTGATATCAGGCAGCCTGAATAACTGAATTTGCACCCTGGGTACCCTGGGAGATGAAGAAGATCAGAAGTTGGGCCAAGTCAGACATGTCCATTGGTCAAGCTCTGCACCCAGTTGGGGCCATCAGTGCATTCTGAATGTGCAATCTATTAAATAACTGGAAAAAAGATCAAGATTGTAGATCCCTTCTGGGTAGTGAAACTTGCTGCTGTTTAGAGGTGGGATTCCCCAATTACTAAGTTTCATGCCCTGTCTATGGGTGTTTCCATGGTTGGGAAATTCTGGTCAACATGATGGCCACATTTTTGTTCATCTCCTCTAGCCCATGAGTAAGAAAGAGCTGTGGGTGTTATATACATGCTGTTATATCATCAGTAAGGCAAACTATGTAAGCTGGAAACCTGGCTGACACGTCTCCGTCATGCTAGCATTTTATCAACAGTTGTATTACTATAGAATGGTTTGGGTTGGAAGGGACCTCAAAGATCATCTAGTTCCACCCCCCTGCCATGGGCAGGGACACCCTTCACTAGCCCAGGTTGCCCAAAGCCCCATCCAACCTGGCCTTGAACATTTAACCATAGGCATCTGACAAGCTCGTTAACCCTCTTCATGTGCAACATGGATTATAGATGCAGAACCACGGGCAGATATGTGACTTGAGCAGTGTCTGCACAGGAGAAAAACCCAAACAGCTTAGTAGACACAAATGTATGAAAGGGGAAGGGATTGTAGTCAAGTGAAGTATGCAAAAAAAAAACCCCCAACCAGCCACTCAAAGAGACCCAAACCAAACCAAACACCTCTCACAGATGTGAAATGGAGGAAAGGATTTATTGTAGTGAGGAACAGTGGAGTATCCAGTCTTTGAGGCAGGTAACACAGTCGTTTTCATAGCTAATACTTTGCTTTGAACAAGAGGATAAAAAAACTGCAACGCAAAACACACTCCTTAAACTATGCCACTTCTAGGCACTTCAAAAGGGCTCCCTGAAACTGCAGGTCCAAAGTTGGTATTTCCCTTCTGCTTCTGTCAGCCTCTAATAGAGGTGACCAACTGTTGAGGGCATGAAGTATGTAATTGAGCTTTTCCTCCATAATTAATTTTCCAAAGGCTAAAATCAGTGCATATTCGCCCTGTATTTAAGATAAAGAGTACTGCCAAGCTTCCGCATCAGGAATATACCTGCCTGTCTTCTGCAGTAGTTCAGATCAATCTTTTTTTCCAGCCTGAAATCCAAATCATAGCAAGATACTAAATTAAAGGCCCTTTGGAGTAATGTTATTTTTCCTGTCTATTATTTTAAAACAACCTTAAGCATTTCAGAAGTGTAGGGTTTGGGTATTTTAGTTTGGCTTGGTTTGTTTTTCTCCCACTCTTCTTAATGAGCATTAAGTGCTTAAGTATCTGAATGTCATGGTACTTTCACAAAAGCATGAGCTGCTTCACTCTTGTTACAACTGGTATCACTTTACCTACATTAGTGTTGCTAGTGTGGACATAACTGTAGTGCTGACATACTGATTTTTCCAAGAGCACGTGTTTCTGAAGAATTCCCTTAGGAAAACAATTACAGCAAAAGAAGTGTCTTTACACTGCTGTGACTGCATACACGTGGGTCTGGAATTTAGAAGTGACTTTTCTGTAATCAGCCCATGTCAAGCAGCTGCTTGTACCTTTTCTGTCTGAAGTGTTTCAGGCTACTTTGGAAAAGCATACTTCAAATAGCTAATTTACCTGATACTTACTTTCTGCAAGCTGTTTATTGCCTTCAGTGTTACTAGTAGCTGTTTCAATGTATGTGTGCACAGTGTCTAGCATTTGAAAGCTGATATGTAGAATATGCCCATACTGGCATTAAGTGCCTTTAAAAGGATTGGATGTTTATTCTGCTTAGAATTGCTTTCTTTTCTGTCTGCTTTTCCTACAGCTGTCTCTTTCTGCTACAACCTTAGAAACCTCAATATAATAACAGTAATGCACCACCCTCCAAAGGCATGATTTGAGTTCACTTTCTCTGAGAGAAAAGTATAGTAAGGAACAATTTTGTCATTGTTAGTAGCCCTAATTTAAGTGTTTCCTTTCTGGTAGTTTCCTTGAACTGAAGCCTTTTCCCTAATTTAATTTAGTGAACCCTTCCAGGAAACAAATTGAGCTGCCTGCCTGGATGTGGATCTAGTATGCTTTCTGCTTGTGGTGGGCTGTCCTTTAGGAAATGTTTTAAGAGGGAGTCAATACCGAAGGTAGAACAGGTTTTATTTAACAGTCAGCACAGACTCTCCTCTTCTTCATATGGCTTTGCTGCCAATTAAACTATTGAGAAAGATTTTCTGAGCTATGGAGTATTTAATCGTAGGTGGGACATTACACAAATTGAGAAGGTACCAGGTAGGCAATACTGGAAAAGAGATGGCTCCTTGCTTGTTAGCAACAAGAACACTGAGTAATCACAATGGAGAGCAGAAAGCAAGGGGAAGGGGGAAAGCAGAACTAAAAGCACATCTGACTGTACTCTGTGTCTATCGCGAGAATATGGTTTGAATACCACCATCACTGTTGAAGAAGCAAGAATGCCTGCCCATAACTGCAGTTGGCAGTTGCTGCTGAAAAACTATTCCTGAAGGTTTTTGTTGGGACAGCAGGACTCCCAGCCTCATGCTGCTGTGTTGAGCAGTAAAATCAATCCCTGCTTTCTGCATGCAACTTCACAATTTCCCAATTAAACCAAGCATAGCTCTTGAAGTCTTGCAGGAAAATTCTGGTTTTACCCTGCTAGATCCTCGAGGGAGTGTAGTATGACTGACCTGTGTGCAATTGAAAAGGATGTCCAGGAGTTGAACTTGATGATCCTTATGGGTCCCTTCCAACTTGGTATATTCTGTGGTTCTATGATTCTATGTCCTAATGTTTGTTAGGGTAATAGTGATATGATAAAACAGTGATTAGTTTTCAATACAGTATTTTATTTTGGCCATAATATGTGATACTGTCATAACGTTGCTTGTGGTGAAACTTGAAAAGGGGACATTTGGACTCACAGGCCTTAATGTTGGCTGATATGATGATTCCTATAGGTTAACTTTTCTTACTGCAGGTATAGGATGCAAGTCTCTGACATAAAACATTGGGGTTTTTTATTGTCATTAGTTCAATCAAATGCAAACCCCTAAATTATTCAGCTAAGAATCTCTCAGATTTATACTGAAATGTCAGGAGCCTCGTACTTCAAAACACCACCCCTGCTCTTGTATGACATGCCTGTTTTCAGATTATTAGTTAAGAAAAAATTAAGGAGCTGGAGCAAGAAATAGTCATTGTTCCATGGCCTAATAAGATAGGGTTGAATGAATTGCAAAACACTTTGTAAATGTTTGTCTACTGGAAGGGGCAAAATGCTGAACAGCATCATAAAGCATGTTAGCTAGTTTTAGGCTTTCCAGAACTTCAAGAAAATGAGAATCACAGGTTTTTTAACTTCATCAACATGTTCATTTTTTTCAGCTCCATGTTCATGCATGTCTTTTAACCCGGAAACCAGAAGGCTGTCCATAGGTCTAGACAATGGTACAATCTCAGTAAGTACATCCAAAGATTTCTAGTTGAAATGCTTCCCTTTTGGCAAGTATATGTGTGATGTTGTGGTGAGGGTATTTTTGCTAGTGTTTGGGAGACAGACTTTTTACTGCTAGTGAAAATGAAGCTGTAGTCTAGAAAATGGCAGATTATTTCAAATTTCATTACAGCTGTCAGAAAGAGATTAAGTGGGGTTTGCAATATTTATTAGGCAACTACACAAATTGTCTTAATTTGCATATTTCTTAAAAATAACAACGCAGAAAGCCAGCCAATGTTTTATTAAATTTCAATGCCTTGTTAATCATACTATACCAAAGTTTTCTGAAAGCAACAATTAAGAGGGGAAAAATATCTTCTGAGAGGCAGAAGGTGGACTTTTGCTCCATATCTAGCTGCTTTTCCAAACTTTGGGATTCAGATTTTCTTTTCCTCTCCCCTTCTTTAGAGGAGTGAGTTGCTGTAAAGTTGCAGTGCTGAAAGATTTGGTTCATTAACATCTAAGAGAAATCTGTGTTTGTGGAAAGGAAGCTGGGTATTGAAACAAAAGCCTGCCTTTTAGATCTGGGACAGAGAGTAGCAGTTGAGCTTATTCATTGGATTTTTCTTGTAGGATGATAAGTAAAAGTTGTATCACTTTGTGGAAAGGTCATGGGTTAGAGAGGTATTTTTCAGCTATGCCTCATGTATAGACTCTTCTTCCAGTTTAGGATCATTTTGCTATCATTTCAGATTTTTACCACTGTTTTCTCTGCCTTACGGGTTTTATAACAGAATCAGTATTTGCAGGTTGGCATAAGGGCAGCTGTCAGCACTAAAGCCAGGATGGTATTTGGGAAAGGCTGTGTGACCCTTTTAGCTGTCGTCTGTGAGCTGTATCAAAGAGGTGAAGGTTTTGACCTATAAAGCTATTAATGGCTAGTAGCAGAGATTTTTTTATTGTCCCTGTAGATTTTTCCTATTATATCTAGGGAAAGGGACAGCTGCCAAAGAATTCCCTGCACCTCTGAAATTCCCTCCTTCCCACTCTCTGCAATAGTTGTAATTTGCCAGCCCTACTAAACACTTTTATTTTCACCAGGCCTTTGAGGAATGTAAAGGCAACTGTAAATAAGCTATTTAAATACTCTGGCATGATGGAAAAGAGAAGGCTGCTGGGGGACCTCATTGCAGCCTTCCAGTACCTGAAGGGAGCTTATAAGCAGGAGGGGATTCAACTTTTTAAAAGGGCAGATAATGGCAGGACAAGGGGGAATGGATTAAAACTAAAGGAAGGAAGGTTTAGATTAGATATTAGGGGGAAGTTTTTTACAGAAAGAGTGGTGAGGTGCTGGAACAGGCTGCCCAGAGAAGTAGTGGATGCCCCATCCCTGGAAGTGTTCAAGGCCAGGTTGGATGGGGCCCTGGGCAACCTTGTGTAGATCCAGGCCTGGAGGTTGGTGGTTGGAGCTCTCTGATCCTTGGGGTCCCTTCCAACCCAGACCATTCTATGATTCTATGAAAAGAGGTGCCCTTTGTCTTTGGAGCACTTTGACTTGGAAAGCCAGGGGGTGCTTGAGTCTGAAAGGAGTAAAATATTTTCCATTCTGAAGCTAAAGAAAGTAAATGAGCCATGCAGGTGGTAAACCAACATATGACTTCGGGTTCTCATAGGTATATATTGCCATGGCTGAGGCATATTGCATTGCTAAGCTGGGCTTTGCTTTTCACAGTCTTCTGGATACAAGTACAGAGGAGAAGGGGGGAAGGGTTTGTCTGTGTTGCTTGATTTAGTTCCCTGTAGCTGCGGGCAGTTGTGTGGTAGAGCAGAAAATGCTCTCCATGGACTTCCACAAGCAATGAAATGTAGCAAACCCAAGGCTTGAAAGAGAAGCCGCAGCTGTAATGTGCTGCAAGAAGTGGTGGAGGTGGGAATGGAAGAAGAGGAAGGGTAGCCCCATATTCAAGTCCCAGCAATGTCTGGCACAGCTGTGATTGTTTAGAACAGGAATATACAAGCAGGGCACACTGACCACAGAATAAGAGAACTTCCTACAACAAGATGACCTTAATGCCTGACCTTTAAACAGTGTGGCCCTTAAAGGGAAACTACAGGCAATTTACTTGAGCAGCTTGAAATATTTGGCAATTAGTCAGCTATTCCATGTTAGCATTTCTGGTAATGCCCAGAACCCTTGTGTATGCTGGGTGCAGGACCGAAAACCAATACTGAAAATCATTCTCCAACTTCACTTTGTGTAGAAGGAAAGGACTCTTGGCAAGGACTAAGCTGATGAAGTCATATTACAAGCTGATATAATGGTCATGACAATGCCACATGATCTCAAACTTTTGCCATGCAAGGAAGTACTGCTCATACTTTCAGATGTAAATGGGGATAAGAAAGTGGAACTGCCCTTTTTCTTTGACATTAAAGTTGTGTAAACTGTATGGATTTTGGTTATGAGCCTGCTGTCTCAGATATATGCATATGGTGCATTTTGAGAAGGATGGGCTGTGATGCCATTACCAAAGAAAGCTCTTCTAGCAAAGCCCCTGTGAGGTGAGCTCATCTGGCCACCTTGCCTTGTGAAACAGAGCGACAATTTTGGTTCTAAAAAGATGAAGAGATTGTTTTCAACCTTTTGTAACTTGTAAACACAAAGGTTTGTGCAGCACAGTGGAAGGTTCTCTTGAGCAAACATTGTCTAACATCATGCTTGAGGAGCAGTGGTACATAAACTACCAAACAAAAAGTTTCTATGGTTTGGGGTTTTTTTGGTTTTTTGTTGTTGTTGGGTTTTTGTTTGTTTTGGGGGTTTTGTTTGTTTTGGGGGTTTTTTTATACTTTGCAAATTTTTTTTTTTGAGAGGAAGTGGCATTTCTGTTACTTTATGCCTGAGGTCCCTTTTGGAAGCCAAAAGACTTTATTATAGTCATATATTCCTTGCTCTGAAGTGGAGAAAATCATGTTTTAATGGGTACAAGTCTCTCAAGCTACCAGAAGAAGAAACAGAGGAAAGGTTTATTACTTGCAATAGACAGGAGACTTCCACAGCCAAGATGAGACTCCTAATCTAATGTCATATAGCTGAAAGTTAGCTTCTAGTAAAGTTAATCATTAGGTTCTGCAGCTAGTAGATGAGAGGAGAATTGCCTTTGGAGGCATCCTTGTTGTTTACCCTAGAACTTGTTTTAGTATTGCATAAATCTCTCTCCTCGTCTCTAGGGAGATTTAAATGAGGGATTTACTTTTTAGGTAAATGAAGCAGAATTAAATTAATCTTGTTTTGTTGACCATGCTTGTGTCTAGATAAATCTATTACATACTTCAAGCAAGGCCACAAGGAAAACAGGGCACTAGAATTACCCCTTCAGGATTCTTCCTTGGGGATGATACTTATTAAGATAGACTCAACTTCCACATAATTTGATCTTGCAGGTGTCTACAGCTTTGGCTGTAGCACTTTGAATGCCTGAGTCAGGCTCTACCTGCTGATGTGTACCCATCTCCTCTGCCACTGTAGGAAGTTTACTATTTTTCCCTTCAACAAAAGTACATGACAGTTTCTGTCCTCTCCCAGTTTTTATACTTTATAAGATGAAAACACTGTAATAATTTCATAGAGCTTTCTTTGCAACTAACATAGATATAGGGTCTGAGAGTAGATTTAAGAGCTTTCATACTCTTCCATTTCTGAAGTGGGTTTGCTGTTCTCTGGAAGACGTAGTGAGAGTGCTGTCAGTCACTTGTGTTAACAGGACAAAGTCAAACCTTTAAGGAGATCTGCAATGTCAAAATGGCATCATCTACCAGAGTACAAACTAAATTCCCTGGAGTAGGAATTAAAATTGTGAATGGATAGCAAATAACTAATATATAGAGATTATTCTCTCTCAGAAATTGATTCAGTTGCCTAAGCAGAAGTCTCTAGTGCTATTTGGGATACATCAGTTGGCATCCTCCTGCAGTTCTGGAAAAGCATGGGTCTTCCTTAGACCCTGGGCCATGTCAGCCAGCCCCATGGCCAACTGAACTGGCAAACATCTAACTATGGGGTTTATTTGCCTTAACAAGAGTTATTTGAAACAAGATGCCAATATTTCCAGGGTGAGGATTTACAGAGTTGTCTTTATGGTGATGGGTGTATGTGTTTCAGTGTGAGGGAGGTGTCCTCCATGAAGGTATAGTTGAGGCTCTTTGTACAACAGTGGGCACTAAATTAGAGTCTTTTCAAACTCTCAAGCCTTCTCCTTTCTCCTCTGAAAAGGCTTTTGTGATACCATTACTGTTTTAATACTAAGCTTACCTGAAACAGCCAAGACTGATTTCTAAAATTTTCAGTATGGCAAAAAAGGTCATAAAGTATCTCCAAAAAATCCCTCTGAACAGCAAAGGGTGATTCTTGGCAGAAAAAAAAAATATGTTTTTAATCCCTGCAAGGAGGGGTTTTGGTTTTGCCATCCTGAGTTCTGTGATGTATCCCAGCCCCTCCTGGGAAAAAGAGCTCTCTCAGGACTCAGAAATCTTGCTCCATTCTGTCAACAAGCACCAACTGAGCGTGGGTGACCCCAGCCTTTCTAAAAGCTCATTAAGAAGAGCCAAAAAGCCGCCTAATGAGAGCTGAGCGTCAGCAGCTCGGAGAGGAGCAAAACATCTATGCATGGAGGGATAAGCAACCAGTTTCTGTGGGTACAATGTTAAAGAGATGTAGTGGGTGTTTTTGTAGTGCAGGTGACACAGTGTATGGGCAGCAGGGCATGAATTTCTTGAGCAAGGTGCCCTGTGCTAAAATGTCTGTGTATTGACGCAACTAATACATTTGGCCTCGTGGCAGGAAGGGGGAATGAGTTTTATGTGATAGTGTGAAGGGTAGCAGGGAGTAAAAGGCCTGAAGGAAGATTAGAAAATTCAAAACAAGAAAATGTATTGCAAGGGGCAACCGTGTGTAGATCCAGGCCTGGAGGTTGGTGGCCCTGCCTGTGGCAGGAGGGTTGGACCTTTATGATCCTTGGGGTCCCTTCCAACCCAGACCATTCTATGATTCTATGATTATCATATGCTTTCAAGGGAGAAAATGGGAAGCAAGAAGTCCTCAGGGGAAAAAAAATGAAGAAAAAAGTTATATCCAGTTAATGGAACTGTGTTTATTTTGTACTGTGTTTGTCCCTTTGGATGGTGCAATGTATTAATAGTACATAGCTGTGGTTTGTATTAAAGTATACAGAGCTAATCGATACGTGGGTAAACCTTATGAACTGCAGTTGTGTTTGATTCACTGCGTTATAATGGGAAGACTCAAAAGCCTTTTCAGTCTCCAACTGTAACTCTGGGACAGTTCAGATCATAGAAGAGAATGGCCACATCACATTTACAAAGGGAAAAATGCAAAGGAAAATGAGAATGCAAACCACATTCTTCATCCCTTCTGAAGTCACCACAGTGAAAGCTGGGGTCAGTACCAGGACACTAAATGGGTGGGAAAGGCAGACAGATTGTCGCACTACATGTTGCACCAGTTGAAGCCATTTCTCTTTAGGTAGTGGCAGCAGAACGTTAGCATTCATAGCAAAGGGTCTTGCTTCAAGCAGGCTTTGGAGTAAAGCATTTCTTGTGGTGATTTAGCATTCTTCCGGCAGTGGTTAATGAAAACCACTTCCCCTGTAAGTAGCTAGGGAGGTATAGCAGATTTTTAACATTCAGTAGTTTGCAGAGTTAAGGTGACCCTGGTATAGAAATCCAGCTGACTTAATTGATTTGTTACTGCTGTTTAAATAACACTCCCCACTGTTGTCCTCAGCTGCCAGAGGAAAACTAATGGGAGGTGGAGCAGATTAAGGAAAGGAAGATGAAGTGGAGCAATTCAAGAGAACAAATTTCTAACTAGCTTACAAACAGAAACCTAGAAACAACAAAATACATAGTTGCTTCAACCCACTCAGTTGTTTTACTGGGAGGTGGGATCAGTAGATGTTTACAGATGAGTTTTGCAGGCTCTCCACCCTGGTGCCAAGCAGTATTGTGATGTGCTAGGGTAATCCTGGTGCTGGAAAACTATGCAGATAGTTTTACCTTCAGTGACCCCACAGAAAATGCAGAGCGACTTTTTTTTGTTCATGCTGGTTTGGAAACTGTGGGTAAATACCAGCTTGTCAGTGGTTACAACGTCTTCTCATGCAGTTTTGAACTAAATGTTTGGTTTGCCTTAAATACAGACAGTAGGCTTCTGAAGTTCAGTCTTCTCTGATGTTGCATAGTGCTTTTGGCAGTACTTACACATTAATATTTCACAAATGTATGCATTCAAATTTAGCTTATTTTGTGTTTATATACATGCTTTTCTTATTTGCACCCCATATCCAGATTAAATGAGTTATGTTTTACTTCTTCTGTCCCCAAGGTAGATTAGCTCAGGGAGTTTCTGCATAGTTTGCTATAAATTATTAATGTGATGTGGCTTTACACTCCCTGTTTTTATTTTGTGTTTCTTTGAGCACATGGTGTACACATGTAGATACCTGACAGCAATTTGAAAGCTAATTCATGCAGTGGTGCAGCAAAGCCTACCCTTTGCTTGGGTGTTTCCTCCACAGAGATATTGCAGAGGTTTTGTTATGGTCCCTCTCTTTCCCCAGCTTGGAGCAACTCTCCTCTTTCCATCGAGCATCAGGGACACCCAGGTGCTCAGTCAGTTTAACCACACAGGGTTTTTCCAGGAGCCGAGGCTGCCATGCAGACTCTGAGCTGCTGTTTTCATCATTTCCTCATGCAAAAGCTGTGTCTGTGGTTAAACAGCAGCAGCAAGGCAGCAGGACCACAGAGCCAGTCCCCACTGGGATGCTCTTCCCTGGCCGCAGGAGTGAGCCCGGCTAGGTCACACCACACATCTCTCCCCAGGCAGCCACAGTGTGTGTTAAGCCACCCTCCATCCCATGCACAGCTGCTTGTTAACCACAACAAAGCAGTAGCCAGGCTAGAAAATCTGCTTCTGAGATACCAGAATAAATATTAGCCATTAGTGGGATAAAATCAAGAAAGAAAAAGCCTGTGTTTCTATGTATCCCAAAGCACTAACAGACTTTTGAACAGAAACCTGAAATGCATTCCCATCAGGGATTAGCAGTACCTAGCGTGGACTGAGCAACTTCAAGGGGCTCCTACATATCTGAGCTTCCTGAGTGTTCAGGTTGGGGTGTAGTGTATGCACACGCATGGGTACGTGTGTACACACACGTGTGCACACGTAGCTGGGTGCACATGCAGGTACCTGAATGATAGGTGTTTGCTCTATGCCAGGTCTCTCATTTTGTGGTAGTTGGGCTTGCAGCCATTTCTGTCAGCCTTTTTGACTTCTTTTTGAATAGTTCCTCATTTAGCTCCACTGTTCTCTTCAGAAGCACTCATCATGTTGTTTCTCAGGCAGCCTTAAAAAGTTAAATAATTTAGGGTTTTAGGTGGAGGTACTCAAAATTAGCAGAAGTATAGATAGGGCTATGGTTGCAAAAAAGGGAGAGCTTCCCTTGGTAACAAATTCAAATGAAAACACTTTACATCTCTAAGCACAGTTTCTTCATTTTTTTTCTTTTCCCTCCCTCAGGAATTCATTTTATCAGAAGATTACAATAAGATGACACTAGTGAAAAGTTACCAGGGTAAGAGCATGATTCGTGTTACCTGGTTTGTATTGGCATTAATTTTTGTTAGTGTTCTCTTGAGGAGTGTGAATGGAGAGAAGTCTTCTTCAACGTGATTGATTGATATATTTTTTTAAACTAATATAAATGCTGTTTTTATCAATAGACTCATGATGTGCTTTGTTCTGAGGTTATAAGACTTTTAAAGAGCTGTTCCATGTTTTCCTTTTCCTTTTAAACGTTTCTTTGGAATTTCATTCTACACAGCAAACTATCAAAAATCCAGACCACATTTTGGGAAGAGGAGTAATTTTTAATCTTTAGTATTCCAATGTAACCTTTTAGGACTGAGGCATTTAGGGCTGCATCTTTTGGGGTTAGTTTGGTTATACTTTAATAACTGTCAGCTTCAGTAATATCAATATTATCAGCAAATACCTGCCGTAGATCAAGAAAGGCTAATCCATACCTTTTCTAATTATATGCTGGTATTCACTGATGTGATGTTTTAAGAAACCTAGCTATTTGTCCTCATCAAACCTCTAAAGGACACTGCACTTGGAAAGGTATTCTTACAAAAGTAACAAATGCATGCAGCAGCTTATTCTTATATCTCTTTTGCTGTTGGGCTAAGAGTTGGTATGATACTATATGTTTTCATATCTTATAAGCTTGTGTTTCTGTGTAGAAACCTCTGCCATGCTGGCTTGAGATTTCTCACATACATTTTAAAATGTGTATTTACTCATACTCTTTATACCTTGAAATGTTGAGAGAGTAATTTAAATCTCTGGGGATCACTTTGTAACATTTAGATTTTAAAGTATGAAGAGAATCTTGATTTTTTGCAGAGCATAACTAACATGCATTGGCTTTTGAGTGTTTCACTTCAGCTCTTTCATGAATGCCTGGTGTGTTGTAAAATCAAGCTGGAATGCCTGCACTTTTTTCTTAGCTTGTAAAAGTGGAAGAAAAATAGTCGATGATGTTAAAATATATGTGAATCTTATTTAAGATTGCTGCAGTCTGACTGTGCAATTAGTATCCAAATTTGTGATTGCTCCACAGTCACCAAAGTTTGTCACACCTAGGATTTCTATTTAAGGGTTGTTGGGCTGAATATTCCTACTGACTGTTCTGCAGCCCCCTTTGTTATTAACTCATCCATTTGCGTCCTTGGATTCAGTCTTGCAGGCTAATCACAGCCTAAGAAAGGTGAGGTGAAATCTTTTCTTCTGCATATGCAGAACAACATATGCATGAGACCACCTTTCTTGCCAAGCTCTTCAGGGAAAAGGGTGAAAATTTTGGAAGGGGGGAACATATATCTTGGCAATATGGCAGAACCCCCAGTTGACTGTGCCAGCCCATCTAAGGCCTGGGGATCATGCCTCATAAAATTAAGAAAATGAAAGCTGGTCTCATGGTTTTCTGCTGCAGTGTACCACAGGTGCTGCTGCAGAGCATTGGAGGGGACCTTTGGATAGGAAGATGCCATGGAGTACCTCCATGGGTTGTCCTATGGGAGAACCCCAAGTGTTCAGACAGCATCCCCCCAATGTCGGGCAACAGAGTACTCTAATGAGGGTCCATTAACATCAGTAGAGAGGCAGTACCACTAAGCACAGGCCTGACTGGGGTCACCTCCTTCCTAGACTGTCTGTCTTAGCATGGGAAGGTTTTTGATCAGTTCTGGCCACTTGGTGCCAGAACCATCAGATGATGTGTTAGCTGATTGTATCTGAAAGCTATGGATTTACTTTAGGGTAAGAGAAGCAATACTTGTGCCCAGAATCAGCATCATTTCAGTTCTAGCCCAAACCACAGCAGTTGCTGGCAGTGGACAATGAGTGTCTGCCTTCAGGCACTTAAGCTACTCACTGTCTGCTGTGTCTCTCAGGCACATGGAGCCCCTGCCATGCTCTCATCTCTCACTTCCATGGTTTGATGTTTGGTCTTGTCCTTGTTTAAGTTGATGAAAACTCTATTCCCTGAATTTAAAAAATAGTGACAGTATTCAGGTGACCTAGTTTTGGGAGCGGAAAGAAAGTGTGGTGACCCCAGGCTGCTGGCATCCCTCAAATTCATGTGGGTGTCTGTGCAGTAATGCAAGGGTTAAAGAAGCAATGGAGCTGTTGTTCTGCTTTCTGCACACTGCCAGCCGTGTGGGTAAAAATTTGGTTTAAAAAAAAATGCCTTCAGGTACTGTTGCAGATACGTGTTTTCTTTTATCTTCTCCCACTGCTGGCTTAGGGAAGCCAGAGTGCTGTGAGTGCAGCAGAGGTGGTGACCATGGAGGAGGGAAGACAGGTCCTGATTCACTGCTACAGGAGGGACAAGACTCAAAAGTCATTCAGCAGGAAACTTTTCCTGGAACACTGGTTAACAGCTGACATAACATAAACAGGCAGGATGTGGGGATGGAAGAGAGCTTCTGCACAAAGGCATGCTCTGCCCAGCTTATCAGCAGCGCTGGTAACCCATGCTGAGCTATGCAAACACCTCTGGGCTGCTCCTCTCTCCAGAGGTGTCTGCTTACTGCAGGAGGGTTGGATTAGATGACCTTTAAAGGTCCTTTCCAACCTAACAAATGCTATGAATCTACAATTCTATGACATGGTACTTAGAAGGTTACAGATACCCAGGGACAATATCAGTGTCACCAGTCTCACTAGCTCACTCTGGAAAGTCCTGCAGCAGGCAGGTTTTTGATGGTACAAGGCAGGAGAACAAAGCAGGGATTCCCCACAGTTTGCAGTGCATTGATGACCTGTGGCTGCCTGCTGCTCTGCAGCGCAGTGCCTCCCACTACCCCCATCCGTACAGACATGATCCCTGATTCTCCACTCTTCATACCACATGTTGGTGTGGGGAGCATGGCACCCCCTCCACCATATCCCTGGGCTTGACTGGACCCATACTGGAGGTCTGCGGTGTCAAAGCAAGATGCCCTGGGAGCTGCTTTCAGTCACAAGTTCCTGCAGTTTGATCAGACCATGCAGCAGTAAGCACTTTCATGCTCTTCTTGCAACTGTTGCCTCTGTCCAGGACACTGGATCTGGGCTTACTGAGGGCATGACTGGGGATAGAGTCCAGCGGTGCTGCTGGGACAGCACAAGGAGGGAAGAGCCCCATGTTCACCATGATCTGTGGGAGAATACACAGGGAAGGGCCTCATAGTCCTTTGTGCAGGCATGTCATGATCAACAGAGACAACCTTTCTCACCTGGGCCAGGAGGACTCCCCTCCACAATCCCATTCCTGTGGTACACTTTTCTCATGTGGCCGTACTGAGGCATAGGGTTGGTATAAGCATTTTGGCAAAGCCCTGAGGCAGGAAAAAACATCATTAAAAAGGAATATGCAGTTTTGTTGGGTATGGTGGCCTTCTAGTGGTTCATTTGTTAAAAGCCTTACTTGCAATAAATCTTGAGTTTGTTTAAAGTTTTCAAGTAAGGCCTTTACATTCATTTAAAATATTTTGGGGGGAATAAATACTTTTATTTAGCATACCAAGGGGCTTTAGCTTAGCCATGCTGGCTGGTTTTGTGTGTGCTACCTTTGTAAATGTTCAGCAGTGCTCTTAAAGGCAGCACCTTGCCCAGCAACTGGTGGGCTATCTATCATCTCCCACAACAAGGTATTATTATAAGTAGCTGAAGCTGCAGTAGTCATTAAAGAACATTAATTGTGTCTTTAAAGGCCATGAATGTCTCTGCCCAACGATCTGCTAGTGACAGAGAATGACAGCGAGTGCATAGGCTGCATTTCGGTCTTGGCAAGGGTCTACGACCAGGTCCAGTGTAATACAACAATGCATGTGACCAGCCGGGCTCTGTGGAGCTTTTGCTGTGACACTGTGTCTGGCATTGCAAAATCTTCTGTTTTTTAAAAGGGATCAAAACAGAGAGATTGGGGATGTGACACAGTGTTTGTCAGGCCTCCGGGGTGGGTCACGGGGCATTGGCCTCTCACAGGCACCACCTCCATCCCTTGCGCAAGGAGGGTGCTGTGTGGGACACTGCAAAATTAAACTTTCCATTTTATCTCAGTCTTTTGTAAATACCACTCTCTGCTCTTCTTCCACCACAGTACCAGCTGCAAGCATGACAACCTCTGCTCATAGCAACCTTTTCCTTCCTTGGGGAACCTCCTCTCCCATTCCTGTGGGAATATGGGTGTTGAAGAAACCCTTCCCTCCCCTCGGCAGCCTCAGCTTCCAGGCCCTGCCAGCCCCCTCTAGCCCCTCACACGCTCTGCACAGCCTTCTCCAACCTGCTCCTTGCAACTGCACCTTCTTGTCAGGGGCCACTTTTCCAATCCATGTCCCCTCTGGATGATATGACAGTTCCTGCTTTTTTCTTTTTCTTTTTTTTTTTTAAATTTATCATGCTCTTGTTCTGTCGAGCAGAATTTGTAGAGCTGCTTCTGCCTCATGCTTTCTGCAGCCTGCCCGTTTTGGAGGTGTCCCCCTGTTTCCTTGCTCTCAGGCCAGTTCATGCCATGTCCTTACTTCTGCTTTCCCCTTTCTCTTGTGCTTTTCTTGCACGTGCCAAACTTTTCTTTCTTACTACTTCCAGAACTTCTACCCATCTTCCAGGATTTCCTGCTGCTTTTCACTGTTTGCCCAGCACAGCCTCTTTCCCTGCACTGCACATGGCCATTCACTGGCTTTGCTTCTCAGACCTTTGCCTTTACACAGAGCACACTCCTTTCCCCTGTGCTCTGGCTGCTGACATGCTGAGCATGCACCTCGTGGCTGCAGCTGCTTTTCTCAGGGCATAGCCCTTCCGTCTTCTCTCCCACCTGCTCTTTGCACAGTGCTTGATGCTGCTTTCTCATAGCAGGAGATCAGCCCTCCTGTTTCCTCCCACTCTCCTGCTGCAGATGGACCTGCCCCCTTCTCTTCTCTGCTGCTTCTCTACTTTCTGGACAGTACAATCTTCCACCACCCATGGGCTCTCTTCTCATGTTTGCTTAGACAGATCTGTTCTTGCCTGGTACTTGCTGTAGATTTGTCTGTACTGTGACCACATGTACCCTGCACCCCCCTTCTCCATCCTGCTGTTGTTTCAGCGAGCAGCTTTGGGAGTGTTTGCTCCACTTTTTTCTGCACACAAATGGTGATCAAACCTTCTGTGGATGAAGGACCAGCTTTTTGTTTGCTGCTTCATGACTCTGAACCCTGTTAATCCTAGGGCCCAGACCTCTTCCTTGTCTACTATCAACCTCCAACCTTCTGACATCTTGCTTCTTTAACCCTTACATGGGTCAAATTCCGTTTAAATGACAACTGAATTTCTACTTTCATTTGTCTTCGCTTTCCTCCCTTACTTAGATGTCCTCCAGGGTGCTCTGACTTTATTCAGATATCTCTGCCATCAACATGTGTGTGGTGGCACCAACTAATACATGCAGCATTTGCAGGTGGGCAACAGAGTGCTGAATTGAAAGCTTTTTTTGGGGAGGCAGGATAAGCAAAACTATCACATACACCGTCTACCTCTTGGCATATACACATTTCTTTAATGTCTACTCATATTTGCCAGAGAGCTGCCTCACTATCCACTGGCATTACTTCTAGCAAAAGGTACAAACCCTGCCTTTTAGAAGAAGTTTTAGGTGGAGATTTGGGAGAGTTGGGTGTTGCCAGCTATCCCCACAGCCAGTTCAAACCATGGGAAGCCAACCCTAACAGTAGCAGTTGCCACAAGCTCAGAAAACATCTGTGGATAGGACTTGAATGGCCTGATCTCAGTCAGTTTTGCATATGCAGTGGAAGTGTATGGGTATGTCTACGGCACTGCTGGGGCACATGAGCCCCAGGGACATGTGTACTATGAGCCTGTCAGGTGCTTATAGCAGCATGCATCCCATCATGGCCCTTTCTCCATTTACCAGCTAGTGCAGGTGCTCCCACGGAGACCAGCAGATAGGTAAAGACAAGCACTGCTCACCCACGGGGTCACTGAATTTCTTCCCAGAGAAGAAATTTGTAGGTTGGAGAGACCAGAGAACCTGTTTAAAAGAGATCAGGTGACTGCTGGGTGGTCCCCATCCCTCTGTCCTGATTACAAACCTGGAGTTTAAAAGTGTGTGGAAATGAGAGCCATAATTTAAGCTCTTCTGTGGGCGAGGGTGAAAGCATCTGGGCACAGTTCAAGGCTGATGCTGTAAACTAGTCCAGCTGCCAGTCACAGTTATGGGAATCACAGAATCACAGAACATGAGGAGTTGGGAGGGACCTCAAAAGATCATCTAGTCCAACCCCCCTGCCAGAGCAGGATCACTCAGACTAAATCACACAGGAACTTGTGCCAATGCATCTATTGACTTTTCTCCTCAGGGCATCTGGGACTAAAAAGCAGTGTGGGTCAGGGCAGCTGTTGGCTTGTGCAAGCCTCCTATTCTTTGCCTCAACTGGTTCCCCTCATAGGGTTTGCACACAGCTCTCATCTGTGCTATATGTTTATATAGGGCAGGCAGAAACCTTCCCATGCTATTCTGTGGAATGTCTCTGTATTTCAAACGGAGGTTTTGAGCTCCTTTTTTAAGCATCCAAAGATATTTAATCTTTCCAGTATGTCAGCTTTTACACAAACAAACACAAGAAGCTTGCTTTGTGCGACACATGTTGCCAGGCCTCAGAACAGTAATAAACCAGTAGGGCTGTGGATTGAGGGGTATGGCATTCACTGCTAAGTTACAGCTGGGAATAATTCTGTCTGTCTTTCTAGCCACTTGTTTTATTAAAAAGCCCACTGGCCATTCATACAAAAAAAGGTCTGTATGAGCCTGGGTTCCCCTTGCTTTAATGAAAAGCTTTTGATGGCTTTATTTAGGTAGCAGTAGAAATTTATTCCTTCAGCTGTTTTATTCATTTTGCCCAGCTGTGATCTTTTTAGGTTTTATTTTACTTTATTCCAATTTCCTTTTAGCTGGTTTACATGCAATGCTAAAACTGCTGTAGCACAGGGTTGTGCCTGTGCTGTAACTTATCATTCTCCTGGGATAACACAACCGGCAGCCCAGAACCACCAGACCTCACAGTGGGAGGAATGACAGCACAGGCATCTGCACTGCTGTCATAAAACCATCTCAAAAGAAGTTTAAGTAGAGCCCAGAGTGCTTTCCACAATGGCAGCTTTGTTGGTGATGATACAATGATGGAAGGAAGACTTGGGCTACTGTAGAAGATAAATGGCTGCAATAGGCATGGAAGGAATTAAGTCTGGCTTCTGCTCTTTCTCATGCAAATGCTGCTGAACGCTCAGAGCTGGGACCTTACAAGCTTGCATGGTAGCTCCTGTCATCAGGACTATTAAACACCAGTTCCTTGTAGGGAAGGGTGAGCGAGTGGGTAGGGAATGGAGGAGTTGTGTGCAGCTGGTGTTTGCAGTGGTCTTCTGCTCCTGTGTTCTTCTCCCCGATGCAAATGTATGTCTGTCTGCTTAATTTTCAGCTCATCAAAGCAGGGTCATGATGATTCTGTTTGTCCTGGAGATGGAGTGGGTGTTAAGCACTGGACAAGACAAACACTTTACGTGGCACTGTTCAGAGAGCGGCCAGCGCCTGGGAGGGTACCGCACCAGCGCAGGAGCCTGTGGCCTGCAGTATCCTTTGCTGAGCTCTCAGGTTTATTTCTGCTCTTTGTCACTCAAGCAGCCCTTTTAGTTTATGCTTCTAGTTGGTCTCCAAATTTTGCTCCCTGTATAAATTCAGTGCTTTGTGAGAGAAACTGTTATTTAAAGCCAATTTAAAAAGCTGTCTGTACTCTTTGCTTGGTCTACTTAATGCGGGGTGGCATATTTAGGTCTATGCATTTTTGAGCAAAACAGTGGGTGACCTGTGACCTATTGTGGTCTATTGTAATAAATATGGACAGGGCCTCCATTTAGACATGCAGCTCATGCTTTCTTCTAAGAATTAATGGTAGCAAAGTAGGTCGGTGATCAGGTCAGCGTGCCTGTGTGCATGCATGGTAAAAATTAAATGGCATTAATATAAAATACTTGTCCTTCGCTCAGGAACAGCACACTGTGTGTTGAGAATTTGGGTTAACTAAAGAATAAATGGCTCCACAAATGGCACTCAAGTGGCTTGTTCACCTACAGCTGCCCCAGCTGCCTGACAATAAAAGAAATATTAATTCTGCTTTATTGCAAATGAAAAGGGAAGTGGAAAAGTGTGAGCTCTTAGGCTGAAACCAGGCATTAGCATAAACAGACTTTTTTAGTGCCGGGTAAGTGGTACAGGGGATGTGTGTTGTGGCAGAAGTGAGACCGACTCAAAATTATTGTGTGAACATGGACTTGCTTTTTATATTGTCTGGTCATTCAGCCCATCTAAATGGCAGAAAGACTGAATTTAAATCTTAATAAAAAGAGAAATCCTTTTTAAAGTGTGATGCAAAACTGTTTAGAGTGATTCAAAAATTTGGAAGACACTTTAAATTGGGTCATCAGATCACAGAATCACAGAATCGTAGGGGTTGGAAGGGACCTCGAGAGATCGTCGGGTCCAACCCCCCTGCCAAAGCAGCTCCCCAGCTCATATTACACAGACAGGCGTCCAGATGAGTCTTGAATATCTCCAGAGAAGGAGACTCCAACACCTCCCTGGGCAGCCTGTCCCAGGGCTCTGTCACCCTCACTGTGTAAATGTTCTTCCACATGTTGGTGCGGAACTTCCTGTGCTCCAGTTTACAGCCATTGCCCTTTGTCCTGTCCCCACAGACCACTGAAAAGGGGCTGGCCAATTCCCCCTGCATCTCATGTCTAAGATATTTATAAACACTAATTAGGTCCCCCCTAAGTCTTCTTTTCTCGAGACTAAACAGGCCCAGTTCACTCAGCCTGTCCTCATACGGGAGATGATCATGCTGGTGGTAGGCAGGTGCAGGGAGAATCATTGACAAATATTGCAAAATGCTCAGCACTTTTACCCCTGTGTCCTGTGTGAATAAAATCAGTGCTAAGCAGTTGCTCCTTAAATATCCAGTATAGACTCTGAATGTGGAAATATATTGAATTAAGAGGTCAGAATCTGTCCAGTTAGGTGGTTCTGGTAGGTGGTGAATGGGTCCTGATTTTATTCACTTTAGAATATGATTTGTCATGCACCTGATGTAGCCAGTGCTTCCCCAAATACAACATAAAACAATACCTTTTTGTTGTATTCATAAACTTAATTATAATGTAGAAGCAACGTGGTGGGTTGACCCTGGCTGGAGGTCAGGTACCCCACCCCCAAAAGCTGCTCTATTGCTGTCCATTCTCAGCTGGACAGCAGAGAAAAAATATAACCAAAGTCTCCTGGGTCGGGATAAGCACAGGGAGAGATCACTCACCAATTACTGTCACATGCAAATCAGACTTGACAAAATTAATTTATTATTAATGACATCAGAATTGAGTAATGAGAAATAAAACCAAATCTTGAAACACCTCCCTCCACCCCTCTCTTCTTCCTGGGCTTAACTTTTTTCCTGATTCCTTGATCTTATCCTCTCCAGTGGCACAGGGGAGTGGGGAACGGAGGTTGTGGTCAGTTTATCACACATTATCTCTGCCACTCCTTCCTCTTCAAGTGGAGGACTCCTCACACACTCACAGTCCTCCACCAAATTCTCCAGTGAGTCCTTCCCACAGGCTGCAGTGCTTCGCCAACTGCCCTAGTATGGGTTCCTTCCATGTGGTGCAGATCTTTAGGATCAGACTGTTCCAGCCTGGGTCCCCCACAGGGTCACAAGTCCTCCCCAACAAACCTCCTCCGGCATGGGGTCCTCTCTCTCCATGGGCTGAAGGTCCTGCCAGAACCTGCTCCAGCACAGTCTTCCCACAGGATTATCATCAACCTCCACCATCAACCTCCACAGGCTGCAGAGGGACAGCCTGCCTCACCATGGTCTTCTCCATGGGCTGCAGGGGCGTTTCTGCTCCAGTGCCTGGAGCACCTTCTCCCCCTGCTTCTTCACTATCCTTGGTATCTGCAGAGTTGTTCTTCTCACCTGAAGTTGTGCAGGGTTTTTTTTTCCTTTCTTAATTATGTTATCCCAGAAATGCTACCACTGTCACTGCTGGGGCCTTGTCTTTGGCCAATGGTTGGTCTGTCTTGGAGCCAGCTGGCATTGGCTCTATCAGACTTGGGAGAAGCTTCCAGCAGCATCCCACAGAAGCCACCCCTTTAGCCCCCTGTTGTGGTTTAACTTCAGCTGGTAATTAAGCACCACGCAATCCCGTGCTCACCCCTCTCCCCCTGCAGTGGAATGGGGAGGA
>VZTU01015167.1:0-35889 GCA_013400835.1 Zapornia atra
CTCTGGATGCTCTCCAACAGTTCTTGCCTTCCGATTAATCTATTTCTCCAGATAAACACATTTCCTTCCTATTACAGGTGTTCGTACAGTGTGGGGTATGATTAACTATCCACAGGAAAATGGTCAGCACAGAATGGGGACAACTACAAGTTTAAATAAGAATAAGGATTATTTCTTGAACCCAGAGCACAACTGAGCATGAATTCAGAGTAAGAAAGACTCTTCAATATAAAACCAGATAAAACATTATTAAAGAGGCAAATAAAGGGTGTGTGAGTAGTCTGCAAAGAATGATTTTCATTAGGAGCTTCCAATAGAAATAAGACAAATAATCTCTTCCTTACAAATAATGGGAAAGATGGACAGTCACCTCAACCTTTTAGAGCCAGCTCCTCTAAGGGCTACTAATGAATGCCCAGTTTGACATGTCTTGGTGATCCTTAATGTTCTTTTTAAGTTCAGCAGTGCTGTCAGCTGTTTGCTGTTGGCTTCACAACTCCTTTGTATGGCGAGTACACCCTGCTATCACACCACAGAGAGAAAACCCAGGCGTGACCTTTAGAGCACCTGATAGTTTTATGGGCAGAAGGACCTGCTCTAACTCAAAGCATACAGAATGACAGAATGACAGCATCACTGGGTTGGAAAAGACCTTTGAGATCATCGAGTCCAACCGTTCCTGTCCTGTGCTGACCCATATCCCTGAGCACCTCATCCACCCGTCTGTTAAACACGCCCAGGGGCAGGGACTCAGCCCCCTCCCTGGGCAGCCTGATAACCCTTTCAGGGAAGAACTTTTTCCTGATGTCTGATCTGACCCTGCCCTGGCACAGCTTGAGCCCATTCCCCCTCGTCCTGTCACCTGGCTGAAGAGACCATCGCCCACCTCTTTACACCTTCCTGTCAGGTCACTGTAGGTCTCCCCTCAGCCTCCTCTTCTCCAGACTGAACACCCCCAGCTCCCTCAGCTGCTCCTCATAGGATTTGCTCTCCAGCCCCTTCCCCAGCCTGGTTGCCCTTCTCTGGACACGCTACAGACCTCGATGTCCTTCTTGTAGTGAGGGGCCCAGAACTGGACACAGCACTCAAGGTATGCCCTCACTAGTGCCCAGTACAGGGGCACAATCCCTGCCCTGGCCCTGTGGCCACGCTGGGTCTGATATAAGCCAGGATGCTGTTGGCCTTCTTGGCCACCTGGGCACATTGTTGGCTCATGGTCAGCCATCTCCCCTCTCCAAGGGCTACTTGCTATAAAGCAGTAATCTTCCCTATTAAAACAGTTGTATAAAGCCTTCAGTCAGACTATACATACAGCAATACTTGTTACCATCTCCAAACAACTTGTGAACTCTGCATCTTCCTTGATCTTGCCTTCAGGAATTCAGGAATTGAAGTTCCCAAAGCTCCAGGGCATTTGCACACATTTGAGGGAGTCTTAATACTCAATTTAACAAATGGAGGTTATAGGGACCACTTCTCCTCATACAGCAACATACAGGAAACGTGAGCCTTCATTAGAATCACGTCTTACAGCACACGCTGCCAAGAGAGCTCTGAACAACTGTGGCACATCACACAGGAAGCTGGTTCCACACTGTTTTCCTTACAGTGGCCATCCCAGGAAAAATACTCATCCAACCCCAACAGTAACAGTCACTCTGATCTGAAGAAACACCTTACAGGTCAGAAATACTTGACTGAATTGCTGTAACTCAGGAAAAGTTAACCGGCTATAAAAAACTTGCTGAGTTTTAAACTATTTAAACCTAAATTTAAGAGATTAAAGTCAAAGTGAAAAGCAGAGCAACAGCCCAGAACAGTAACACCTGCACTGACATTTCAAGCCACTCTACTAAATTCAGTTTAATTCCTGGATGATGAGCCAGGATAACTGGATTCCAGCACTACCCAAGAGATGGCTCGGCACATGAAACTAAGGCAAGTATTCTCCTATCACCTACCTCAATACATCTGAGAAAGCATTACAAGAGATTAGACTAAGGGACCACTTGGTTGTTATCTTTGAGTCAGACTTTACGAAGTAGATTCCTCTGATCTTCATAAAAAAAACAAGTTCCAAGCAAACCTAAAGCAAATCAACCCTGTGAATTTGCTCAGGTAGCCCACAAGTCTCATGTTTTATGAGCTCCCTAACACATACATTTTCTACCATTCTGATGTCTGTAATAAATTATACGATCACTTTCCCTGTTACTGATTTATGTATCATCAGTTACTGTTACTTGATGCAATTAAATGTATCAAAAGAAAGATTAACACTCACTACCGTCTTTCATCAACCACTGCCTCCTGGAAAACACTGGGCCTAAGTTTCAGCCAGTCCATCGAAACCTTCACAGCTGGAAGAGGATATGCAGCTCCAGAGTCCTCCTGGTAGTCGTTTTGTAAAGGACACTTGCACAGAACTCCAAGAAAGGACACTAGAAACAGAGCAGGGAAAAACAAAACCCAAACAATGCAGGAATCACACTTGAGAGCTGACTAAACATCACATCCCACCCGTGCAACCTGATGTTTAAGAGCTAGTTCTTTAGAACAAAGCAATCCAGTTACTCGAGATCTTTAAAAAATCCCTCAACAGATCAGGTGGGGTTTTTTATTCAGTAAGGAGTTTTCTATCATGAAGCACAACATTAGTGGGTAGTCCCGTCCTCCCCCTTTTAATTATCGCAGCAAAGTATTTTGTTAAGTTAACAAAATCCAGTAAGACAAGCCAATTACAAAAATATCCATTGATTTATCCATTAGAATTCTCAACAGCTATCTGTCTACATATTATCAGCTCTCCCAGGTCAGCAGACACACAAGCTGAGAACCTAACCATGCACCAGTGTGACCGTGGTGCTTTCAGAACCAGCTCCAAGCTGGATCCTGGAAAAATTCAGCTATTGAGAAACATCACTGTTTACAAAAAAAGCCAAGCCGATCACAGGCTGGATCAGGCCAAGCAAAACTGTATTAAGTTTTTAGAATCTGAAACCCTGCAAACTCCTACTTTATGTCCTGGGTGATATTATCAAGGGCATGGAAGCAGTTGAGGTCCTAACTCCATCAGCTTCAGGCTCAGCCCTGCTGAAGAACTAGCTCTGCTCAAAGTGACTCAAACTGCATTGCAGCCACGTGTGGAGCAGCCCCCACAAGCAGGGTACTGCCCACCACCAAACCAGACCCAACTGTGCACCCAAGTTAAAAAGGTCTTTTAGAACCAGGAAAAAAGGTGCAGAGTTCTGTGGTTTCAAATCGTACAAGCCCAGGGCACGTAAATCCAGCATTAGTCAGCACTGCTAGACATAAACCATCCTGCGCAAGCCATCTCCTCTCGACTTTCTCCCACAACGTCCCTTCTCCTCACTTACCTCAGGCAGCCATTAAGCTAGATGCTGACAGCAAATTACTAAAGGATTCCACACAAAGGAGAAATACAAAAAAATCAATCCATGGTCACACTCACTGAAGAGAGCCAGTAACTGTGTCCAGCAGAGCTGCTCGTCCTGGCTATAGCTGTGCTGCTCCGTTTCGTTGCTGAAGTCCCGCAGGTGATGCAGTTGGAAGAGGTTGATGACAGTAATATGTACTAACTGCTGAGAATTGAAGGCCTTTTGGAATAACAACCGCTGCAACAGACACACATGCACAACATGATGTACTTTCACATGGTATACCACACACTCAAAAGGATTAGTAGTTGCTACTTCGCTGCTTGACTAATGTTTCTACCCCGAAGGCGACATTCGTTCTAGATTTTATTTCCAGGCCATCCCTATTAGCTGGGCTTCCCAGGAGGATGGGCACAGATGTCCAGCCTTAAGATTTTTGCTCATACACCCACCCATATGTGCAACAAATCAACACCCCCTCAGACAGCTCTCTCGCAGAGCAAAAGGGACTGTAAGGTGCAACGACAGCATCACAAGGCAAGAACAAGAGCTGCGGCACCATGTGTACCCACTGCTGATTTTCAGCCTTTCAAAGGAACGGCATGGAGAAGGTAACGTTTGGAAAGAAGGAAATAACACTCCAGGAAAATTTAACTGCTGAGTGGGGAGGTTTTAAAGACTAATTCCACATCTGACTTCAGGGGTCACGGCATGCCATGGTGGAGCAAAATAGTGCAAGCCATTTACAATGCGTTGCGGTAACTATGCTGTAAGAGACACCTTTCTCCAGATAGGAAGCTTTCCTGCTAGTTTTGGTGCAGTGTGCAGAAAAGGAGATACCCTAAACCACACCCAGCTTATCTTCACACACAGCAGTCAGGGAAACAAGTGGATTAACCAGCCTAAGCATCAGGAGGAGGTTTGAGGTCCATGTTCAACCTTGATTTTCAGTTAAGGGGATGAAGCACTCCACAGCCAACAACTCGAATGGGCAGCGCTGTCGGGAGCAGAATTCTGTGCCTGGCTGAACACTCCTTGCCCTACGACTGCTCTCCTTGGAGGTAAACATCAGCCTCACAGTTCAAGTCATTATCCACCACACAGCCAATTACACATCCGTATTCAACCTGTATAAGTCAGAAGGGTTGCCATCTAGTAACTTAAGCCTCACGCTGCATAATATAAGCCAAAAAAGTAATCTAAGCAACAACGCAGGGCTCAATTCGCTCCCTTCTAACACCCTGGATCTGTTCTACATGCCTGAGCAACGCTTGCGATTATTGATTATCAGCACTGTGGGAAAAGCAGTACTTGTTCAGCATCCAACATCCCACAGCGAGATAGTTATTTCACTTTGAAAGGACACTGCTTGAACTCCCAGCTTTCAAGCAGCTCATGCTCAAAGCTTATACAATTCACAACAAGTTGTAGGGTTTGGGGGGTTTTTTTGTTTGTTTTATATTAAGGAACATTTGGACTTAGCTCTAGCAGCCCAGTTCAATGTAAGCATGTAAACAGCCACCATAAAAAACATTCATAGTTCTTTATATCACTAAGGCCACATCCCTTTCTCTTAATTTGGAAGAGCTACTACATTTGCTTGGTCAAGTATCTTTATATCACCTGCTCAGTTCCCACTAACAAAGACGCTAAAGCGCTTTCCAAAAGGAACGTTACAGTTAATATAGTGCCCACTTTGAAACCATACTACCTCATATAAACAACTTACAAAATTGTCTTTGTTTCTATCTTTGCTATATTGTCCACCTTAATGAACTGGCTACATAATTAATAGGTACTCCTGGATTTTCCAGAGGAAAAGTGTTCTGAATAGTTCTACTCTACACACGAATTAATCAGGTTGTACTGGAACATTGTTTTGAAAGGCAAACCACTGTGAGGAGATGCAAGTCATCCAAGGAAGATTAAAAGCAGCCTTAATAACCAGTAAGAACGAGTGAACGCCATCCAAAAATGAAGCTCTCAGAATTCCTCAGGCAACTGAGCCAAGGCTTCCCGGATGAATCAAGTGCTTTTCACAGGCATCCAAGAATCATCCAGGTTAAAGTGGAGAAAATCAACTACAGTCATTGATTCCTGTGTTTCCACTACTAATGCAGCACATGTCAATAGGGGAAGGGAGAAATACTCAGATCAGCAAAAGTCAACAGAAGTTTCCAGTGTTAGCTGTGATGCAAACCTTCTGTAACTGGCTGCCTGAGCCTCTTGTATTTTAGCACATGATATTATTATTGGGCTGTAATTTCTGAACTCAGGTACTAAAGATACACTGCTGAATACACTAATTAATATGTTGTCAGAACTAACCTTGAACTGTTCTTCCAGCCTTTCTCGAAGAGGGCTCAGCTTCTCCAAGCTCTTACTCAGGTACACATGGCCATGGAATTTAATAAACGCCTTGATGAAGTCAGACACGCTCCATCGAGTCTTCACCTCATCACGACTGCATTCAGAACAGAAATAGCTGACTTCAGTCTTGGGAATCAGACACAGCTGCACAGAACATTACAAACCCTTCCTGTGGAGTTCCAAGCAAGTAGGGATGTCCACAGAAAGCTTTTTCATGCCAGCTTGATACATTGATTTCCTACATTCGCTAGAGCATCTCAGACACAAACTGTTTGCTGTTCCACACATGCGGAAGGACGCTCTGGCTGAAAGGGGGTCAAGGAACTTCTATTTCTGCTACCAAACATGAACAACTTCTGGCAAGGGAGGTATGTTTGGAAGAAGTCTCCTCCATCTTATCCAAGTAGAAACTTATTTGGCTTAGTCTTACCTTTCCAGTGCTTTAGAAAGTGCTTTTTGTAGGTTAGTGGAGGCAGCTGGGAAAGGAAACTTCACAGCAATGCTTCTGCAGTAGTAGAAAATTGTGGTCAAGTGGTCTCCTTTGGAGGAAGCTAGAATAGCCAACTGATTATAAGGCTGACCTAAGGGAGAGAGGGACAAGTCGTTATGGAGTAAAGCATGCTAGGCTTCAGAGTAAGTGCAGTCACTTCAACGGGAGCAGAGCCCAACACATGAGGTTCAGATTCACCTGCGACGCTTTTCCTCCTGCCTCATATCAGTACCACTCCAATGAAAAGGCTTCCAAATTTGTGGTACAGCTTTTGGGGTCGTTTGTTGGTGGCTTTTTGTTTGTTTTGTCATGGGGGGTTCAAATACAGTGTTAAGATTTTAGTTTAAAGAAGAAGATACTGTCAAAACCAAGCTTTCACTGCCAGCATATTTCTCTTGCTCTATTTGGACAAAACCTAGCCCAGTCTTATCTCATGAAGTAAATCTTACTGTCAACAGTTGTTCATTTTATTTTGCTCACAGAGTATAGAAGTTTCTATAGTTAAAAGATGGAGAATTTTCCAGTTAGAATATAACCAGCTAAAAAATTTAATTACTGGTTTCAGTAATGATTTATCCTTCTCTCACCATCCTACATTTCAAACCACTGTTAGCCAAGAATTAAAAGGCTAGATCCCTGAACTAAAGAAGCTCTTCAGTTACATGAGCAACTCAAAAAATCCCAATTTTAGCTGCTAAATTTTAAACTGGCAGGTGAACAAAGAAAGGCAGACAAAAAATGATGTTGGTAGGCAAGTTTTCATTAATTGCACTTTATAACATATAAATATAACAGTCTAATGTGGCAGTAGCGAAGCCTTGGAGTGAAGCAGGGTATATAACACCTTTGTTTTTAAATCTTCCCAAAAAGGAGACAGGTAACACCGATTAGGCAAGCCACTCTTATCTAAATGGGTCAGGCTTTGTTGCACTGCTCTTTTGGGTATTTGGGGAGGGAGGTTGATAGAAAAACCCAAGTCTCTAAGTGCCACGCGAGAAAAGCAACGCTCCAAGTCTTTCTTTGGTATTACGAACCTGAAAGGTCTCCCAGACTCACCATTAGAAGGGACAAGCTGAGCTGCGTGCCTGTAGTAAGACTCTGCCTGGCTGGTCTGATTCCTATAGCGAGCTAGGAAAAGAACAAGAACACTAAGTTGAGACAAACAATGTACCCCTTCTGCGTTTACTTCAATACAGACCAGTTTACCAGAAGAGGACTTAGCTATTATTGTATGTTCTGCTGTGGATTTGTAAAATTACACCAACTCAAAGTGCTGGATTTTAAGGTGGTTGCTTTTCCTCAGATCCCGTTGTCACAGCTTTTCAGTTCTTACTGAGAAAGTTGCTGTGCCAACAGTATCACATCCAGAGAGGTACAAGTATTTTTCATATCAGCAACTAAATCTGCTTTTAGGTTATTACAAAAACAACTGCAGATTCCAGCGAAAAGAGAAAACTTTCTTTCTACAACACAGTTCTACTCTACCCAAGAAAGAAATAAACCTGTTGAACTTAATGTAAAGAAAGAAACCTCAAAGTCTGAGTTTCTAACTGGTGCCTTCTGTATGTAAGAGTTTAAAAGCAGTGCTCTGAAATGGAGAAGTATGCTAGCCTGCTGCAACAAGCTTTTGTAATAGTTACCAGTTTCCACATTTCACTGTGCCTACCAGCTATATGATTAGTATGCTAGAAGACAGATTCCAGCAAATCACCAGAAAGCTAGTGATTAACTGTCACCGTGCGTTAATGCATAACGCACACTGGAATAGTCTAACAGTGTTATTTTTGAACCCCTTCCCCCTGCAGCAACCACCAAACTTACAATAACCTGTTAATTTGGAGTTCAGCCCTCGTGAACTGTAGTAGCTGATTGTATGTGGGTAGAACTTATTGTCCCACATCCTTTTCCTTTAAAAAACTCACCGATATCTCCAAGGTGGACAAGGCAGTGCTGGCAGATGTAAGAGCAGGAGCTAGACTGCGGCTTCACTATGGCGCTGGTGTGCGTCTGTTTATTGCTAATGATTCCCAGTTGGGAAGACTTTACACGACATGGCAAGTCGACATTAAAAACTGTGCACAATTCCTGTAATAACTAGAAAAACAAGTCTGGTTTAGTAGCAGCTAGAGACAGCAATCCAAAAAGCACTTAAACAACAGACAAAACTAACAGAGCATCCCTTAGAGGCACGGATTACCTAAACATATTTGAAACGAACAAGCCTAGGTTCCTGAAAGGAAAACTTTAAGCTATATTCTCCATAAGGCAGTCACTGAGCTCCATGCTGCATTATTCTGCCCAGAACCAAGGAAGAAAGTTTTACTTTTCTGTAAGAATGAGCTGCACATCCCAAACCAGTAAGCAACTCAATTCCCATGATGCTTAAATTACCAGGTATGTATCAGTGGAGATTGAGGTCTAAAAATCTTGCTGCTTTTTTAAGCAGATCACTCAAAGAGGAACACAGTCCTTTTTTGTACCTAGATGAAGCGATACCATCCTCTGAAAATAAGAGAAAGGAATGCCACTCATCCTCTGGAGAAGCTTGTTCCAAGATAAGCACCAGCACTACCCCAGCTTAAAGTTTAGAGACAAGCCTGAACAAAACTGGGTTTGTAGGCAACGCTGAACCAAGAGCAGCCAACAGTTCAATGGCTGAGTGGTCAGTAAATATTTGTGCTAAGCTAATAGTAAGACTCTGTCAAAGAACAAAGCATCAGCTGCTTGATCAAATACCTCGAAAGCCGACTCAAGGAACCCCAGAACTCTGCCATTCTAATTAGCACTTTGGAAGTTTTTCCTAATGGACTCCAGCAAACACTCTGGGAAGCGATAGACAGTCACCACACAGTGATGAAAAGCGTTTGTGCTACAGCATTACAGGGTTAAAACTGCAAGGAAGAACTGACAGGCTTTCTCCCTGCTGGGAACACACTCAGTCTCCAGATAAAACAGATCTGGAAGTGGAACCCTGCTGCAGGTGAAGTCACACTGAAAGCTCATGGCTACCAGAGAAGTGCAATCTGTCAACGGCAAAGTACACGATGCGGTGCTTTTGCTTGCTGCAGGAAAAGGTTTGTGTTACATCATCCTCCCCCTTTGCTCTGTCTTTTATACAGTAGATAAAAATCCCCAAACGAGAGGGATCTCATAGATAAGAGCTGGATGAAAGAGAGAAACTTGACATCTTCCAACATGCTGAATTAGGGGAATTCATGCTCTCCTTCAAAGATGTCATTCACACAGGCCTCGCAGTTGGAGAGCAGGTATCTTGCCTGAGCAAGATCTTTAGACTAAAAATGGGACGATTATCATCACAGCAAACAGAGAAAGACAACCCAGTCTGGGGTGTCATACACAAAGAGAGCAAAACTCCCTGATGCACTGCAGGGAAGAACAAGGCTTTTGTAAAACAAATGGTGGAGATGGTAGAAAAACCCTTGGCAACCACACCAGAGCCTGTCAAACACAAAGCTTTCCAAAAAAACATCATCAAAGGGAAAAACCAAAAAGATAATCACACAGATTCTGGGAGGAGCGGGGGGAAAGCCATCCAACTGGGTTTGCTGTGTAGATGTTCAGAATCAAACTAGGAATGGATACAGTAAGGACGCCCTCCGCTGCGTGTTGTACCCTGAAGCTGGTGCAAACTAGCAACAACAGAAAGTTTAGTCGCTATGTGAGACAGACAATTCAGCAGCGACTGTGATGTTGAAGTATAAACCAAATGAGGGGTGGGGGGAGAAGCAAGGCAAGTTATCTTTATTAAGGCCATTTTCACACACTGGCTCTTCTTCTCCATAATCTACAAGCTGAAATCTAACATTGGAAAGTCATTATGGGCATAAAAACCCCCTCACAGTAGGGAATAAATACAGGAGAGTAAGAATCAAGTGACTCAGGAATGTCACAAACAATACTTAGCTCTGGAGCACACAACACAAGAGAAGGTCCCATGGCCGAAGTCTGAAATTCTAAACAGTTGTTGACAACAATATAGAATTAAGACTGAAAAAACAGAAATAAGAATAAATGTAAAATTAATTCTAGAATTAAGTATGTATATAGACAGTTCTTGGAAAAGATTAACTCTATGCTCACCATCGGCACTAGGAGTTACAAGGAAGGGACACAGAACAAAGGATGACACTAAGCCATCACACAAATCCTGAGCACATCTGCACTGTAGACTTCTGTATGTGTTTCTGTTATGGGATGGCTGGAGCCAAGAACAAACCTTTGCTACATAGGGAGTTTCCCCTTTTTCAAAATGAAAATTATGACGGGGCCCACGAATTCATGCATAGTAATGAGAAGGTAAATGGGAATTTTTTTGAGAAATAGCAGGAGAAAAAGAACTAAGAGCAGAATGAAATCATCAGTTAATGTGTCTGTTGGGCTTCGGGGAGGAGTTTGCTGTTGTTTCTCTTCCCCTTTACAATTAAAATATAGAATTCTTCACCAGAGATGACAGCAGAGACCAGGGTAGAGGGCCTCAAGTGGAACTGGAGAGCCAACTAAGGCTAGACCTCCCTACAGATAGGTGATTCAGATATAAACCTGCTCAAGGTGGCAACGAAAGCATGAGACCACAGCAAGGACCTAGTAATGATCCCTCTGAGCAGTCATAGCAGAGTACTCTAACAGACAAAATACAGGGCTAAATGGCCTTTGATCTTACCCAAAGATGTACCTTTTAGGCTTTAAAGCAGATTCAGTGGAAGGGAACCTGAAGTGTTGCCAGTTTTTATAAAGCACCACACCATCTCCCAGATGTGCAGCAGTTTAAACTCAACCAGAGGCTGCGGCTAAGGAAAAGCTCATCCTCAGCTTCATAGACAGGCTCTACTGAGAGCATCGGTTAGCAAAGTTCACTGGGTGATCTGTAACAGCAATAGTTTCCTGTGCTAAGGGAGAACAGCAGCTTTTACCCACCTAAAACTGACCCCTCCTGTTCTTTCTCAAAGAGGCTAATACTAGTTCTTTGTGCCAGTATAGTATCAGAGGCTCCTCTCTCATGAGCAGCTGCTGGAGCAGCACAGGAGAACTGACAGCCAAAGCTTTGTAAAGGACCACACACAAGCAGCGTAAGGTTGAAGCACACTTGCCTCCAGACTATGCAAATATAGCACAGCCAACATATTTTGTGCCACTCACCTGTGTGTAGAAGCCACTAGCTGCCTCTAAGAACAGAGAAAGGTTCGCCTGAACTTCACTCCGATTTGGATTTGCTCTGTTTTTCGCCTGACCCTGTAGCGTTGTGATTTGATTTTTAAAGGCATGATTCCAACTGAAAACAAAATAAGTGTTTTCCTTTAACTCTGCAAGTGTCAATGCAAACAGCATAAGCAACAGCAAAGAACTCTTTAATTGCATAGCATCCAACATGAAAACTAAGTATATTCAAATTCAGGCAACATTCAGCTTACAAATAACATTAAACACAGGAATTCCCTTTTCCCACCTCTCATAACTGGAGAGATCAATCCTGACCCTGCAGAGCTAACAGTGCACTAGCACTAGTATTTGCTTGTGGCTGTATCATTTTCTTCTGAAAACAGGATGCAGGGGATAGGAATTGGAGTTAAAAGCCATTCAACATCTGAAGGCATGGACAGGACAACCTAGCCAGCCTCTTCATCTGGCTTCCCCCTCAAGAGTGCCAGAACCACCACATGCTTCTCTTAACGAAGGCTGTGACAACCAACACCTGCACCTTAAGTAATAGGCAATGGGCTCAGGGCATGCAGAAAACCCAGCAGGATCTTCTCCTGGTGTGTGGGTGCTCATAGCACCTTAAGAAAAGTTTCTCCTGATGCTCCTCCCTCTGTCCACCTCAGAGGGCTTAATGTGAGGGTCTTTAGCCACCACCCAGTTCCTGTTAGACCTTGCTCAAAGCTAAGGTGGCACCAGGCAAATTTCCTCCTTTCTGGACACTCCCAAACTTCAACCCTTCCGTGACAGCACAGAAGACTCATGTTTCTTAGCTCTCTCCCATCTTGCCTCAGCAAAACCCAGTCAGCACAGGGAACCAAGACAACCATTTCACAGGATACAATCGCCTTTCTGTAAGTCTCAGGGTCTCCTGCTCATCAGCCCAGATGACATATGTGTACAAATGTACTGAGGTACTTACAGGTCTTGCTCCACTTTTTTATCTAAAGCATACTCCAAATCGGTCACTAGCATTTTCTGATATAAGTCCTGTAAAGCCTGTCTGGATGTCCAGACTTCTGCTGGACCCAGCTTCGAATCTGAGCAACAAAAAGAGAAAAAAACACAAAGAACAGGTTTTGTGATACTCAGACTTGTGGAGTTGGCCTAATTAATCTTTCACTCCCCTACCAAATGAAAAAACATAGCACAGTAAGAGATCCAACACCAAACACCTGCTCTTATCACACATTCATCAGAGCAGTGAAATACAGGTGGACTGGGGATTGACTGGTCACTGATTAACTGATCAGACTCCTACAACATCGTAACTAGAAAGAAGCAAAGTCAGCAGCTGGCAAGTTAGAAAAAGGAAAGAAAGGAGGTGATTCTCTCTAAGTCATTAAGCTGCAGAAGTTCTTGCCACTGGATGAATTTAGAAAAACTTTTCAGAACACCCTGCAAAAATGAGCAGAAAAGGGATGCTAAACAGGACAGTCCCTGGAGCCAACGCTGTAACACTGTGGGCAAGTCCTGCTGCATGCTTGCCATTTTCTAAGTCTTTGGTAGCCATCTGCTTTGCATCACGGAGAGCGAAAGCAAACACTGCTCCCTGCTACCTGGAGTTAGAGTCCTATTTCACCTGCCCTGTGAAGCCACCTGAGCAGGGAGCACAAGGGACGGTTCTGCTGACCGAGTCGCCACTCCTGATGGGTCAGATGGATCCAGGCCGCTAAAATGTTCCTACAAGGACTACACCAACCTGCTATGGGTACCACACCATGGTGGTAAGCAAGGCTGTGCAGGGGTTCCTTATGCAAGCTGCTAGCCCTACATGGCTGATACATTAAGATAAACAATTTCCATTTTCCATAAACACATACGACATGAAACACAGTGCGTAGCACTTCATGGCATCTACCGGCTGCACTTCCATAGCACACATGGTGGTGCTCAGATCAACATTTTCATCACATGGGTTTCTCAAAACCACCCAGAGCCTTGCTAATCCCACCAGCAGCAGCTCCCGTGGTAGTATGGACAGCAATCTCTGGGAGAGGAGCAGGGACATGAACTCCAAATGCTTTAAAACACCAAAAGTCAACTTTAAAAATATGTGTTTTAGAGGGGTGAGGAGCACAGACATTCAAATGTTTTTTACTTATATAGAGAAGACAAACCTTTATGGTAAGGTCACACACTTTACAGAGAATTCTTAAAAATGATAAGCATAAGGAACACAATAGGAAAACAAAACCAGGAATCAAGTTATTAGCAGCTAGATCAACTGTAAATAAAGGCAATTACCTGTCATGTCAGCCTTCAGGACTTCTGCCTGCCTGTAAGAAAGCAATAAAACAATAAATTAGAAACAGACTGATTAAAATAATCCAATTATGCTAAAGCACATTCATGCAACAGAGACACAGCAGGGCTAGCTCCATAGAGGCTGCCTACAACCTATGCTGTTACAGTTTACCCCATGCCATATGATTTCTTCTAATTCATACCATAACAAAGGTCAGCTGTTCCCTTTTCCCTGCTCAGCTTGAGTCTCCTTCAGAAAGGCAGACAAACTAAAACATACTTATGTTGTATTTTTAGCCTTATCTGCCAGCAGCATCCTGCCAATATCAGCAATACCTGCTTACCTGCAACTGGGAATTTGCTAGTAGCTCTAAGTTGTCATATGTGAAACCCAGTAGGCAGAGTCAGAGCAAAGCAAACTCCCACCGGTGCCAGCCAGAGCGTCAGTACAGCCTCCTGGCCCCTCTGTGCAGCACTAGCTTTCCTTAAGGAGAGGCGATAAAAAGACCGTGGTTTCCCCAATTACCTCTCTTCCTTGCCCTGCCCTCCCAAAGTCATGGTTTGATCCGGTTTTTAAGGAAAACAAAGAATATACAGAAAAAATGGCAACTACAGGTGAGCATCACTGAACATCCTCTGCAAATCCACACTCTGGCAGAGGCTGCACACAGTTTCTCAAACAAAGGAACACCAGAGGACAGTCCCCATGAAATATATATTTAGGACTGGTCTTCAATGGCTGGATGGAGCAGGAGATCGAGATGCTACAGCCAAGCACTGTGTCAGCACTACAGAAAGCTTCACGGGGCAGCGCTGCCAGTCTGCATGACTGACACAGAGTGAACATGGGGCAGGCAGAGGCAGAAGGGGCACAAGGCTGCCCATTTTGGCTGGGGTTAGGTGGAATGTGTCCCTTACCTTCTGCTATGCTCAAATGTTTACATACCTCCACAAAGAGCCCAAGCTTTCCATACCAGACTTGGAATCCTCCTAGCATTTAAAGGGCCACTTCCACCTGCCTCCCTCAGCAAAAACCCAACAAACTGGATGAATGTTGCTCTGTGACTAATACAAAAGCGAAATGCCAGCTTGGGAAAGAACAGAGAGCCAGGAGAAAGCACCACTTAATCCCTAAAGAGGCTTCAGAAACAAGTATATACTCTCTTTTCCCAATGCGAAGTTGTGGTGACTGTATGAATAGTTTTTCAGGTTGTTCTGGGTTCTACGTATTGACCAAAAATTATAGGGAAGGGTTTGAGATCCACATCGGGATTAGAGATATCATAACCGTGGCATTGCTTCACTAGAAAGATGCAGACTGCTAAGTCTCTTCACAAAATTTCAATTTCTTAAATGCAAGAAGTCTCTAGAGTAGCTCACCACAGCGTACTGTCCAAAAAGCATCAGGTTGCTCCAAGGTCTTCAGGGAAACTTAAGACCGTCTTAACTGGAGCCAGAAGTAAATCTGTACATTCCTCACCCACTTAATAAATTTAATCTAACAACTAATTTAACGACTCCAGGGATCTCCCAGAGAGAGTCCAGCAGAGGCTACGAAGGGGGATTAAGGGCCTGGAGCATCTCCCCTATGAGGAAGGGCTGAGTGACCTGTGACTGTTCAGCCTGGAGAAAAGAGACTGAGAGGGGATCTGATCAGTGTTTATCAATATCTGAAGGGTGGGACACAGGGGGAAATGGCCAGCCTCTTCTCAGTGTCTGTGGGGACAGGACAAGGGGCGATGGCCTCAAGTTGGAGCACAGGAAGTTCCGCACCAATATGCAGGGGAACTTCTTCCCGGTGAGGGTGAGGGAGCCCTGGGACAGGCTGCCCAGGGGGTGCGGAATCTCTTTCTCTGGAGATATTCCAGACTCATCTGGACGCCTCCCTGTGTGACCTGTCCTGGGTAATCTGCTTTAGCAGGGGGGTTGGCCCCCATTTTCTCTGGAGCTCCCTTCCAATCCCTACGATTCTGTGATACCTTTTGGTTTGTTTTAGTTTCTTTCAAGAAGGTGTTAATACATTTTTTCAACTCTTAGAACCAAGGGACACCAGATGAAGAGATAACCTGTTACTACTGACAGACAAGCAAGGAAAATTTTAGACACTGTGTCAAGAGAAAGCCAAAACCCCAAGAAACACGTGTGCCTCAGCCATGTGGAGCTACCGAAAGGCACCTCTGCACTACCCTCCCCATCGCTGCAGCCAGCGGGGTGGGAAAGAGCATATCTGTTCCTACACACAGATATGAAGAGCCAACAAAGGACAGCAATCTCCTCTGCTTGCTGCGCCTGGGGAGCCTCTGCCACGCTGACCTGCAAGTCTAGTCAAGCAACACGCTGACTGCTCAGGTGCTGAAGTCTCTCTTTTGTGAGCAGCCAGCCAAGTTAATACAGTTTGGCTCACACTTTAAACACCTGCAGTTGTGCAAACTTCTTTGAGCTGAGAACATGATTTGCCTTGCCAAAGCCACGAATCCTGCAGAGAGGCACAGCCCGAGCGGGACACGAAGTGCTTCTCCGGCAAACGCAGGCCCAGATTTCAGCCTCAGGCAAAAATCCTCTGCCCTGTGAAAGCCAAGAACTGCTCCTAGAAAAGTTAGAGCCATGTAGAGCTACCTTCCACCATGCTAAGCACTAATCTTTTAAAGGAGAAACAGAAGTAGCCTCACTATGAAGGTTTTCTTGTCATCAGGTTGGGACCAGATGTTGCCTAGAGAATTTGGCTGGAGAGCCTCAACTCTTACATCAGCGCTGACAGATGCTCTGAAAATGCCCTAACAACATAGCTGGACCAGAACTGATTAAAAAAAAAATTAATTACAACATCTTTTTTAGAAGGCAACGGTCACAGGCTCACAGAAGAGGAGCCTTCAGTGCCAATCTCTTCACTGGCTCTAAAGCTAAACGCCTTTTATATTTTACAAGCTTGCAACAAGCTGTACTACTGCCTCACATTGAATTTGCATTAGAATGACTCATTCTGATGAAAAAGAAAAATAAATGGTGTCTGCCAGCAAACTTGGTACAACTTGCTTAGACATTTTATCATTTCAAGAACATTCTCAAGTGCCTCCTTGCCCAGCTGGCCTCAGCAGTTCGGTCTTCAAGCTGAGATTCCCTGACTCTGTTAGTCCCAAGCCAAATAAGCACAAACCATAGATCAAAAATCATATTTCAAGCACCTCTGCTAGCCTGTGCATCATCTTGATATATTGTGATAGCTACTCTTTACAATTTCCTAACCAAATATAAAGTCAGTCCATGCTTTAGCTCAACTCTTAACTCAAATACAAAAGCCTTCCACTCAAATCAGGGAGATAGCTTGACATCTAAAGGAATATTCATTTCATTCAAATGCTCAGTCTCAAGACTGCACAAGAGAGTAGTGAGGACTTTCTTTTTAAGTTCTAAAGGCACCACATACATTAAAATCTAAGTACCCACAGACGGCAAAGGAAACTTCTCCTATCTTAAGAAGCCAACAGTATCCAAAGTCCAGTTTCACTGTAACTCGGGGGACCTGAGACACTGTGTTTAGCTGGAATGAATCACTGGAGTTCACAAAGGAAGACAAGACAGACATGCTTTGTTTCTCCATTGTCAAGTTGTTACCATTCTCGATCAATTAAGCTTTCCTTAAACAGAAAAGGCAAACCAGTTGCTCCTCTTCAGCTGGCAGACACTACAGAAAGGACACCCCACAAACATCCGTATGTCTCCCCCATGGGTATTTGTAGGTGTTTGAACCATCCCCTGGGAAGGCTGAAAGGTACATTGAATGATCGTGTGGTCCCACTTACACTGTTACACTAGGACAAATTTGTTGAATTTGCTCTTAAAATACTACAAAACAGATCACACAACCTCCCTGGTTACCTATTGTATTGGTGGCTGACAGGCCAGTTTCTTCTGAGATGCCAAGCCACCGCCCCTGCAGCACACCTTGCTGCCCCACAAAGCTCTGCATCACCACCCATGTACACAGCCAGTGGAAAACCAGGGACTTAAATCCGTACTCTGAGCCATCAGTTCTCTCTCACATACTAAAATATTGCCACTCATGAAGTTTTCTGATCCTCTTGTTGCCATCTGGCTTCAAACTCCATTCACATGTCACCAAACAAGGACCTGTTTCACTGTTGCCCCCAAACCAGCTTATCTGTTAAAACATACATTCCTCCCTTCTGTTATAATTCAAAGCCTGCACAGTAACACCTTTTCAGTTCTGCATGCACCATGCTGCACCTGTAACAGGGCAACATCAGTGCCACAGAAGCCCAGTTCTACTAACGAGCTTCATCATCAAGCACAGAAAAGCCAATAAAATTAAGCTTAAGTTTTGGAAGCAGCACTCTTGTGTTACCCAGCAGACTTCTGAAAGTCCAACAGGTCAAAGTCAAGCATCCCTTACACCACACCCCTCCCATTTGCACAGTGAGGATGAGCCAGGCATGATCTGCTACAGCAGGAGAAGTTCTACCACACACATGGAAAAACCCCAACCTCACCAAAACCAACACTCTGCTTTCCACAGTGCCTGAAGGGGAACTCCACTCGGGTTTCCCCTGGCAGCCCTGAAGCATCAGCAGCTGTATCGGTTCCCTTACCGAATCGCAGTAGCACAAACCACCGATAAGGAATTGAGGATTTAGAGTACTAAAAGGAGTCATGACTCTGAGGAGCTGGGTTTAGTAAAAGCCATTAGAATCCAATCGCTTCTTCTGTCAATACTCTACAAGCTAAAAATCAGATTAAATGGTCAAAGTAGTTTCACTTCAAGCAGGAATTTATATTCCTACACTTTTTTAACCCGGGGGGTTTGTGCAGAAATTGTTCCACAATGTGAAGTGTCCGCAGCCCAGCAAGCCTTAACAGGAGGTGACTGGTCCAAAGGCTCACCAAAGGCACTATCAGGAAGTTGTTCTTCTGAAAGGGACCAAGAAGATCCAGAAGTTATAGAGAATAAATGTAGGAAATCTTTTAGTGGGATGGGGAGATTCATTTTCCATGTGAGCATAGCAGAAAGTCAGATACACTTAACACTTAAAGCATTATTCCACTTTAATCATTCCAATATGTGGCAAGGGTCACGCCCCAAGGGAACATCAAAGCAACACTCAGCAGCGACTATTTTAGGTTTTCCTCAAAATAATAGCTAACTTCCACAAAAATTTATAACAGCTTAATACCTCAGTGGAGTTTTTGTTCGTTCATATTTAAATATACCAATTTAAGTCCTGATTCAGGGCAGGGGAAAGCAGCAGAAAACACTTAACAGCACAGGTACTGAACACTTGATAACAGATTCAGAGGAGAGGCGGCTTGCTCAGAAGCCCCTAGACGCTGAACCCAAGACAGCATTCACATCCAGACTTCAGCACTGAGCCAAAGTTACCATCTGACATAAGCAGCTGACAGTTTAGTGGGAAATAAGCATTCTTCCTTCCATTCCTAAGCACCTATAGATAAACTCTGACATTTCCTTTACCCATTAATTCAAGATCACCCGAATATAACAGGATTTTACTGCGGTGTAGTGAGTCTGAGCTGGATTTTCCCTATTTGTGTACAGACTTTACCCACTCGCTCATCATGTACTCTGCCCTTGTCAGGCCCCACCTGGAGTACTGTGTCCAGTTCCGGGCTCCCTGGTATAAAAACACCAGGGATCTCCTGGAGAGAGTCCAGCGGAGGCTACAAAGGGGATGAGGGCCTGGAGCATCTCCCCTACAAGGAAAGGCTGAGTGACCTGGGGCTGTTCAGCCTAGAGAAAAGAAGACTAAGGCGGGACCTTATTAATATTTATAAATATCTTAAGTATGGGATGCAGGGGGAAAGGGCCAGCCCCTTTTCAGTAGTCTGTGGAGACAGGACATGGGGCAATGGCCTCAAGTTGGAGCACAGGAAGTTCTGCACCAATATGGGAAAAACTTCTCCTCGTTGAGGGTGAGGGAGCCCTGGGACAAGCTGCCCAGGGGGGTGTGGAGTTTCCTTCTCTGGAGATATTCCAGACCTGTCTGGATGCCTCCCTGTGTGACCTGTCCTAGGGACCCTGCTTTGGCAGGGGGGTTGGACCTGATGATCTCTGAAGCTCCCTTCCAACTCCTACAATCCTATGAACCTGTGATTCTGTGAAGTACAGTTTACCAATTTTTTTTTTAAAAGCAGCTTCATCTTTATCAAACAAGTTTTTAATGTTCCTAACTTGCAAGCATTGCCACCTAATTGAAGTGACCATAGTTTCCATAAAATGCCAGAATCAGTTGCTTTGGGAGCAAGGCAGGTTTTGGTGATGTCAGCTCTTAATGACGTAGTAAGAGATCTCCAGTCATCGAGTTAAATGCTACGTGTGCCTTTTACACAAGAGAGGACAGTCTTCACAGATACAGCAATGAAAACCACCTTTAATGCTACCACCTTATCACCAAAGTTACATGTTAACTAGTTTAAAGCTTATTATCCCTATGACAGGCAGGGTACAGCTAATTTCTTTGCCCAGTGGCTTTATCGGATTAGAGCTGTAAATCAAAACCATGCAGACAATTTAGCATCAGTCTAACTGTGCAAGTAGAAACCCCACCTCTGCAAGCAGATGCTAAAGCCAAGGTGATTACCACCTGAATCCAAACCCACCCCCAAGGAATCCGGCTCTGTTATCTTCTTATTCCCACCCTGAGAGGGATGATGAGAAATCGGGACACAGAGTAGGTTTTTTGTGGGTTTTAATCTCACACTCTCCCTTTCTCCTAGTCCAGGCTCTAGCAGCAAGTCATAATAATCATCCTCAAAACCCAGCCACCAAAAGCAACTCTTTCCAAGTTTGATCAGATCTGACAACCCTCCTCCCTGGATAAGAGTAAGAGTACCCTGGCAGTCAGCTTCATTCAAATTCACTTTTTTCCTCCAGTTTCACAGCAGTCAGTTCCTTTGTCTCAAGATTTGAAAAAAGAAGTGCCCAAGAGGTAAAAGCTACCCTAAGGGAAGTTTGTACGTGCTTACTATCTGATCTAATCTAAAGGGAGGGAAATCCAAGTCTCCTACCCTGCTCAGGCTTCTAGCATTCCACTGTCCCACCAAAGCCTCCACTCTCCCTCTCAGCACAGCCTAGAGCCCACGTCAGGCATGGGAGCAAGTCTGAGCCTTGTTAGAAGAGCAGTGCTGCAAACATGAGGTAAATGCCTCAGCAACAGGACCCGGTCCATAGGCAGTCACTCAGGATCAGCAATATGCTGATAGTTTTAAAATTTGAGTCAAGAGAGTAACTAAATACTCATCAAATCATATTTTTCAATTCAAACACAAATAGCTTGGAACAAACATGGGGAATTAAGCCTACTCCAGAAAGCTCCAATGTGTTTTCCATAGGAAAAGGATATTGTAAGGATATTTTTAAAACATTGACTATGCTGTTCTGTAACTTTCCACCTTGACCTGTTACTTACCTGTAATGTTATTGGAACCATTAGGGAAAAAAACTAACCTCTAACTGGATGCTGCCCATGAAAGAAAAGCATGGCAACTCATCACCTTTACTTGGTTTCCCTTCCAGGAGCTGCAGGACAACTCTGCGAGTGCTGACAATGTTTGCAGTACAGAAAAATTCAGAGCAAGCTACCAAAGGATTAAAAGCAATTCAGTAACTACAAAAAAAAAAGCACTCTGAGGGAAGAACTTTAGGAGTGTGGCACTTCAAAGCATGGCTATCTTTTCATATTTTAAGGAATACCTAAATAAGAGTTTCTGATAGGAAACAGTCAACAAATGAAGACACTTACAGACCACTCCATTTCCTCCTCAGCATCCCTACAGCATCACACTTACTGCATCTGCTGACAACATACCAGCTTTGCAGTTCATCTGAGAACAGGTCAATGGTAAAACATTTAATATAGAATATATAAACCATGTATCTCCTTAGACTTTACACTGTCTGTTGCTTTAGTTTATAAAACCTAGGTAGACCAACCTTACAGGTATGCAGGCACAAAAATGTCTTCAAGCTTACCTTGCAATCCACTCAACAGCCTGCTCTCCTACAGAGATACAGACCTGAGAGAGAAAAATCCTAAAGCTCTGCTCGCTCGCTACTATCAGCCATGCTAAGGGAGATTGGGTGTCTTGGTGGACAGCAAGTTAACCATGAGCCAGCAGCATGCCTAGGCAGCCAGGAGGGCCAACCATACCCTGGGGTGTGTCATGCACAGATGGCAAGGCGAGACAGTCCAGAAAGGGGACTGACCCAACTCTGCACTGTGCTGGGGCAGCCTCACCTTGAGTCCCGGGTGCAAGAGAGACACAAAACTATCAGAGAGTGTCCAGAGGAGGGCAATGACGATGGGGAAGGGTCTGGGGGAAGTCTTATGAGGAGAGGCTGAAGCCCCTGGGTTTGTTCAGCCTGGAGGAGGCTGAGGGGAGACTCATGCTGGTCTGTGGCTTCCTGACAAGGTAAAGTGAAGGAGCAGGCACTGACCTCCTCTCTTTGGGGACCAGGGATAGAACCTGAAGGAACAGCATGAAGCTGCACCAGGAGAGGTTTAGGTTGGATGTGAGGAAGAGGTTCTGTACTGAGGGGGGGGTCGGGCACTGGCACAGGTTCCCCAGGGAAGGAGTCACAGCACTGAGCTGGACTGAGGGCAAGAAGCGTTTGGACAATTCCCTCAGTCCCATGCTGTGACTGGGCTGGGCCTGTGTGGAGCCAGGAGTTGGACTTGATGGTCCTTATGGGTCCCTTCCAACTCAGGAGATTCTAGGGTTCTGCAATACCCACAATGAAGAACATTCAGTAAACATACAGAGTAGTTATTAGCTCCAATGGCAACGGTGCCAAGGGGGATGTGAGAGTGCATCTGAACCACTTCATTTCCCAGGGTAATTCCCACAAGGTTTGGAGACTAAGCAAGGAAAAGCAACAGAATTACCTTCCAATCAGGAAAAAAAAACCCAAACCAGAAAACTCTAATAAATGATGCCCTTGCAATATTACTATCTTTTGTTCTTCCATATCCACCCTGATTAGAGGGCACACCCCCCAGGTTTCAGTTGTGATAAATAGCAACACCAGTCCTCATTTGTTAGATCACAGTTCCTGACTTGGTGAAAACTCTGCTTGTGTTAAGGGCTGGAAACTGCAGATAACAGCTGTTAAAATGAGTGAACATGACTTCAGTTCTTTTAACAGCTTCTGCATTATGAAAACCATGTCCAGAATTATGGAAAATGCAAGAATCTGAGCATGGAGATCAGCTTCAGATGGGTATCATCACCTCAGCTTCAGAAAGTAATGCTGTTTAAGCCAGCCTCACAGGAGACGGTCCAGCTGAGGTTGGGCAGTATGTGCCTGCCCTCCCTTGGCACTGTCCCGGATCTTCCCAGGCAAGCGTACAGTATTCAACTCAAGGTAATTACAAGGCTGGTAATTACACAGCCCATTTGGAGCCACACTCTTCCAACCGGGCTAAAATACAGCCCCGTGCCTGCAGCCAGGACTCCCACAAAGGGGACACACATTTCTCCTCAGTGAGTCCACCCCACTTTGCATGAAGAGGTTGTGGAAGCCCCATCCCTGGAAGCGTTTAAGGCCGGGTTGGATGAGGCTTTGGGCAACCTAGTGGTGGGAGAGCGTTGGAGCTAGATGTTCTTTGGGGTCCCTTCCAATCCAAACCATTCTGTGATACCTGCAGCCCTCAGTCTACCCTGTTAGCTTGAGCAGCATCCAGCAGCCTCCAGCAAGCTATCTTGATTTTATACCCCAAGCTATCAGTAGGGGCTGATTTTCAGTGTTCCCTATGGACCACCTTCCCCTCAAACCCTGATACTACCCCTTCCCCAATATCAAATGCTGATCTTTATGCTCACTCAAGCTGAAAACCACTGACACAACAGAAGAATTACCACTAAAGATGACTCAGTTATTGGGAAGTTAAGATGCTGTCTTCCTTGCTAAGCAGCAGCTGGAGAAAGAGCAAGACCTCACCATCAGAAGCAGCAAAACTAAAGCGCAAGTAACCCTTGGTGCTCTGCCTGTAGTAAGTTAGCTACAACAGGGACAGGAAGGAGCATTCAGCTCTCCAAGCAGCAACACTGAGCTCCGCACCCCAATAGCCAGGACCTTCAAAACATAAGGCCTAAGGCAAATTTATCTAAATTATTCAACAATTCTCAGAAGCTGAGTTTTGCCCAACTCCATTCATTGTATAAACTTACATGGGTTTTGGGATGTTTCCACAGTTGTATCTATGCACAAATGTGACATACCCAGAATTTAAAAATAACTTTTCATCATTAAGATATTCTCCAGCGTGGAAGAACACTTCATGGTTTAGACAAACTAGGAGAGAAATAACTCAGATTACACCCAAGTATGATCCCAATTGCAAGCTGCACCATAAAAAGTATCTTCAGTTCTCCATCTTGAAACTAAAGGGAAGCCATGCTCAGAGCGCGCAGCAGTGGCACGAAGCCTCAATACCAGCCGGGCAGAATTATATAATCCATTTATGCTAATTAAATGGATACTCAGTGCATCATTTACAGGAGTCTCATTAGCTGCTCCCCATTCTCCACTGGAAAACACAGGCAATGCTGTTCTGAAAAATAATTTTCAATGGGAGAACATCTGAATAATTATTCCCCACTCTTCCCCAACAGTATGGATATAAGAAAGAGGTGGAATCCTCTACCACCCCAAGTTTAATGCAGCTCTATCAAATGCAGCGGTTTCTAATTTGGGGGGAACATGATCTTTATGTTCTCAAACACAACCAGCAATACTTACTACATATTTCAACAAACATGTAGATGTGACCCAGGGTACCAAGGATACCTGTCTGAGCTGCACAGAGCTATGGGAAGCAGAGGTTGTTACTGAATCACAGATTCAGATTCTGGTTTATCAGCACACAACGCTCCCATACTCTCTGCTGTTGGCTCTCTAAAGCTCAGGAGCAGCTCATCCAGACAGACTGTCAGCTACAAAACCTGAGACTCCACCATGAAAACACACATACTCCCAGGATACGTAAAAGTTACTCTCCTGTGTGTGCTCAGCTGAAGAAGAAATCCAAGACCAACCCAACCAGCTCAGACCTAGCATGTTTTATTAGCTCAGGAGTGAAGCAGCACGGATTTACTACTACAAGAACTGCCCCTCTCTAGGAGGGGCGCAGTGTGAGGCTTTTGAGCCCTGTTGAACACAAATGAACCTGGAGGAAAACCAACCTGGCTGAAGTGGTGCAGCTTACTTGGCTGAGTCCAGCTGACCTCTGCAGCTCTGCTCGCAGCAGGTCCAAACTGCCTCCAACGGAGCGGCCGCAGCCATCGCCCTGCAGAGTTAACCAGTAACCTACCTTTCCTGGTTTTAAAACTAATTCCTTGGTTAGAGGCAAGCGTCTGAGCAAATGTATAACTTCCAAGGTTAATCCTGCTTTGGGAGAGTCAACATTTTTATTAAAATTGTTTTAATTCAGATTTAAATCTCAATACCTTACCTGCAGAACTAAAAAGGTTTCTGTCCAAAGAGAAGTTCACACAATGTTCAGCCAACAAGTCAGTATCTGCATTAGGAATCACGCACAGAAAGGGGTTTTTTTTTGGAGGGTTAGCACATCTTTCCTGAACATTAACCCAAACACAGCTTTCCAGCCAGCAGCCTTCCTCCCAACAGTCAGGCCAGGCTTGCTCATTGCAGTGATTTTACCTTCTGTGACAGCTGAAGAACGGGCTCCACAGCAATGCACCAACACATCCACCCTGAAGATCAAATTGCAAGGCTGGAAAGGACCGCAGAAGTTTACACAGCCCATTCCCTCACCCTGACATTACTCCTGACAAACAGTTGCCTTGCTTGTTTTTGAAGTCCTTCAGAAGCATGCACCTCCATACCCCAAAGCAGCCCATCCCAGCCACCTTCCTAAAGCATTCCTCATGGCACTGCGTCTTGCCATAAAGAATCGCATCATGCCTTGGGTTCACCCACTCTGGCTCCTTCCTCCCACCAAATTCCCCAGTAAACATCCCCAGCATTGCTCAGCCCACCACTACCTTCAGAAATTGGGCAAAGAGGCAGGGACTGTCCTCACCTGGTTAGGTTGAAAAGACTTATTTTTGAATCTTCACCACATATTAAGCAAGGAGGGATGATGCCGGGAAAAGATTCAGCACATGACTCCACAATTACCAGTTATTAACTCAACACTCATGAGTTACTAAGGTTGCACAAGCCAACTCAGCCCTGGCATTTCACTTTGCAACCACAACAGCTCAGATCTCATCATTAAATGTTTCGTATCCCAGCGTGTCCAAAGCAAATTTTAAAATAGAACCATTTTGGCACTGTATTTCAGCACTTGACAATAAAGCATGGAAACTACGTGAATCACACCGCTCTAACCCCAAAATCTGAAATCCATATGTTCCACAGCATAGTCACAGAATCACAGGGGTTGGAAGGGACCTCGAGAGATCATCGGGTCCAACCCCCCTGCCAAAGCAGGCTCCCTATCTCAACCATACAAATGAAATTTCCCTTAAAAGCCCCAAAATCTTCATGCCCTATTGATCTGTCATTCATAAAGACTCTTGTGCCACTCCAGCACAGCAGTTTTTAGTTTTGAATACTTTCAGGAATTAACAGACTCAGTCACACATGATATAGAATACAGTTTTATACCCATCTTTCATGCAAAGCATGCAGAATTTTACTTGGTTTTGTGACGCTATCCCTAAACCCCTGAGTACATAAGGTTAGTTCTAGCACTCACTTCTGCCCCTAGCCATCTATGATGGAAGCTACCAAAATAGTCTGTAGTTGCACAAGTGGCATCAGCAAGCATTTGACACCTTCATTAGGAAGATACTGGAAATACCTTCCCAGATAGTTTCAAGCTTTAGAGGTTATTTTAGTCTTTGGTATCAAAACCAGGAGGAGATGAGTCCTTCAGCTGAAGCTGGACTGTACACCCGGCAAGCCACGGTCCCCTACAACTGTCTTTGCCCCAAGCCCTCTAACTCCTACAGCTCATCTCAAAACAAACCAAACATCTACAATGAAATATTATGGGTACACACAAACTAGGGAGGGGGCGAAGGAAATCTGCCAGAGGTTCATGCCCTAGAATAATCCATGCAACGTGTTCCTAAAATAAGGCCTTCTGCATCACTTCAAATGACTGCTGACGATGCATATTAGGCACTTCATCGCTTCTTTTCTACCTAAAGGTTCCACATCCATGTTCAGCTTTGTGCATGTGGATGGTATTAAGAGAAATTGGAACATGCTCTAGATTGTTACTGCAAGTTTACTCCACATCTTTTAATAATTTCATTTATAATCATAAACCCTAAAGAATCTCACCCTTTTCTTCATACCGAAATAACAATATTTCCTCTATTTTACTTATAACTGCAGCTGGATGTTGGAGCTCTAAGACCTGCTCCTGTTTTCATGGTTTTACACACTCTGGGTGGTTTGGGGTTTTCTTTAATATTAAAAATTGTGGCCTAAATCCTTTGGATGCTATTCTTATCCCCATTCACAAAATCCAGACCCACTCAGTAATCGGGTTTTTCTGGGGAATAGCTGGCTAGATGAAGCCTCTATGGTCAGAAATCTTATCAACAAATATTTACACTACTTCATGTCACAAAGCTAGCACCTATTCAACAGACAAAGGGCTTGTCCCAACCTTCTTCCTCCCCCTCTTCCTAGGTGAAAATGATTAGCATTTCTAGACTACCCTAGAGACCCCTCTTAATGGCTCAAGTCTACCTCGAATTAAGAGTAGGAATGCTCAACAGCACTGCCAAAACCTGTAGCGACTGCAAAAGGAACTGAAGCTGGAGTCTGTCAAAGGTTCTTTGGTGGCTGTAGGAAACCCTGGCTTAAAAAAAGATTATCACAGTGGCAGCTCTCTGACATATAGCAAAATCCATGTGCTTTCCTCAAATCACGGCGAGACCAAGGCAGGACATGGCAAAGCAAACACCAGAAAACTTCCACTGCAACAGCTAATACAGTAGCAGAATTTATAGGATTATCATAAAACAAAAAGTGGAAAAACCATGATAAATAACACAGCACAGACCACTGGCAGGCCCAGGGGGCCCTAAAACAGGCTGGAGCCAAACAAACCACCCTTTGCTGTAGCCTGATCAAACAGAACAGCTATGAAGGTCTCATTAAATCAAGGCACCAGGAAACACCAAAGTAAGTCTTGAATAAAGACTCTTGGTGCCCAAAAGGTCTGGTTACTGCATCCAAACGGAAAGCCTTCGTCTCTGTCTAAGATTCTTCAAAGTAATTCAATAACTTTCCCCCCAAGTTTATTTGGCAGAATCAGCCTTAAAGGTTTCACTGGAAATATATTCAGAATTAATGTCTTGCTTCCTAACAGCAGTGCTCTCACATAATTCAGCCATACGACAAGCGGGGCCAGCAGACTCAAAACAGACAATGCTTCAGAGGGTGGGGGGGGGAATAAAATAAAAATCAGCTTACACATACCAATATTACATGAAGCAGGAAACCGTTCAACAGAGCTGAGCACTAGACGATGCTTTCAACACCACAGACAATGAAATTAAAATATGAGAAATAGACTGCTGATGCGTTAGAGACATCATAAGCACTTGCAGAAAATTGACATTTCTTTTCCCTAAAGCTGGAAGAGAAAATTAACTCTAGCAGGACTCCGAAGTACCTCAAGGGTATCTCTGATTTGAGTCCCATCAGTGAAATTCAGTCTGTCGCCCACGGCTGTGTAACAATCCCAAGAGACTCCTCAGCCTTCTGGTTCCTTATGATAATCCCTTGAGTGCAGAAGCCAGTGTGAATAATCCGAGAAAAGTCCTACTGGAATACAGAAAGAAGAGAAAGCAGGCCTACCATTACTCAAAAAGCTCTTATTCCAACCCCAACTCATAGCATTGCATCGATCTGAACAGGGAGCTTCTGATTTATGTGGGAGGAATTGAAACCCATGGTATCAGAACACTGCTTAAGCATTTCCCCCTTAGCTGGGTTGTCTATGAAGTCCCCAAGCTTATGATCAGGTTTTTTTCTTATATTCAAATGGGAAGGAAAGTGGTGGCCAGACAAGTCTAGAAATGTGACCTAAAGGCAGGACTCTGAGCACGGCTGCACAAGTGGAAACTGGTGATGAAACCAGTATGACTGTAAGGATGTACTGAACAAGCTACCGCATGCAACATCACACGTGCTGAAGAGGCACATACACCAAAAACCCCACCTGCCCTCCCCTCCTGGATGAAACAGCAAGGAACTAAAGCTCACAGCTCAGCTCCACGATTCCTTGTATCACTCCCAAATGAACATCGCGAGCCCTCTGTTCTTTTCACTGCAACGGGATGGAGAAATGGAGTTCAGATGCCATAGCACTCGCTGAGCACAGGAACACTTCGGATTCACCAAACGCCACTGAAACCAAAGACCTACCCCATAACACACTAAAAAGTACAGGACCAGACTGGTAATGGTTTTAAGGAAACAAATCTGTGGTTTTATCCCTCTCCTGCCTGACAGCAGCTGTACCATTTTCAAGTGAAACAAGGACAAGCCTCACGTTCAAAGCAACAAAAGCAAGAACTAACATCCTCCCACGTATACTCCTCATGCATTATAGCTGCATGCCTTAACTGCTCTTTCACCACTCCTTACTCTAAGGAGACTGTTCCTGCTTGTGGATCTCTGCTGCTCCTGTGAAGACCCAGTGGCAGCGATGAAGGGCCTTTAAAACTCTACATCCCCCAACCAGCTCCTAGTCCAACAAAACCAGACACTACGGCAGACTACGCTCTCCTCCCTCCCTCCACTACGCACTTGAACTGCAATTACTCCTTTCCCACACTGATTTTTGCTGGCTGAGCAGGGCAGGGGAGATGCCAAGGCATCTATCCATCAAGTCACTGTCTTCTCCCATCAAGCCAAGAGATCCTGAGCAGTGAGCCCAGCCAGCCTTTTCTTCTCAAGCAGGTATCTCTGAAAATGCATGCAATAGCCAACATGGCACACTGAAAAGCAGGGAAGCTTTGTGTTCTGTATAGATGGATTTAAATAAAGCTTTTAAGTTGTCTGAGGTCAAGTCAGGAATACAATTCAGTGCCCGTATCTGCCTATTTGGAGGTAAAAAGCATCTCACTGGAGCAGGTTAGCGTTACTTGTTCGCCAAGCAAATGTATCTCCCTACCATAAAAACTGCAAACCCACCCCTCCCAAGCCCTATATTCAAGGAAGGGGGCAGCCTTCTCAAAACTGCAAAGAAGCATCTGTCCCAACAGATCCTTCTCCTTTTCAATAAGGATCAGACTACATAGGAATAAACAGGTTAGAATGAGAACTAATGGCGACAAGAATTCTCCCTGCCATCAAAGATAGATAAATAAATACAGCTGTAACTTTACTTACACTAACCTGCACTTCTAGGTCACTGGAACACTGTTTTGCTAGTAACCTCAAAGCAGAGCACAAGAAGGGCAGTAAACTTGACAGCAATGCCAGCTCTGTGAGGGCGTTCAGGGGTTGTACGTTCTAGGAAACATGGTGTTATTTACTAGTGCCATGGATCAGTTAGCACTGCAGTGGTAATGAGCACTATCGCTGGGAGGAACAGTTCCACCCTACCCCTACTGTTAGTGCCTCAGTTCTGCAGCACACAGCCTCACCCCTTCTGGCAGCACACGTGTGGTACATGATGAATGGGATCAGGAAACCAACTCAGGCTAAACGACACGGGTAAAAAAAACACTAACCAAAACAAAAGCAGTTTTAACCTAGTCCAGCTCACTGAAGCCCTGGCCTATAACTTTAACCATCAAATCAGGGCTGAGCAGGAAAGGTTGAAAGGAAGTGGGACCAGCCTGTTGGAAGCAGTTCAATGCCGAAACACACCCTCTGTCTATATTGTCAAGCTTCTGCTAAACATGAAGGGTCACGTTCTGGGATGCTGCAGGCCTCTTCCCTCCAGCACACATTCATACACAGTCACCTTCCAGCAGAAAAGCATGCCCACCACCCCCTACGCTACACATGCACTCAGATCCTCACTACTCAGGATGTGTATCTTTCCACACCTCTAACTTACCACACTCAGATGGATCCTCCCTACTCAGGGTGCGTATCTATCCACACTTCTCTATCCACACTTCTAACTTACTGCACTCAGATCCTTGTGGCTCAGAGTGTGTAGCCATACCTGCTTTTAACATGCTGCCCCATCTGTGCTCAAACCCCATACACAGGAGCAAACTCAAACTCCACGCAGAGAGCAGCGCACATGCCACAGCTGACGTGAAGCTCTGCACATGCCAGTTTTCACCCGTTGAGCTCAGCCTGCTTCTCTCAAGAGGCACGCTCATTTGGATTGCTCTTCTGACCAGGTAACTTTCATAGCATCGATGGCAACAATCCATTTTGAAACTTCTACTCTTCTGACAGTAGGCAGAGAACAAGTAATAGCTGCTGGGCAATCACTGCCCGACTGACCTGGAGACCACGCTGCAGAGGTGGGGGTTGGCAGGAACCTGCCTGTAGATCCAAGGGGTACAGTGCATGTCTTAGTCTCAGTAAGATCAACTTCCTTTGGCAGAAAGCTCCAAGTGCTTAACACTTTACAAACTGTTTTTACTTCACAGGTTACCATAAAAAACTCATTGATCAGGAGTAAGTAGTAATCATCAAATTCACCTTTTCAAACCATTGCCCTCACCCTTGAAGAGGAGTAAGAAGTGTTGTTCACACTAAGATTGGCAACAATTCTAGTTATCAAATGCTAGAGACACTGTGTATGGAGGAAAAAGAGAAACGGAGGAACATCTTCCCTTTGTGTACCCCCAAAGAAAACACTGCGTTAAGAGGCGCCTCCTGAAAGACCAACACAGCATTTGATCTTTCCACTACTCCTCCCCTGTTTAAAATTCAAGGGTAAACACAGTATGAAAGTAGCATTAATCATTTCAGAACATAAAAAAGCTGGAAGGAACACTTTGCAAGACTTGGGCTTGTTCAGATATCACAACAAATCAAGTAAGATGTGGATCGACTGGAGCGAGGTCAGTGGAGGCCCCCAGGGTGGTGGGGGCTGAAGGAACAAAGCAGGGCTCAGTCAGCCGGGGGCAGAGAAGGCTGCAGGGCACCCACAGCAGCCACATGCCTGTGGGAAAGGGATTCAGAAGATGGAGCCAGGGTCTCCATAGTGGCATGGGAGACAATGGGTGCAAGTTAAAACATGAGAGGTTAAGACTGGATGCAAAGAAAATCTTTTCCATCACCAGGACAGTCGAGAAGCACAGGCTGCCCCAGAAGCCTGAGATGTCTCCATCCTCTGAGGTTTTCAAGACCTGAGTGGATCAAGCCACAAGCCATCAGCAATCAAGTCTGACCCCAGAGCTGCCTGTTTCCAGCAGGAGGTTGGACGGGGACCTTCCCAGGTCACCTCTAGCCCAAGTTATCTTGTGATCCTAGGGACTCCAAGCACACATTACAAGATTACAAAATATACTAACCTTTTCCTCCATGTACCCCCTCAAGATAATTAACTTACTCTGCCTGTCCTGCTGAGAGTCATTCTGGATTTCAAACAGTATTCTAGTTCGTGCCTTTCCAGCACTGACAAACATCAACTCTACGTCATCCCGATCAGGAATTGGTACCAGAACACACTCACACGCAAGGATTGCAGCACTAAATTACCTCCGCTCTACCCTCCTCTATCAGCAGTGAAGTAACACTGCAAGAGGTGCGTCATGGGCTGGCAGACAGCAAAGGAGCAACCACGAAGAGACATGGCATATGCAGAAGTTAATGGAGCTACTGATGAGACTTTGAAAAGAGAGACACAATTTAAATTATTAAAGCAGTCAAACCTTTAATGAAGTTTGTTATAGGCTCATCATAAGACTACAGGAAACTACCTACTGGTTTGTCATCACTAGACTTTCTAAGCAGTGTTCAAACCCTGTAATTCTAGCACTTTTTGTTCTGTTTACAAAATGCTGAAAGCCACAATTTACCAGGGTAATGCCACGTTTAACGAGTAACCAGAGTTCCTGTCTTTGTGACATGCAACCGAGACAGCCACATCTCAGCCACACCACCAAACTTCTGAATCCAAGGTAACTACGGTTTGAACATTAACATATGAAATCAGCAATGAATTCTTTAAAGCCAAGAGAAGTAGACTAGGTGAATTTAAACCCAACACTCGTCTAATAAGAAGGATGTGGTCTGAGGTTTCTGTGATACAATGTTAGAAATCATCTTGGTAGCAACACTTTGCTTGTAAGTGTCATCTTCTGTACATAGCAGGATGCATGAAGATGATTGCCCCACAATATTAATTTAGTATTAATTTAATTTACAGGGAGTACTCAGACTCCCAAAGCAGTGTAACTACTATAGATACCAATTTGTAGCCAGATGAGATGAGCACGTTCACCTGACCAGGAAGATGCAAAGCACGCCTCTTTCCCAAGAGCTCTTTGAAAGAGCCTTCTGAAAGACCCACTCACCTGACCAGATGTAACACAAACCTTTGAGAAGTGACTCAAACAGTGACCCGAGAGAAGTGTCTAGGAAACGAGATGGGACAGAAGACACTCCTGCACTCCTGAAAGGTGACCTTGAGAAGAGTAAGACTAGGAAAGCAAAATACATGAAGATGACTTAAAACCAGACTCTGCCATGACTTTTGACAGACTCAGCAGATGAAGCCTGACCTTCTTTGTTCACTCTGGAGAACTTCTGTAGGAGTCTCGGGTGTTTCTCAGTTCTCACACTTCGACTGAAGGGGCACACTCTTTTAAGGTCAGTGTTCTGAAACAGTTGATTCATATACACCTTACCCAGAGAGAGAGAAATCGGTAGTGGAGGAGTTAAGGCAGTCCAGCTAAAAGTCCTTTCTTCCCTGCTCGTTTTTTCAGCATTGCAATTCTTGCAGAGTCATTATTTCACTAGTTATTCAACCATTGCATGGTCACCTTAGAAATTTGGCTCTCTTCTGCATAAACTTCAGATACACAGAGAGAAAGGTTTCCTCCAAAAACTCTTCTGTTCCCCCCTAGTTTCAAGACGATGAGGACTAGCAGCAACTAACTTCTCCACATCTTCATCTGGCACAACGTTAAGTTGCCCTTTTCCACCATCATTCTACTTTTGCCTATTTATCCCTTCCTCATTACACTTGGATTGAGCTTGTAACACTAGAGTGAGGAGGAGAATGCCATTCTCCTCAAGGCAAGGGACTAACAGAACTGGTCTGAGAGTCTGAGGTTCTACTCCCAGTTCTCTTTCTGAGCTTGGGCTGCAGTAACCCACAGCTCAATTTCTGCCCTATGCAAATCAAAATTTAAATATACACCCGGTGGATGTAAACGGCATTTCATTTTTAAGAAAACCATCCCCAAGCTTACCTTCTACACAGAGGAACAAGCCCAAAAGCTCTTTAGAAGGAGGAGATGAACATTGCCAACTACAAAGTGCTTGTAAAGGGGGTTCATTGGTGGGTTTTTTAGGAGATAAGGTTCTTGGTGATAAAGACAGGAGTCGTTACTCGTAACACATTCATACCCAAATGCTTCAGTCCCCTTGTATTAGGCACAGGGCAAACAGAGCCGACAGGAAAGAGCGCTAAAGGAGAAAAAAGTGATTATTGCCCCCACGCTTACAAGCAGGGAGGATCGCCAGCTTGGTGCGGCGGAACACAGAGCGCTAAGAAAGAGGCCGGTGGTGCAGGAAGGTGACTGGGGCAGGATAAGCGTCGCTTCAGCAGCGCTGCCTTGTAACCACGCAAGGCATCCCGAGACTGGCAGTCACAGGGAGGGAGAGGGGAGCAAGAGGTTACTATGTTATTAAGACATATACTAAAATATAAAAGCAAGGTTTTTTTACTGCTACAAGAGAATAAATAAGACGTTCAAGAGCTTTTTCCATAACAGACAGGGAAAAAAGAGCAAGGAGTTTCTAAGACAGTATAAGTTAGCAGCTTGGAAGAGAAAAAGACTCACAAACTCACTATTAGAGAAAAAACTACTTCCCCCGCCTTTTGAAAAGACAAACTTGAGATGGGTTCTGGACTACCAGAAGGAGGCAGACAGACATACAAGGCAAGATGAGGAAGAGGAGGAGGATTTGGAGTCAGTAAGGGGAGTCGGCTGAAGTGTTTCAGAACCCTGGATAGAAAGTGTTTTCAGAATGTAAAAACCTCCTTAAAGTCACCCCTTTGAAATCCTTCCCAAGCCCTGAACTCTTCAGAAAGGCTGAGCACAACCCTCTGGCATACCTGCACCTTTCCCAAGAGGTGCTCTGGGAAGGGCTGGAGGGAGGGGGGGGCTGACAGACACACAGAGCGTTCAGCATTTTACAGCTACAGAAAAGCCATTTGCATCGCACAACTCCCCCTTACAAAAACCACCAGAGAAAAAATCTCTCACACCCAAAAGATCACCTCACCCCATATCGAGATAAGCTCGTATCAACGTAAGGCATTGAGCGCTCTCGACTTCAGAAACTCAGGAGAGTTCCCATTCGAGCGAAGTGCTTCGATGAAGTGCGGTCCCAGCAGAACAGCTTCTCTCCCAAACCCTCAGCTGCCTGTCCCCAAAATTGATCAACCGTACAAGCCTCAACCGAGGACGTTCAGCAGGCCGAGACACAGCTCCTGCTACTCCCATTCTCCCACTGCACCTCACAGGGCTGCCAGCCCAGGTTTCACTTCACGGCCAGGGTCAAAGCTCGCAGCTGCTCCGCAGCAACGGGTTAGCACGGCACCTACTTGAAAGGGGATGGAAAATCCCGGCAGGGAAGCCGGTGGGTTCCCCTGCCCTCCCCGCGGCTCCAAGGCACCGGCGGCTTTGACCTTGCCGGAGAGTCNCCTCGCCGCACGGGGCCGTCCTCTCAGCTAAGCAGCAGCCCGGGCCGCCCTGCCCGCGGGTACGCGGCTCCGTCCCGCCTCGGCCTCTACTCCCCGCCAGCGGTGCGGGGCTCGGTAACGTGGCGGCCGGGTTCCCCCCACACCCCTCTCCGGTCACGTCCCGCTGGCAGCTCCGAGCTCCTCGCCGCCGCCGCGAGGCCTCCTCACGCCCGAGGGGACCCGCGTCCTCCCCGCCGCCTGCCGGGGCCGGCGGCCGCGGCCTCGCCTCGGGGCAGGCGGCGACCTCCCC
>VZTU01015167.1:35993-46479 GCA_013400835.1 Zapornia atra
AAGGAAGGGGCGGGGGTGTCCCCGCTCTGCGCTCCGGCCGGGCAAAGACCTCTCGCGCCCCGCCGGCCCCAGCAACGCAGGCCCCGGCAAGCCCCGCAGCCCCGGGGCCCGGCGCCGCCCGCTCTCCTGCCTGCTCTCCCACTCTCCTCCCGCTGAGGCGCCGCGACCCTCCCGCGCGCCGGCCGCGCTTCCGGGCTCGGCCCCGCCCCCTCCAACACTTCCGGCGGCGCTACCGGAAAACCCTTCCGCCGCGCCTTCCTCCCCGCCGACCCTCGCGGGCGCCCGCTGATTGGCTCTCCCGCTGCCATAGCAACCGAGGGGGCAGCGGGGCGTCGTCACGGCAACCGCGGCGCCTTCCCTCCCTCTTCCCGCCCTCCCTCTTCCCGCCCTCCCTCCATCCTTCCCGCCGGCGCCGGGCCTGGGCCTTGCCGCCGCGTTACACCGGACAGATCCCCCAGTCTGCGGCACCAGGGGAGGCGGGAGGGTCGGCGTGCTGAGAGGCCGTGTCCCGCGGCGCTCCGGGGCAGCGCCTGTCCCTCGGCGGGGCGGGACACGGCTACGGCCCGGCTCCTTCCGGGCGGAGAAGGCTTTAGCGGGAAACCCGCGCTTCCCACGTAAACGCGGCTCTCCTTCTCCCTGCCCGGGAGGGGAGATCTGAGGGATCCCCGTGCTTCTGCTGCCTGGGTATCCCGCCCCGAGGGTCGCACCGAGGTATCCGGAACGACCCCTCTCACAGATCCCCGCCGCTTCCCGAAACCACCAGCAGCACCGGCCCCCGCGCCCGGGAGCGCAGCCCACAGGCCGGTCTGAGCATGGCGCCGGGGCGCGGGCCCGCCAGGCGGTAACCCAGCACCTCAGAGCAGCAGCGGGCTGCCGCACCACAACACTGACCCTTCTGCCGCCGTTTGCACCGCGGGGTGCCGCCTCCTGGGTCATGCGGTTGGTACTCAGGATTTGGGCGGGGGTGTTGCGGAGGGGTTTGGGCAGGAAAAGCCCCGCTGAGCTTGGTTTCTCCAGCCACGTGGAGCAGCCTGGAGAGATGGGGCAGGGGAGAGTGGGGTCAGATGCGCTCCGCGGAGGCTGGCTATTGCAAACCGTGTCAGCTGAGCCTGGCCATGGCCCTGAGGACACAACGAAAGAACGCATCTCAAAGGCAAATCCCCCGCGCTTTTTTTAAATTTATATATTTAAGGGTTTTTTTCCACAGGTGAAAACGAGAAGGCGTTTAGGGAAACGATTCTTAGCGCCCGGCGTGTGTAAAGAGCAACCGCTCAGAGCCGCGGAGCCGGTTCCCCGGTGCCGGTGCAATGAGGGCCGGGCGGCGAACCGCGCTGCCGAACCGCGCAGCGCCCCGGGCGCAGGCATCGCGGCACTGCCCGGGGCTCTGCCTCCGGCCCCGCGGGTTCTGGACCGCAAGGCAAACTGGTTCAGCGCTGGGCGAACTGGAGCTGCAGTGGCTTGCCCGGAGCCTGTCTTGGGCTAAAGCAGACCCGTTGAGTCTGCAGAGCTGCCCGCGGGGACTCCTGAGACTCTCGCATCAGTAAGCACACGCAGCTCCTCTAAGCTGCATCTCTGAGGGCACATTGTCCTAGTGTCCTTCCCAAGCATGATCTGTCTGGAGCATCATCCCCTGGTTCCTGAGCCAGCATGCTGAGGGCACCCCGTATCTTGGAAGACACCCACTCCCTGGGCAGCGCCCACTACTGCGCGGAGTTTTTCCATCCATTTTTTCTCTGTACAGAGGAACTGAGTGAGCCAGGATTCGAAAGCAGAAGGACCATGAGCCAGTGCCACTTCCTTTTCCACCAGCCCTCACTTCCACCCTGCATGCAGTCAGATCCCTCTCGAGCAGCCGAGCGATGCTGTGAGAGCAGCTTCCGTTCCCTTAAGCAGCGAAAGCCAAAATCCCTACAGCAATGCAGGCTTCCTGTGAGCCTCCCACTGCGCCGACTTGGGATTTTCCTGCCTTCCCCATCACCCTTCTCCCAGGGGCTCTTTGAGGGAACTTCCTTCTTTAGCCTTGGCCAAACAAATTCTTGCTTTCCCACCTTTTTCCACCTTTATTTTTTTTCGGATCCCCCCACCAGAGGCTTCCTCCCAGGCAGAACCATGCTGTCCAGCCCAGATGCAAGGTAACCACCACACTGCAAGGAGCGCTCTGGTGCATCCTCTGCTTCGTGCCCTCCATGACACTCACGCTTTGCTGCTACCTGCATAGGTATCACTTAAAATAAACTCTGATTATTTCTTCTCACAGCCTGCTTTAACGCTGGACTTCAGGGAAAGCCACCGGAGTGCAGGGACGAGCGGGCTTCTGAGCTCGACGCATTGGGAGTTTCCAGGGCTGCCTCTCCCTGACCTCTGCATTCACATGCGGGCAGGAGAGAGGAAATTTGGAAAGCAGAAGCTTGATTTGGGGTATTTTCAGCCAGGGAAGGGGTGGCATGTTCTGGCTCTCTGCAGTACCTCTCCAGCCAACAAACAGAGGTCTCATCCAGGAGGCCCCAAAGTGCTCCAGTGAGGTGTCATGCTCATGCCGCATCAGGCAGAAGTGAGAAGCCGGCAGCGCTGACTCAGTGGCTGTCTTATTTGGTGTTGCCTGAGTCCAGCTCACTTCCAGAGACACCCCAAAAGGCCCGAGAGGTTCCCATATCACAGAATCACTAGGTTGGAAAAGACCTTTAAGATCACTGAGTCCAACCGTTCCCGTCCTATCCCTGAGCACCTCATATACCCATCTGTTAAACACACCCAGGGGTGGTGACTCAGCCCCCTCCCTGGGCAGCCTGTTCCAGGCCCTGACAACTCTTTTGGGGAAGAACTTTTTCCTAATGTCTGATCTGGCCTACTCCTGTTGCCTTTCGGAGGTCTCCTTCACACCCCTGCACCTCCAGATTTGGCCGCAGTTTCTCCCACATGGCATTTTTGAGGACTTGGCACGTCTGCTGGTTTCCGTGCTCTGTTCCTTAGCAATTTTTACTCCAAACCTTTTGATGCACACAGCCAGGGGTGCCATTTCCTTCCATTTAAGGGGGAGCCACAAATCTGTCTCCCGTTGGTTTATTCCAAGAGATCTGCAGTGAAAGTCTTGTCTTCAAAGAAGCGGATTTCATGTAGAGGTCAACACACATTATCATTGTTATCATTAATGGGGCAACACCACTTCATTAATTACAGAGCATTGGGAAGGATTTGATCCCCAGATGAGGACACTGGACCAGAAACCCTGTGAACCCAGGGAATCACAGGATTGTAGGGGTTGGAAGGGAGCTCCAGAGATCATTGGGTCCAACCCCCTGCCAAAGCAGGGTCCCTAGGACAGGTCGCACAGGCAGGTATCCAGACGTGTCTGGAATATCTCCAGAGAAGGAGACTCCACACCCCCTTGGGCAGCCTGTCCCAGGGCTCTGACACCCTCACTGGGAAGAAGTTCTTCCCATATTGGTGCTGAACTTCCTGGGCTTTTTTTTTTTTTTTAAAAATTATATTCATGGCCTCCCCCTCTGTACCTGCTCCAACAGCTCCATGTCTGGCTTGTACTGGGCACTCCAGGTGGGGATGCAGCACTCCAGGTGTGGATACAGTGCTCCAGGAGTATTGCTCATCCTCTGTAAGATCTCTCAGGATTGAATTCCTTCACAAGGGAGAACTCTTTTTTTCACCCTGATACTTCCCATTTCAAATCCTTATGAATCCCTGCCCACCAAACAACTCTTACCAGGACTCTGTAACATTTATAAACCATATCCCCCACCCTAGCCCTAATCCTAACCACAGGCTGACCCTAGCCAAAGACCCCAAACTGACTACCAAGATGGAAATGTTCTCAGTGCATAACTCTGTGATTCACGAACCTGCTCTTGGGAGCCCTTTTGCAGCTCCACCACAACAGGACCCTTCAGCTTTGTCTTTTCCGATACCGACAGTGACCAGGTAGTCCCAGAAAACCTGAACCATGACACAGATGAAAACTTTCTCAGGAAAGAACTGGTTTGGCAGCCTACACCTTCCCTTGGCAGCATCTTCATCCTATCTTCATTTTAGGCTTTGTCTCTCTTTGAGTGCACAGGGCTTTAATATTGGACAGCTCCAAACATGGCCCTGATTAAAAAGTCCCCAGAGAACTTCTGCATCCCAGACCTTCCCTCAGCACCCCCATCTTTAATTGTCCAGGTAAATCCTTTGATCGTTGCAGATTTCAAAGTCTCCCTGTTGTGTGCCTTACATACAGATGTGGCCGCTTCCACACATAGATGCAGGTGCTGGGCAGCCCTCTGTCTCCATATCAAACTGTGGCTTTTAGGTCTTGGAGACATCACATTATCCTGCAGCTCAGGCTGAAAACCTGGGATCAAGGGAAGCTGAGAGTACAGCTCAACAGCCAAACAATAAAACCCCAGATCCTCCACAGGTTTGGTGATTATTTCAAGGTAAATATTGCGAATGTGGGAAATTAGCACTTAAAAGTGACTGAAGAACCTGAAGGAAGAAACAAAGTATGACAATACCTAAACAATCTTCATTTTGCTCTGTGCTGGTCCCTCTTGGTAATTATGTTACCGTGAATAAAATGTATTTGTTGTCATCCCAGATTATACTACTTAGATTTTTAATTGTTAGTGACAAAAGCATCATCCTATCCTAATTCTAAACCTCATTTCTCCAGATACAGTCTACACACAGAACTTCGTCATCTGAGGCTGCACAAAGGTTTCTCAAGGCCTCTTGTTCCCTTGTAACTAATGTTCTGGACAAAGGGAAAAAATTAAATCATAAAATAGGCTGCATCTCTTAAAGAAATCCCTTTTAATCCTTAGAATTCCTAAGTATCTGATGGATTTACTTTTCATTTTCTGAGAGTTAGTGCTGCACATTCTGGAAGGAAATACCGTCTGATGTGAAGTAAAATCCAAACCCCTTTTGGAAGGGGATGAGAAATCAGCAGTGTTCCTGGGGAGCCTCTGCCTCGCACCCCCATCCCACCTAACCCAGCTCAGCTCCCGACCGCGCGGATTGATCCATCCCACACTCTGGCAGAATCTGAGACCATAAAATGCCGAGGGAGCTAATTGCACCCGTGGCCAACACTCAGTGGCTGAACACGGGTGAGAAGGAAAGCTGTTATCGAGCTGAGGAGAGTCCAGCATCCTAGACAGGCTGTGCAGCACCCAGGGAGGGTTTTCAGAGCCCACTGCACCAGGGTATTAGGTCCACAGCCTCAGCGCGTCCCCAGGAGCCCATGGGAGTTTATCCCATGGCACATTTTGGCAGCTTCTTCAGGACATGATGAACCGTGCCCTGAGGAAAGCTCTTGAGCTGGAAGAGGCAGTGACCAGGTGGTCCCTGGCCACGCTCCCCAAGCTAGTCATAAATTTTCTGATCTCAGTTATAAGTCATCTCTTTCACTGGCTGAAGAGCCGCACTCACTGCTTCCTCATTTGAAAGTCTGCTCATGCCTTGGGCCACCAGAAATGGAAGGTTATCCCAATCCCATCCCATCCAGCCTCAGGCCTGGCTGCCATGGGTTCCGCAGCTCCCTCCAGCTCACCCAGGCTCATGCCCCAGCAGCTACCCCAGAACCTTGCCCATGTGCTTCCACCTCCCACCCTGTCCCATGGCTCCGTGATCAGCTGGTTGGGCTTGGCTAATCCAGCTTAATTTGCTCCTTAATTATCAAGAAAAGGCACTTTTTTGTTTTAAAGATGGGCTCTTGCATTACAAAAGTTTCCAAAGTTACAGGGCCAGTATGTGGGGAGCAGAACTGAACGCTCCCTTGTTAACTTCACACAGCAGAGGCCCTGAACTGTGCTGGGGTGAGTTCATGATGGGTTTAAGCCCCTCTAGATCCTTGGCCGGACCTCACAATCTCTCTGCTGTGGGAAAGCTGGCCAAAGGACTCAGCCTGATCTCTGCTTGCTGGGTCCAGCAGCAGGGAGACGGGAAGGGGAGGGGACAGTGAAAGCGTGCCCAGGGTCAGGGTCACCTCCCATACAGCAGGTCTGCCCTGGGATCAGCCCCCAAGGAGAGGAGCTGGACATGAGGATCCTCCTCAGGGTCCCGGTCCTCTGTTGGGGAGAGGCTCTTCAGCTCGCCTGCCCTCGAAGAGCAGCCCCCACTGGCTACACACACCCACGCCCCCAGCAAGAACATCCTCTTTCTTCAGTAGATTTGGGCTGCTTTAAATACTTTGCAAACTGTCTGTTTACAGACTTTTAAGCTGGAAGGTTTAATTTCCTCCTCCCGAGCCCGGGGGAGAGACCAGGTGAAAGGTAGTGCCAGGAAAACCAAGGAATGCCAAGGAACCCCCATCCCTCACCCCAGCCCACACAGGGACCATCCTCCTGCTGTCTGCTGCAGGGCTGTCCAGACAGCGAGGAGCCAAGGGATACACATGCAGAGAAACCCTTGAGGTGAACCACAGGTGATGCTTCAGGTGTGTTTAATGGGTCCAGCCTGGCTTCCAGTTTTGCAGCAGTGCCACAAGCTCCCCGTGTCAGGATGGGCAAGTCACTGCTTTCCTCCATGACATTTTCCTCCTCAGAGGATAAAACCAGGGTAGTCATCCGTCTGCCCACTGTCTGTCCTGCACCACCTCCGCAGATGGCAGATGGCCGCTTGCCACTGTGCGCTGGGTAGGAGCCCAAATCGGCTGGGGGGTGGCCTCAGGGCACTTGGGCGCTGCAGTGAGGGCGGGCAGGGAGCATCTGGCTCCTGCAGCTGGGGCTGGTTTTCTTCTCCAGTGGGAAACACGCTCCTGCCTGTTCAGGGAGAGCAGCAAAAGGAAAAGTAAATCAAGGGGGAACAGGAGAACTGGACTCACACACACAGACACACACACACTCACACAGAGCCTGCGTTGGAGCTGAGGAGCCTCGGGCTGGCGGATCCACCGTGCAGCCTGGCCGGCATCACTCCCGCGCCAAAAAACCCGCTGCCGCTCCCAAACCGGCAGCGTTGCTAAGTGACAGCTGAATTACCACATCACTTACCCACCCCAGGATGCAGCCGGAGAGCAAAGGAAGAGGTACAGGCATTGCTGTCCAGACTTCATCCTTGCTGCGGCCAAAGCGCATAGCCCACATCAGGACAGGCCACCTTAACCTTTCGTTACCCGGGGTTTAAGGTCCAACCCCAGCATGAGATGGAGTAGCTGAGAGATTTGGCTGTGCATGCCAGAAGCCAAGGGGAACAGTGGAGATCCCCGGGCAGTGGGAGAGCTTGGCCATGTGTGGGTTGCTCCATTTGCACATTCTGCAGCAGCAGCACCTGATGCTCTGATAGATGAAGGGAGAGGATGCTTCCCCACAAAATTTCCTAGGCAATATTGGTGAGGAATGGGGTCAGGATTAAACAAAAAAATTATTTTAAAGTGGCTCACCTGAGCTTCAGTTTCTTCAGTATGAAAGGAATGAGGGAAGGACTCTTCCTGAGAGGGGCAACCCCCCAAATTTCATACCACCCCAAGGGAAGGAGGTAGGACAGCACCACAGATGGGAACATGCAGGGGAGAAGCACCATGTTCCCCATCTACATGACATCTCAGCTGCTCTTGGCTTGACCCAAATCAGTAGTGCCGCAATGCTCTTCCCATCTGAAACCCACACTGAGGTCCAGTGGGGTGGGCCAAGGAGCTCTGGGCCCATCACAGGAGAGACAGCTGAGCCAGAGGAGCCCAAGGCTGGCCCTCATGCAGGAGCCATGGCGGCTTGCAGCTTGCTCCATTGCTTTACCCGAGCAACAGTTGCTCCCTGTGGAAGAGACACTGGAGCATCTACGATGGAATATGAGCACCGTTATCCTCACCTTGCCAGTGTGGAAACCAGCTTGCCCAGAAGCATCTCGTAGCTCAGCACCAAATCCACAGCATCTCAGTTCGGATTCCGAAGGAAAAGAAGTTCCTGTCCCTCAGCATTGCTGTCCCACCAGCTTTTGGACCTGGTGGCTAGATTTTAACCAAATCAGAGAGACATGCGCATGGAGGGTGGATGGGTCAGTGACTGAGAGAGCATGGAAGAGTGTCCTCCTTCTCTGCTGACACCCCGAGGCTTACAAACGCTAATTAAAGCCTGTGGTTTTAAAGGCAGAGTTATACTGAGCACAGCACCAGCGTTAAACTGCAGTTCTTTCCTAAAGCAGTGAACCTCTCCCTTTAGGCCCTCAGAGGAGCCCAACACAACCCCCAAAACCTCATCCCATTGAATCATTCATACAGAGCTAATAAGAAGGTGGAGCAGTGCTTTCTGAGAAGACATGAAACTGCACCGTACCTTTCCTGATATAACATTCTCCAGTCATTTACTTATCACCATTTCCTCACATAGATGACGGAAAAGGGTGGATCTGCTTCCCCTGGCCTTTCTGAGCTGAGCAAGCGAACATGACACCAGAGTTTTTAGATCGTTAGACCTTTGCATGGATCAGGGGCCACAGAATCACAGCATCACTAGGTTGGAAAAGACCTTTGAGATCAAGTCAAACTTTTCCTGTCCTGTGCTTATCCCTGAGCACCTCATCTACCCGTCTGTTAAACATACCCAGGGGCAGTCACTCAACCCCGCCCTGGGCAGCTTATTCCACATCCCAACAACTCTTTCAGTGAAGAACTTTTTCTTAGCTAACATGTGATCTGACCCTGCCCTGGCACAGCTTGAGCCTATTCCCCCCTCATTCTGTCACCTGGCACCTGGCTGAAGAGACCATCGCCCACCTCTCTACACCATCCTGTCAGGTCGCTGTAGTCAGTGATAGGGTCTCCCCTCAGCCTCCTCTTCTCCACGCTGAACACCCCCAGCTCCCTCAGCCACTCCTCAGAAAGTTTGCTCTCCAGCCCCTTCCCCAGCCTGGTTGCCCTTCTCTGGACACGCTCCAGGACCTCAATGTCCTTCTTATGATGAGGTGCCAGAACCGGACACAGTAAATTAGATGCCACTGCATGCATCTAATTTGATGGCTGACCTCACTCAGACCTGCAACCCAGGTCATGCTGCCACTGCGAGAATTTTTGGCAGAGCTCAGGGGATGCAGCTGTGAGGGGAGATCCCGCCACATCCCCCAGCTCAGCCCACCCTGTGGCCAATCTCCCACATGTGTGGCACCTACCAGCCCACTGTCGTGTGTGTTATCGCACCCCTACATGGCGAGGGAGACCAGCACTTGCTCTCTTGTGCTTCTGAGGGTACAACCGCAGCCAGAATTTAAGGGTTCCCTGGGCAAACAGACTCAATACCTTCTTGGTTTCCTCATCTGGGGGTGCTGCTCCTCCACATCGCTCAGAGATGGGACTGATGAGCATCCCAGAACCTGGGATGCTGAAAAGCCACTACCCTGGGAAGGCAGAGAGGAGAGAGTGAAGGTGCAGAGCCCTGTGGTTGGTACCTCTCAAGGACAGAGCGGGGAGGACAGATGAAGGAAGAGAAAGGCAAACCTGTTGGTGGCAAATAACCCCCTGCCTTTGAGAGGAAAGGCTGCACATCAGAGCTGGAGAGCAGCAACAGGCGGGAGCCAGCCTTTGGGAGGTGGCTGTGGGCAGAGAGGGCTCTGCCAGCCCTGTCCTGGGGAGAGGAGCTTCCTCAGACCAGCAGTGCTGCCATCATACAAACAAGAAATGAAGACCGTTAGTCAGCCCATCCCTCTGGTACCAGTTTACCTTGCCATAAAGACTGGTTTTCTGCTCACCTATGGCGTCAATGTGGCCTCTGCTTCCTTCAGACTGCGAGATGGTGTCGGGCGAAGCTTGTTTCCTCCTGGGGCTCCAGAGAAGTGTTGTGCAGTGACGCCACACCGGGGCTGGGGCAGCCAGGAGGTCCCTGTGGGTCCTGGGCTGGGGGTACTGGGGTTTCTGGGGTCATCTGAACAGGCCGGGGTGGGGGGCACACAGAGTGTGGCTGTTCTTGAGTCCCATGGGTGGGTGGGTGCGTTTTACACCTCCACAGCCCTGGCAATGGACACATGTCACTGCTGGGGGAAAGGGGGTACACAGCCCCTCTGCATGTGTGTATGCACATAGGGGTGGCTATGTGCATGTCCCATCTCCCCAGCCCCCTTCGCAGGAGGAGATACGTCTCCTCGCATGTGCACCCATACATGAAGTTCTGCACACTCGTGTGCACATGTGTATATGTGCATGCACACGTGTGCCCACATGTGTGTGCAGGTACATGCGTGGGGGGATGCGCGGGAGTGCGTTGGAGTGCACAGGCGTACACATACATACACACACATACATACACACACATGCGTGTGCGTGTTCCCGGGTGCGTGGGCGCGGCCCCCAGCCCCTAGGCCGGGCTGTGACGCCTGCCTGCGCCCTACCTGCCCCCGCTCGCCCGGCTGCCGGTACCCCCGCGGGGGTGGACGCACCCCAGGCGGTGCCTGCCGAGGGAAGGAGGGGGAAGGGGGCGCGGCCCCGGCCCCGCAGCCGCGGCACCGCCCCCGCTCCCGCCCCGGCCCCGTTCCCTCCCCTCCTTCCCTGCCTCCCGCCGCCGCA
>VZTU01015167.1:46597-122919 GCA_013400835.1 Zapornia atra
CCGCGCTCCCCTGAACATAGCGGGGCTCCCCGCGTCTGCCCTCGCCTTGCCACGCCGCCGCACTCCCATTTTCCCACCTTTATACCCCCCAGACTCCCGGGTGGGTCCTGGCAGGGGCTCCTGGCAATGCCTGTAAGCCCACCCATTGGGTCTGTGAGTCTGCAGGGGCTGCAGCGCTTCTACATCCCCACCAACTGAGGAGGGAGGGAGGGATGGGGCCAGGCAGCCAACACCAGGTACAGCAGGAGCAGACACAGATACTGGTGGTTAATCGGCGCGTTCGAATGCCCAACCTTTCTTTGACCTGTTACCGGTCTGAATCAGAAAGATTTGTGTGAGAGGATTGATATTACCAAGCATCCGTGCAAAGATCTGAATGATGGGGATGCTGGAATCACTGCCACAGCCTCCTCAGGCAAGGCAAGAGGGAGGGAGGGAGAGGAGGAAGGGCAGTGTCTGTCAAAGGCAGCCTGACATGCCATAAATACCGATGGTTTGGGCAAAGCTTGAAGTGCCGGGAGATCCCAATACAAATGATGACTTACCTGTGGTGGGGAGGGGTCCTGCGAGGGTGAAGTTTCCTCTGCAGACCTCCAGAAACAAAAATAAATGGGAGTAGAAAGATCAGCTCATCTGATATCCCTTCCTGGAGCTCAGAGAGAGAGAGAGAGAGAGAGAGAAGCCATCCTTGATGACTGATAGGAGATTTGAGGCTGGGGAGCAGATGCTGAAGGTCTCGTGGTACAGCTGGAGCAGCATCCCTGGGGTTTTAAGAGCTGTACATAAGTTTTAGAGTGCAAAAAATAATTGAAATCAGCTTGGGGTATGTCTACATCAGACCTTGTTTTCATAGATCATGATGAGTTGGGCAGCAGGCTAGAAAATGATGGGTTTCTAGATGCAAATGAGCACACTGTCATTCCATTTCGTAAGGGGCAGCAAATATGCTAAATATATTTCTGCTGAGCAGAAATACACCTGAAACTATCCTATTCCCTAATATTATATTCCCTAAGATAACAATATCTTGTTCCCTCAGATAATAACAATTGTGAACAACAAAGAACAAGAGGAGCTATTTAAAAATAAAATTAATAATTAAATGAAATTACAGGGACTTGGTTGATAGGAGCAACTATTGACAAACCAGGTTTCTGCAATCCATGTTATTTAGTCATAAGTGATGTTTTGATTCAGAAAAGTAATACTAAAATTATCATCGTGGCCCATATTCAGTGGACTAGAAACCAGTAGTGAGATGATAATTTAGAAAATAAGGATCAGTGAGCTATTGGGTTGCTGGGGGGGGGGTTGTAGACTCCCAGTGAGATTTTTTTTATTTTTTCTCTCAATACTGTTCGGTATCTTTATCAATGACCTGGAAGAAAATACATCATCCCTGCCAGCAAAAAGTGCCAATGACCCCGAAGTGGGTTAGAATAGCAATTAATGATGGTAACGAGCCAGTTGCGCTGCCCAACCAGGGTTGTTTGATAAAAAGGGCACATTCAAGCAGTGAAGTCAAATGCCAAGTCATATGTCCAGCAAGGAGGTACCCACGTCAAATATAAACACCAGGCAAATGCTTTCTGCTGAACAACAACCATATCAAGGACCAGGGAGCGATTGTACATGTCCTGCTGATCACAAACTCTGTGTGATGCTGTAAATAAAGCAGGAAATGCAGCCCTTGTAGATATAAGGAGGGAAATATCAAGGAGCAGGAGAAAGGGTGGATTTTTTAAAATATATTTTTTTTCCATGTACAGCATGAACAAAACCCTCCTTGCAGGAACAGTAACAAGAATTGGATTAGCTCTGGAAACCGGGCTCTGGGGCAAGTCTAAAGAGGCTCGGTTTAGATCCATCCTTAAAGATGTTAAGGAGCAACTTGACTGTGGCCTTTCAGTGTCTGCTTGGGGGAGGGATGTGTGATACATGATGGAAGGGGGCTCCTTTCTTCAGCGGGGTAAGGGCTGGGGAGATGCCAGGAGCAGGTTTGGCTACCACACTTCAAGCTACAAATACTCACCTCAGTGCCTGGTAAAGATATGGAGAAAAATCATACTGGGAGTTATTGGAAAAACACCTAAAGGACAGCACAGTCACTGGTCACAGCCAGCATGGGCTCACGAGTGGGAGGTCCTGTCCATCCTATCTGATTTCCTTCTACAACAAGGTCACCCAGCTGGTTGACCAAGGGAAATGAGCAGATGTTACTTTTGGGGATTTCAGTAGAGCTTTCAATACTGTGTCTCACAGAATCTTGCTGGACAACATGCCCAGCATACAGCTGGACAAAGCCATAAGGACCTGGGTGGGCAAATGGCTGAAGGGCTGGCCCAGAAGGTGATGGTGAGTGGAATTACATCTGGCTGTCAGCCAGTCACTAGTGGGGTTCCCCAGGGCTCTAGCTTAGCTCCAGTTATTTTTAACCTTTTCATAATTTACTTGGACTCAGGACTAGAGGGTGTCTTGAGTAAGCTTGCAGATCACACCAAACTGGGAGAAGCTGTTGACTCCATTGAGGGTGGAGAGGCCTGGACAGATCAGAGAGCTGGGCAGTCACCAACCCCATCAAGTTTAACAGGGGGAAGTGCTGGATTCTGCCCCTGGGAAGGGGCAACCCTGGATGCACACCCAGTCTGGAGAATCAGGCGCTGTAGGCCAGCCATGCTGAGGGATTTGGGTGTCTTGGTGGACAGCAAGCTACCCATGAGCCAGCAGCATGCCCAGGCAGCCAGGAGGGCCAACCATACCCTGGGGTGCATCATGCACAGACAGCATGGCCAGCCAGTCCAGGGAGGGGATTGACCCATGCTGCACTGTGCTGGGGCAGCCTCACCTTGAGTCCCGGGTGCAAGAGACACAAAACTATCAGAGAGTGTCCAGAGGGGGGCAACAAGGATGGGGAAGGGTCTGGGGGGAAGTCTTATGAGGAGAGGCTGAAGCCCCAGGGTTTGTTCAGCCTGGAGAAGAGGAGGCTGAGGGGAGACTCATGGTGGTCTGTGGCTTCCTGACAAGGGGGAGCAAAGGGGCTGGTGCCGATTTCCTCTCTTTGGGACCAAAGATAGAATCTGAGGGAACAGTGTGAAGCTGCGCCAGGGGAGGTTTAGGTTGGATGTGAGGAAGAGGTTCTGTACTGAGAGGAAGGTTGGGCACTGGAACAGGTTCCCCCGGGAAGAGGTGACAGCACTGAGCTGGGCTGAGGGCAAGAAGCATCCAGATGATACCCTCAGTCCCTTGCTGTGACTTGGCTGGGCCTGTGTGGAGCCAGGAGTTGGACTTGATGGTCCTTAGGGGTCCCTTCCAACTCAAGAGATTCTATGGTTCTATGATTCTAAACTATGTGGTTTTGAGTGAAGGTTATCAAGGAGTAGGAAAAAGTACTTGGGTACCTGACAGATTCTTCATCACCCAAAGGCTGTAAATTGAGACTAAGATGTCTTTCAGAGAGACACAGTTTAGCTCAAAGAGGATGGCGTGTTGTGGAAATTCCCCATGCATATGTCCTGCAAAGATCCATAAGCCTTGAGATACCTGATAGGGAAAAACGAGTCTTCCATGAGGAAGGGACACAGAATTTAGCTTCTAAATGCCTGTTCTTTTTTGGTTTGAAGAACACTTCCCCCAAGGTCTAAAAGAATAATCCCGAAACCCCAGGAATCTCAACCAAAATCCATGTTACCCATTTAGCTCTGTGCTATGTGAGTTCAACCAGAACAGAACTCCCTCCTGTAAACGCTGCATTCAAACAGCTGAATTCATGCAAAAATATCATCTCTAACTTACAGACAGAGATTTGGGCTTTGCGAGCGTGACCGGAGAATTTCTTGCTTAGCAGAGAGATACAGTTTATCTCTTTAACACATGGAACTAATTAACCAAAAGGAAGTACAAGATTTGCACTAATATGCCACTGTAGACACACCACTGTATGCCGACCATCATTTTTCTCACACAGCTCCTGTGATGTTTTAATCAAGCCAGAAGCCAGCCTTGCCCCACAGGAGAGCTTCCCACAGGGTTATTTTATTTTCCATCAGTCAGGTGAATTTAAACCTCAGTGTCACCGTTATCCTCAGGTTCCCACAAAGCTGAGGTTCTTGTTACAACCCAGACCCACAACTGCAGCCCCCGCCAACCCTTGCAGATCTGACCTTACTGCATCCCTCCATCCTCTCCTGGCTGCAAGGCTGGGTCACTCGGCCTTGCCAAAAGAGGCTGGTTCACATCTGGGTATATAAAATGAACACTATACATATAAATTTATAATTTACATTGAATATATAGCTTATAATTAAAAAATAGGTGAGATGTGGTGCTTGTACACCCATCCGTACTGAGGGGTTGAGTCCAACACCCACATAGCCCTGGAAAGGCTCTGAGTTATTTGTGGTATCCAGTGTGCTTTGAGATAGACGTGTCTTCTGAGTCACAGATTTGAGTTGTATCTCTTAGCTTCATGTGGCTGTGAGGAACAGTTTAGGATGCTGGTTTGGGGGAAGGGAAAGGTGAGAGGAGAGGGCAGAGGTTCTTTCTAAAACTGGATGTGGCCAGGCTTTAGCCTGAAACAAAACACCATTTCGTTTGCATCCTGAAGAGAAGGAAAAGCAGATCCCATGCAGAAAGTCTTAATAATTGGAGGAAAATAAGACTGAGAACCAAGCCCTGCATTAAAGCCACATAAAACCTCAGTGCCAGGGAGCCCAGCTGCTTACCTTGGCCAGCAGACACCCAGACTCAAACCAATTTGCAGGGTAAATGCTTCACCCTTCCTCCTCCTTAGGAAAGGAACATTTGTGACATCCCCGTTTCAGCATTTAGGTGAAGAACCACTGGGCACTTATGAGGCCATGCTGGAAGCAGAATTTGGTGTCTCAAGGAGACCTCCCTCCACCTTGGCGTCGCCACAGTTCACCTACACCTTCCTCCCCATGCAAGCAATGCTACCCAAAGGACCAAAGCAACTAAACCAAAGCCAAAAGCAACATCCAATCTGTTCAGCCCTGCTAACACACCACAGCCTGTGCTGGTGCTCTTCCAGCTGATCAACTTGTGCTTTCTTTGAGGGTTAAATCATTTCCCTGCCTTGCCCCAGCTCAGGGAACCCTAACATGAGCATCCTCCTCCGCCTACCCAGGGTTCAGAGCATGAAATCGAGGGGCAGCCTCACAAGGTGAAGCAGAAAGCCCACCTGTCAGTCAAAAAGCCATTGGTCACTTTGAAGGCAGACTCTGGGATTAAAGGCATGACCTTGCGAGGCCCGAGGCACCAGGGATTCCATGGCTGTCTCTGCTAGTGTTGCCAGATGGGAGAGGGAGCCGGCAAACTGCCAGAGCTGTGGGAAGATGTCAACTGAGTTTCTCCAGAGCTCTTTGCAGAAAGGGGCTTGGCCTATCCTGTGGATAGTTGTGGTAATCGGACAGTTGCTCTGATGAAGTCTGCAGGCAGGAACACCAGGGGTCTGGTGAGGAGAGACAGGAACAGGTTGATCAAGATGCAGTGTTTCAATATTGATTTTTTTTTAAAATTTTCTCTTTCTTTCTTTTAACCGTAGAAGAAAGGTCCCTCTGAAAAAGCTGTTCAGCCTGGAGAAAAGAGACTGAGAGGGGACCTGATCAGTGTTTATCAATATCTGAAGGGTGGGACACAGAGGGAAATGGCCAGCTTCTTCTCAGGGTCTGTGGGGACAGGACAAGGGGCGATGGCCTCAAGTTGGAGCACAGGACATTCTGCACCAACATGCAGAAGAACGTCTTCCTGGTGAGGGTGAGGGAGCCCTGGGACAGGCTGACCAGGGGGGTGTGGAGTTTCCTTCTCTGGAGATATTCCAGCCCCGTCTGGAGGCCTCCCTGTGTGACCTGTCCTAGGGACCCTGCTTTGGCAGGGGGGTTGGACCCAATGATCTCTGGAGCTCCCTTTCAGCCCCTATGAATCTGGGACTCTGGGCACCTGAGATGGTTTAAACCTGTTTGGCCATGGAGTTTCCCCGCTCACTTCATTTTGAACAGTGCCAGCAGGTGGACTTGCACAGAAAAAAGCTCATAGATAAGGTGAAGGTTGAAATTCAGCCATTCTGCCATTCTTCCCTTCCCTGTCCTCTGTCACTAATTAGAATTAAATTCTTCCTCTATCCTACATCTGTTATCAAAGAGAGCTTACATCCCTGGGATAAATGTGCGGGGGGGGTTCTCATGAAAAACAATGAGAGAGGACTCTGCCATTGGAAGGAATGCTGTCCATTGCATGGCTCCCTAAGAAGATTTGAACAATTCAGGATCCCAGTGGGCTGCTCTCTGACTGCTCGACGTAGCCCATCCCAAGGAGCAGCACCGGGGTCTGCCACACTGCAGGAAGAGGTGAAGGGATGGAGTCTCGGAAGTGAAGGGGGAGGAAGAGGCAGGACCCAGGGCTTTTGTTTATGGTGCCTTCTTTAGACCTGAACATCAAGAACTGCTTTTTCTTACTTAGCTGAGCTGCAGAGCAGTTTAATGTGCGCAGCACAGCCTGGGACGGAGCAGAACGACAGCTCACCCTTTCCTCTCTGTGATGGATCTGCAAGTGACCAGGAACACAATCCACCACCACCCCTTATCCCCTTTTCCCCCAACTCCATCTAGGAAAAAGCTCACCAGTAGCTGGAGAGAGGCTTTGCTGCTGTGGTCTGCAACATGAGTAAGAAGCTGAGGCCTCTGCAGGGCTGCCTCGTGTTTCCATTCCATCTCTGGGCTGAAATCTGACTGTGTAATTAGCTGGAGCGATCGATGGAGCGAGAGGCGGGTAATGGGGCTCTGGGAGGACAGTGAGGATGGGGAGGGCCGGATGCAGCCCCAGCTTTGCTCTGCACGGTGCTGGCCAGGCTCCAGAGCACAGGCAGCAGGAAGGATCCAGCCCAGGACAGGCAGTACTTACACCAGCCTGGGTGCTTTGTTGGGCACAGGGAGTTGTAGCACCCATACTCACCTCTCAGCAGGTTTTTAAGCCCATGCTGGCAGGGCCCTGCAACACCGCAGAGGAGCCTCCGCTGACACACAAGCTGCTGCAGTCATGGATGGGGTGGTTTAGCCCTGGCTGGAGGCCAGACACCCACCAAAGCCTCTCTGTCACTGCCCTTTTCAGCTGGACAGGGCACAAAATAGATATTGAGAGGCTCAGGAGCAGAGATAAGGACAGGGAGAGATCATTCTGCAATCAGAGTCACAGGCAGAACAGACACAGTGTGGAATAAAAAGGGAAAACGGCATCTTGATACCCACAAAATCCACAACAATGGCAAACAACCCCAAGCTTTCACCAGCAGAAGGGGTCTGGGAGGGCAAGACGTGCCCAGCCTGGCCAAGGGCTCCAGGCTCAGAGTAACAGCAGATGTCAGTACCCCTCAGCCCAGCCTTGTGCCGAGGGCTGTGTCAGCACCATGCCACCCCTCCCAGCACCCACCCAAAACAGAACCGTTCTGGGACAGGGCAGCACCACAGCACCCATGGCTCTTTTGGGTGCCGTTACATGTCACATTCCCATTGTCGCACCCCCACACTGACTCTTTTTTTCCACGGCCTTTATCACCAGCTCCCTGCATCTCAAGCATCTCATCTCCTCTTTATGGCCCACAGCGAGGAGGAGTTTTCCCAAGCACCAGATTAAACTCCATCAATAACTACCCAGGGATTCTTCTAAAACATTTATAAGCTCTTAAATATTTAGCAGTATTTATTACGGTCTGTGAGACATTACATTGTCTCTATGACAATGCCACCTCCCAAAGTGTGCCACATTCCTTCTCTTACTTCCACTGGCTACAAACAAACCTGGCAGTGAGAAACACAGTCCTACAACCTCATTCAGGAAAGAAACAGGGGCTCTGTGTCTATTTAAAAGCCATTTGTGCTCGCTGAGATGCTCACACCTCCTGCATCGCCCTCTCTGATACTTCTTCACAGCAGCCCAGGCGATGCTGAGAGTATCGATTAGCTGAATGCTAAACCCTGGCAGTGGCAGCCCACGTCTCCCGTGTGACCTTGGGCAAGTCACTTAATCTCTCCTAGCTGATGCAACAAGGCGGGGGGAACGACACACAGAGCTTGCTGCTGGGGGGTTGTGCGGGTTCCTGCAGTGATGGAGGATGCGGGTACAAGCGGCTTAGGGTTAGGTAGATCTTTGTGCATCTGAGCAGCAGCTGGCCCAAAACAGGCATCCTCACTCCTGCATCCTCCAGCCTCCTGAAATCCCCGCTGGCAGCAAGGCAGGGGGGGCTACAAGGGGTCTCCCTGAGCTGAGGAAGAATTTGCAGAGATGCGTGGGAGTTGGGATTGAGACCATGTCCCACCACTTGTGGCCATGGGGGCAAAGGATAAGCAGAAACAGCACAAGTGACCTTAATGCCAACCCTGCCTCCATCTGGGACCAGGGAGCCCAAAGCAGCTGTAGAAAGGTCCAACAACCGCCAAGACAGAAGAATCAGCCTATGGTGGCAATACAGCCAGGGCACCTCTGGGGTTTGAGGTGAACAGGTCCTCCCTGGCATTTAAAACTCCTGAGTCCACATGGGCCGTGGTGTCACCAGGGCTGGATTTTAGGGGTGCTCTGTGTGGAGAGAGCTGGAGAAAGTCTGTGGTGCCCACCACAGCCCTGAGAAACAGCCCAGGCTAGGGCAGAGCTCCTGCCCCCACACAGCAGCATTACTCACACGTGCTGATGGTGTGCAGTCACACCTGCAGCAGACAACCTACTTTGGAAGCATGTGTTAGGGAAGGGGCTTCTCTCCCTTTCCAGCATCAACTGGTTTCCATCAGTAAGCCAGAGCTGATGGAAGCAGCTCAGTCACGTAAGAAGGAGACTGTTAAATCCGTATTTTGGGAACAAAAACCCACAGTCTCTTTAGAAATACATATTTTTCAGAAGCCACTGTAAGCCTTATCCCAGGAGGAGATGAACTAGAATGTGTCTGTTGTGGAGCTGGAGCAGGAGGAAGCAAACACAGAGGAGCTCCCAGTAGAATGGGTGAAGAGTCTGTTGCTGAGCCAGGCAAGGGAGGCCTTGCTCAGCTCTACAAAGGCTTCTACTTCACTGAAAAATCCAACAGCCCTTATCTGAGCTTGAGCCCTCCCTAAGGGGATCATGCTTTGCCAGGGCTTACTGGCAAGGGAAGAAAGAAAACCCAGTTTTCCCAGCGAGACCTCCTGAGCTGGGGATGCTGAAAGGCATAGCGGCACTTGCGGTGCCTTTGCTGCGTGTGGAGGCATCGGTGATGCTTCTTTTGGGGGACAGGGGGGGTCTCAGGAATCAGACCTGCAAAGAAAGAGGGTTTTGCCAAGCCGTGCAACCAGATGAGACACGGCTGTGGGAACAGGAACGTACGGTCACCACAAGGCTGAAGTCCTCCCTCAGCTGCCTCTGCCACCCCATGCTGGCATCAGCATCCCTGCCAGGGTTCCACATCTCCAGCAGACAAGCCCTGGGTCAGGCTCACAGCATGGGGGGGTCAACCAAGACCAGCAAAGAGCTGCCAGGCAAGCGCTCCCCATCTCTGGTCCACAGGGAATTGGGGACCATAAATCCTCTGCTCTTGGTAGGGTTGTGATCCCTCCACGGGTCAGCCCGAGGGAGCAGCACAGCATGCACCAGGGCGTACAGCGCACTGCCTGTGATGTGCTACAACGGCTTGGAAGGGAAAACAAACGGAGAGCTGGCGTGGGGAATTTAGGGCAGTGGAAAACAAGCATAGAAGTCTGTTGGTTTTGGGGGTTCCCACCCCCCTCCATTTANGGGTGACACCAATTTCCCATCCTGTGGCTGGCTGAGATGCGGACTGGACCTCTCCAGGGAGGAATGCTGAGGTGCCTGTCCTATTTTGGATGTGCCACCCACATCCTGGTGGAAGCAAAATAAGACCATGGGAGGATAGTGAAAGTACTCCCCAGGATCTTTTTATTCCCTGCTACCTTTGTCCCGCATGACGTGGGCCCAGGGTGACAACAAGCAGTTCAGAGAGAGCAGTGGGAACCCTCTGGAAAACCCTCCCTTCCAGCTCCTGATATTTAAACGCTCATCGAAGCCGAGATACAGTCACAGAAAACCAGCTCCGGGCAAGATCCATGCCACAAACTGATGTTGCTTTCCCACAGGTGGTGCCTTTACAGCAGCTGGAGGGCTGTTGGCCTCCAAAAACCACATAAGAGAGGCAGATTTCAGCCAAAATTGCTCTAGCCACCATGGTCTTTGCTCCCCTGGCTTGTATTTACATACATCCTGGTGCTCAGGAGGGCTGTTTATGCTGAGCACTGGCAAATTCACATTTTGGCACATTTCTCTCTAAAAAACAAGGAAAATCTACCCTGGAACAGGGAAATTTCTCCCCTCTACGCCACACCATGCTATAGCATGCACAGCCCTTGCTGACTTACCGGGTGGCCAGCTAACTCACCAGCCAAGGAAAGATGTACAACCTCTCACTTGTCACCTCAATCCCACGCACACAGACACTCATCTTACCTAGAAATGCTTAATCCTTCTCTGAGGGCTTCTAAAAACAGTGGTTTGGTACTGTCCTGCAGCAAGGAGCTCAAAAAAGTGTCCTTCCTTATGCAAGGTCATCTTCATCCACTTTTATCTACTAGGAATTGGTTTTGCTAGGTTAGGCACTTCCCCTCACCTCACCAGCCCCAAGGTGTCTAAGAAACACAGGCAGCAGCTCTGGCTGTTAAATACTGGGTGGAGGGTGGCCCCCACCTTGGTAGGACTCAGCTGCCCATCCTCAGGTGAGACCCAGTAAGGTGCTGAGCACGTTCCTCCTCTCCCTGTGAAACCAGGATGGAGAACCCTGGGCAGAAAGTTGTGTCACTTCTCCTTTGGTGTGGTGGGAGTGATGGTACTGTGCAAATCACCTGCTACCTACCTGGAGGAGCTGGTGGCATCTTCAACTCAAGCAGCAGCTCCCTGTACTCATCCTCATGTTGCTCACCTGAAGGGCATTGTCCACAGCAGGGTGGGATGCTCCAGTGGGGGAAGAGAACTTTGGTCTGGGTTGCTTTGCCAGGCTCCTCCTCAGATGCTTCTTTGCAGACACTGGAACCTGGAGGGTTTCTCCCTGGGTTCCTCTGTGCCTTCATGCATGCACCACCCCTTGCAATACTCCAGTTCAGAAAAAAGAGGTAAAACCAGGATGTCTTCAATTAAACTTTTAACAATTTCAAATGGGCTGTTCCTCTACAGCTTCATCTGAGAAACCCAGACCACCTGGGACCAGCCAGATCCCTTGCTCAAGTCCCATCTTAATGGGTCTCCAGCAAATGCCCGGCTGTTTCTAGGTCAGGTCACTGTGACTTGGTCTTCAGCTTTTTCTTTTCTTTTTTTTCCTTTGATTTGTTCTAAACATCTAATTTCACATTTAAGCCATGAGTGGTCAACAGATGGTGAAAGCATGAGTCTTTTTAGTCATCACTCAGGCAGCTCCCGGAGCTGGATGCTGGTGGGGTGCCTGGGTGGGCTGGGAGGTGGGAGGGTCAGGTGCTGCAGCATCACTTCTCTGGGGCCTTTCATGGCCTGAGCTTCCACCACAGGCTTCCAGGTATCTGGCAGCCATTGCTACTTTCTTGTGCTTGTGAAAAGCTGTTAGAACAAATGTGCAGCAGTAACTGAAGCTGTTTACCATGAAAAGTCCCTTCCAAATTTGTGGTTATATAATGCCTGGACACAGCTATGAGCTAACAGGGCAGGGGGAAAATGAGTATCGGAACAATCAGCTTGGAGATGAAGATTGTTAAGCATTATGGGGTTTAATGGGATATTTCTACCAGGGAAAAGTCTCCTGGGAATCTGACTGAGATCATCTGAGGGGCAGGACAGGTGGTTTGGGTCAGTGGGACACAGTGGGATCTCCCCAGGCTTTCCTTGGGACAGGTCCCCCCAAGACAAAGAGCTGTGTCCTGCCCCTTCCTCCTGCTTCTTCCCAACAGGGAAACCTCCGTCAAAGAGTGGTCAGGGCTTGTTTTTCTAGTAGAAATACTGCATTGTCTCCTTGGGAGGTCCAGGGGCCAACAGTGGAGGGGGAGGGGCCAACAGTTTCCCCGGCTCTCACCAAAGAGCGGCTGTAGGCGATGGGTGGGTGAAGATGCTGGCTAGGGCAGAGAAAATTGCCCTGGGCAGATGGGAGAGGGGAGCTGGTCTCTTGAGATGAGTACAGCTCTGATGCATACAGCCCTGGCTTGGCATTCAGAGGGGTTTTTGTTGGGTTTTTTTACATTTCTTTTTGAAATATATGTACACACACAGAGCATTCAGACTGAGGATGACTGCTGGCTCCATGCCCGAGCCGGGCTGGGGGTAGGAAGCAACATTCAGGCCTTGCAAGTGAAGCTGGTTTGAGAATAAAACAAAGTGTGCTGGCGTATCTGGGTCACTCTCCACTGCAGGAGAAGGTAATTTAGACAGCCTTGCCCTCAGCACTTCACGGCCCTGTCCCGCCTCCCACCCAAGGATGTCGGAGGCCAAATGGCTCAAAATGAGACACCCAGGAAATTGTTTCACCTTCTCCTTAACTCGTGGCTGGCTGAGCACCCTCCTCTGCCCTGGCTCTCAGGCAAGAGCGATTAAGGGTGAACAAAGCTTTCTTGCCTCCCTGGTACCTGGTGTGTGTTTTCAGAGGGCAGTGCAGAGCACAAGTTGGCTGCAGCTTCGGTTCCCTGTGGGGAGAAGGCTGTAAGTCAGAGCTGGCCGGGGGCATTTCTCCAGTAAAATAAAAAGGGAGAAGGGAAAAGGAAGTCCTAAGGGTGCAGATGAACCAGGTACAAAGGCAAAGCCAACCCAGTTTGAAATTACACCTTGAAAAACTGAACACTGGGAATATTTGATTTCATTAACGTCAGTTCGGGTGCTGGAGCGGTGCCAGAGGAGCCGAAACATCATCATTAAATATACTTGTTGAGAGCCACCGAAGAAGAACATCTCTTAAATAAACACCAAGGAAGCAGGACAGTATTTTTTCATTCAGCCAAGACAAAAATCATCACTTATAATAATTTTTGTAGCCCTGGCCTGTATCCTCTGACTGGCCTTTCCCTGCCACCACCTCACAGGAAAGCAGCAGAGTCGAAAATATCTCAAGTGTGTTGGCAGGGAAGGTGAGGAAAGCTGGGCTGGGGCATCAGGGAGGTTTCACCAATGCTTGGGAAGGGTCCAAGTGTCATCCTTACCCCTCCCCAGCATAGCAAGGCTAAGGTCAACCACCAGCCGCTGCAGCGGGGCCGTGCCAGGAGGCATGGAGACGGAGAGCCGTAGCTGAAAGCTCTCCACGCTGCCAGCGGGCTAATGCATGTCTTGGCAGGGGCCATCACTGGTAGCTTATTTATGTCAAGGATGTTTGAAGCCCACGTGAGGCTGTCTGGAGCAGTAAGGACAATTTACACCAGGAAAGAAATGAGCTTTTCTCTTCTAAGCCAACATCCTCGCACTGGGTGCTGCGGGATACAAAGCACTCATGGAAAATGACAATAAGGAGGGTGTTTTCTGGGGCCCAGCATGGTCTCTGGACATCACAAGTAGTCAACAGGCAAGCAACGGGCTGGGAAGCCGGGACAGAAGGCTGAGCTCAATGACAGTGAACGGGCCAGAAACCCAACAAACCAGCAGAGAAGCAGGGCTGAAACTGCTGAGTCTGATGACTTTTCAGACCAAAATCTTCTCTTTCCCAGGCAAAACCCTTTGCACAAGCAGGGAGGGAAGGTTGGGAGCTGCACAGCCAGCTGACCGTAAGGAATACAGATAAGAAGAGGAATTGAAAGCTACCACAGGGTCTTTGGTGTTAGCCATGCCGGCCAGGAGACCGTGAACCTGGTCCCCACAAGCAGCATATTTTGCATGAAAGACACAATTTTACAAAAAAAAAAAAAAAAGGTTCTTCCTGAGAGCATGGACCTGGGGATTTGGAGGAGGCACCACATCAGAGAATCCACAGACCTTTGAAGTGGTGACTCCTCCAACCCAGTGCCCCATTTCCAGAAACCCAGAATGACCAGTGTCGTGCTTGGCTGTGGAGCTCCTCAACTTAGCCTCACACCCCACTTTCTTTGGGTTGGAAGACCCAAGGACAGAAGAAGACCCAAAATCAGAAGAAGGCCCAAGGGGAGATGGAGACCCCTCTTCCTTTGCCCTTTCTGTGCCAGCCACAACCTCCGTCCTGTCTCCTTGTCCTTTCTGCCCAACTCCTAGTTGTTCTTCACATGGAACCACGTCACCAGTCACCATCGTTTGGAGATGCTGAGACCCACACCTCCTCCCACACATGCTTGGGAGCACACGCCATGGCAGGAGGCACTGCAACCTCAGCCCGTAGGTGGGACAAGCCACTGACAGCCCTGGCATCTCTCAGAAGAGCTAAACCAGTTTTGTCTTGCTTTGTAGAGAGGATGAGACTCAGGCCTGGGTGAGCTAATGCATTTGGACAGGGCGGCTGCCTGTTGCCCTCCTCATTTAGCCATGGAAAAGCCAGTCTGCGGCGATTCCACCCATAACAAAAACAACTTAACAAGGTTTTAAATCCGGAGTTGTGATGACAACATGGGTGCATCTAGGTGTTGAAAACTAACCCCACAGTCTTGTGCCACCTCCAAGCCACAGTGCCACCAGACCCAAGTCCTCTGCTGCCGTCCCAGCAGTGGGGGGGATGGCTGCTCCCAACACAGCGCTGGCACCACCAGCTGCACAGCTCCTCTCCAAATGGGATTAGAGACATCATTTAAGAGAGCACAATCTTTTTAAAGGCTTTTGCTTTGAAGTGGATGGCTGTAAAGGTCTGGCTTAGCTGGCAGCTACACAAACAAAGGAGGCAGAAGAGGAGCCATGAGCGAGCGGGCACAGCTGCCCGATACTCGCAGCCCTGCAAGCAAATTGACATGCTCTGCCCCCAAAACAAGGGAGAGCAGACCAGTTTGGGATGTGAAGAGATGTTCTGTGGGTCGTAGGCAGGTCAGAACTGCTCCTTCATTGCCTGCGTGTCAGCCGGAATCGTTACCTTGCAGAGATTTAATTGCAGAGATTTACTAGCCAATAATCATACGGGGGTTTTTTCACGCGCAGTTAACTTCTGGTTGGTATTTCTGAGGTAGACAAGAAGCTCTTGAAAGTGCAGATCCCAACCTTTACAATTATAATTTTGGAGAGCAAACATATAATCTGATTTTTACAGGTTTCTGTAAATAATGCAGGTTAAAACCAATAAATAAACGCACAGTTTCGATGGAGACTCAAGAGAGCAGCAACACCCATCCGCTGCCAAAAGCACGTCGCTCCGCATGCACCCTATGATTCTATGGACTCATAGAACCACAGACTGGTCTGGGTTGAAAGGGACCCCAAGGATCACAGAGTTCCAACCCCCTGCCACAGGCAGGGCCACCAACCTCCAGGCCTGGATCTACACAAGGTTGCCCAGGGCCCCATCCAACCTGGCCTTGAACACCCCCAGGAATGGGGCACCCACCCCCTCTCTGGGCAGCCCCTTCCAGCCCCTCACCACTCTCTCTGGAAAGAACTTCCCCCTAATAGCTCATCTAACCCTCCCTTCCTTCAGCTTCACTCCATCCCCCTTATCCTGCCAGTCTCTGCCCTTTGAACAAGCTGATTCCCCTCCTGTTTCTCTGCTCACTTCAGGGACTGGAAGGAGGCACCACAGAGAGTCTGTCCCATGGGATGCCCTTGGCCTTGCTGTAGAAACAGGCAAAAACCAAGATGTCATCTCAGCTTGGGCATCTCAGCTGTGAGGCAGTGGTGGAGACTCACTGTTGAGCTCCCGAGACCCTGAGCTGAGATGACATGCCACTAGCTTGGCTCTCAGCTGTGTAAATACAGACCTGGGGAAATCAATAGCCGGGCAAAAGTGCTGGCTTGTGCCACCACACCTCATGGGGCAGATCAATCCCGTTGAGGACGGGAAGCAGAGGTTGCATGTGAGGAGTCCGGCTTGTCCTCAGAGCGAGCTTCCTAAAGGCGCTGTAGGTGACAGAGAAGGTGTAGAGATTAACAGATCGGGGTGGGGGAGGTTAATCTTCTTCTGGTGAGGAAAATCGAGTCAGGGTGAAGCAGGGAATAACAAGAGGATTTGCTCATTGAAAACCCAATGGCATCATTTTCATTAGGAAATTTCCTCATTGCTTTCATTTGCATTTTAAATTACATGGCAGTATAAAGATAGACACTGGTCCGTCAATCTTGGCTCCTCTGGACACCCAAAGACCTGTCTGTCCTGCATTGGGAATGCTCCACTTTGGCTTTTCTAGAAATTATCCTGGGTTTTGTCCCTGCACGGTGGCAACCGGCTCCAAGTGTTTCAGTTGTCTTCTTGCATGCACTTCTAAGGCAGTCAGGATAGCTCTCCTGTGAACCTCCTCAGCTCCTGGGCTCATCCAAATCCATTTCCTTGCTCCTTTTAATTCCTCCTCCAACATGGTGGCTCAATTCTTTGATTTTTCATTACTAGAGAATTCTCTTGATGCTGTTTGCTGTAACTTACACCATATACATCTCTTTTTTTTCCCAAAAAAATATATTATTTCCTATCTAGAAGAGGACCCAGGACACAGTTTTCATGAAAGACACCAGAAAGAGCAGAGTCAGGGGAAAAAATGGCTTTGGTTTAAACCAAACAGCCAGTGTTAACCCCTGGGAGCCCAGGCTTCCAAGGGCAGGAGTGTGAACTTTCAGCACATCTAATTCAGGTGATGGCATTTTACCCATCAAATTATTGAAGTCCATTTTTGTCTCTCTGGGGTCTGGCATGCCCAGGGCACAAGAACTGGGAAGGAATCCAGGGAAGGATTATGGCTGAGTCCATGGAAAAGGTTTTACTGAGGCTGGCAAATCTCCCACAGGCTGTCATGGAGGTGTGCTGGGGCTGCTCAGTGCCCTGGGAGAAAAAGAAAAGTCCATGGCAATTAGAGTTCCTTAATTGACTTTTAACTGAACCAATCACTGAACAATACTTCCTAGTGAAAGTTTCCAAATTTAGAGGAAAAAACCCATTTCACCAAAGCGATTCTCCAGCAAGGTCCCTGCTTCCACACCCTGCTCAGCTGGAAGTGAGGGAGCCAAGCTGGATAACAACAGGCACCATGCCGTGAGCCCCGAGGGGGAGGTTGGAGGGCAAACCCTTCCATTGCAGCAGTGTCCATGAGGACAGCTCTGTCTGTCTGTCTGAGACCACGCAGGGAAGAGCCCAGGAGCCCAGCTGGGCTTTAGCGTACACAGAGGGTGTGAGCCTACCGCTCCCTGGTACACACAGGCCGGGCTCTGCCCTGTCCCACCGCCGTGATGTTCTCACAGACCAACATGTCCTCTCCTCTGCCAAGGCTTTGTCCCAGCGGCTCTTCCCTGAGAGCCGGGGCCAGTGGGGTGCGAGCAGGGGACAGCCAGGGTTGGAGCTAGAGGTGGTGAGCTCACCAGCAGCATCCAGCACTCTCCAGCAGAGAGGAGCAGTTGGGGATGGGTGTCTCAGTCCTGGTGTGGTGCTACTCCTGGTGATAACGTCAGCATTTCCAAGCCAGTGACACGTGAGCTGTGGGTCTTGGGATGGGGGGTGACAGGAATCCGTTTGCACTTGGCACCAGTGCATGCAGCTCTGTGTGTGACAGCAGTTCTTAGTTAGGCTGTCAACCAGCAGCACATCTTAGAACCACAGACTCAGAGAATGGTTTGAGTTGGGAGGGACCTTCAAAGATCACCTAGTATGACCCCCCTGCCACAGGCAGGGACATCTTTCACTAGATCAGGTTGCGCAAAGCCCCATCCAATCCAACCTTGAACACCTCCAATGGTGGGGCATCCACAGATCCTCATTGTAAAGAAAAAAATCTTCCTTATATTTGTCCTGGGTCTACCCTCTTCTAGTTTAAAGTTGTTGTCCCTTGTCCTGTCACTATAGGCCGTGGCAAAATGTCTCAATGTTTCTTAAAAGCCAATTTTATATATTGAAAGGCCACAGAACCTTCTCTTCTCCAGGCTGAACCAGCCCAGCTCCCCCAGCCTGTCCTCTGTGCTCCATCCTTCGGATGATCTCTGTGGGTGGCCTCCTCTGGACTTGCGCCAACAGCTCCTTGTCCTGAGGAGCCCTGAGCTCGATGCAGCACTGCAGGAGGGTCTCCCCAGAGCAGATCAGAGGGGCAGATTCCCCTCCCTGCTGGTCCTGCTCCTGGGGATGCAGCCCAGGACATGGGTGGCTTTCTAAGGCTGCCAGCACACATGGCCAACTCTGCCCAATTTGTCGCCTACCATTATCTCCTTCTCAGCAGAGCCACTCTCCATCCATCCTCCTGAAGTATTGATATCCTCTTCCAAGGACTTCCAGCCAACACATGAGCCTGCAAAAAGTTTTTGGCTCATAATCCCACTGGGTTTTCCCCACCTCCCAGCACTGATGCAGGCAGAAGGTTTTGTTATTATCCTATTCTGTTAAATCTCACCCACATGTAAGGGGTCGTTGTCAGAAGCGATGCTCAAAGTTAGGAGAGCCATCAGTCACCTTCCAGCTGCTGAGAAAGCTTTTGACTGGCAGTCGGCAGCAAACCATAGCAGGCAAGGAAGGGAGAAGTCATGGGGAAAGGGAGGACATAATTTACAGGCAGTGAGTGAACCAGCTTCATGCATCACCTCGTGAGCTTGGCCTGGCTCCTCCAGAGCAGTCAAAAGAGCCCATCTCTGTTGAGCAGCTCTCATCAGTGGTGCAGGCTCTTGGCTAACCATCTGGTGGATGGAAGCGATTTGGGGTCTGAATATGATTTAGCTTTTGCGAAAGACCTGCCTTCTTCCACAAAATCCACCTTCCTGCAAGGTTTGGGGGGGTCTCCAAGAAGGTCCACGCTTGGCATCACCGAGGACAGCATTGAATGAGACAGGCAGTAAAGACGAGGCCAGCTCTTCCCTTGGTCACCTTCCCTTCCCAGTGCTGCCCAAGCAAGGATGAGGCACTCCACGGGCACTGGGCAAAGCTGGTGGGTGGCAGTGGGGCATTGAGGGGGCTCAGGGGTTCTGGCTGAATCCCCCTGCATCCTTTCCCTTGTCCTCCCTCAGAGCGAGCCCGGGATTACCTGCACAAGACCGGCCGTTTCATCGTCATTGGTGGCATTGTCTCGCCCGTGCATGACTCCTACGGGAAGACGGTGGGTATCCCCAGTTTCCCCTTCTGCTTCCTGGTGTCTCTGAAGCCTGGGGGGAGCACCAGGAAGCTCTGCCTGCACCTGCGGTCATCTCAAAGCCCCTGGCCATGGGAAAGCCCCTGAAGGGAGGGAGGAGATGAAACCACTTGCTCTAGAAATAAAAGCTGCAGCGAGACTCTCCAGCCAGCTAAGTACAAGGTGGCAGAAGAAAAATGTTCCTGGCCAAAATGGTGGTGGTCATGGGGTCATTGGGGTGGGTTTTTGTTTGAGTGAATTCCAAGCTGGTTTTACTGTGGAGGTGGTGATGATGCAAACAGGGACCTTTACAAGCACTCTCTGGGACAGAGTTAAACCCAAACTAGTAGAGCAGAGAGTTTCCTCCTCTCCTGAAAGCTGGAGAAATTCCATCAATACAGCACTGTCCCTGGGTCTGGTCCCACTGCAGGCCAGGGCTGAGCAAACCCCACTGACCAGCCCGTACCTTGGGCTGGAGCAAGGCAAAGACTCAACAGGAACTCAAATACATGTTTGTGGGCAGGAACAAATCCTGCTGAGCTGTCCCATCTGAGTGAGCCCGGTACCCTGCCCTGGGAAGGTTTGCAAGCCCAGGCTGGGCTGGGCACCGTGCTTGCCTCCCATAACTCTTCTTGCATCACCTTCTCTTGCAGGGTCTGGTCTCAAGCCGGCACCGCCTGACCATGTGCCAACTGGCAGTCCAGTCCTCCGACTGGATCAGGTGAGTGGCAGAGCCCACACCTGCTGTGGCAGCAGCACCCCCCTCCCCTTCCCCAGCACCGTGGTGGCAAAGTCCTTCATGCAAGGTGGAGATGCCACCAGCTGCTAGAGCTCTAGGATGGGCTATCTCCTCTCCCAGCCAACCCTTGGTTAAAAGCAGGGGGCCTTCCTCTCCTAGTCTGGCAGAGAACCAATGAGGAGCATTACACCACCCTTCAAGGGAGAGCTTTGGCTTCAGGGGGTCTTGCAAGCCCTTCACTGAGTCTGTGACGTCTGGGTGAGGCCCAAAGTACCCGACCCACCCCAGCCTTGTGCCATGGCACCATCCCTTTCTATGCCTGCAGCACCAGACTGCAGACTCTTCCCACCTTCCCAGCATTGCCACATGGCACTTGGGGGCTGAGGTGGGACTGGGCTGCCCTCAGGAAACAGGGTTGTAACACGTGTAACTACATCCAAGACAGACAAAAGCTGGTTAGTTGGGTACCAAAAATGGGGAGGTGTCCAGGTATGGGGTCAGGACTCACAAGCGGGTAGGGAGAGCTGGGTGGAAGGGCTGGAGGAAAACCAGAGAACATGGCAGAGCTGAGGGAGCGATGCTGACTGCTCACAGCTTGGTGGGGAGGAGGAAGCACGGCCAGGAGGTCCAAGCAGTGGCTATCAGCCAACATCGTTACCTTGCTGTGCTCCCCACAGGGTGGACCCCTGGGAGTGCTACCAGGACACCTGGCAGACCACCTGCAGCGTGCTGGAGCACCACCGCGACCTGATGAAGGTGAGGAAGCCCCCATGCCATGGGTGCCCCCAGGGTTTGGGGCGCAAGGGAGAGTGCAGGAGCAGGGGTGGTCTCGCACCAACACGTGGACATCAACAACCAGAACATGGCTGGGACAGGCAGAGAGAAAACATGTGGGGCTGTGCCTGAAATCCAGACCTGGAAGAGGTGTGGGGTCCCTTATCACAGCTGAGTTGGGCTCCTCGCCCATCAGGGTGAGGAAAACCAAAGCTGAAAGCAAGTCAAGCCCTCCAGATGGAGACAGCAGCTGCCTCAGTTCCACAGACACCAGGAGAGCAGGGTGAAGGCAGGGGCTGTGCGTAGCTAAACCATGGATGCCCACCACTTGCTCTGTCCCAGGTGGAAGGACCGGTGGATGGGCATTGCCACTCACCAGCTGGAAGTGCTGTGTGAACCCACCAGAGCAGCTCATGGGGTGGGGAAGTTCAGCTGCTGGGGAGCATAAGACCCAGGAGGAGAAGTCCCGCCACATGCCCAAGCAGGGCTGGGCAGAGCCAGGGTGAGAAATCAATGCACCAGCACCGAATGAGCTCACAGGCAGCTCAGACAGGGGGCATGGCAGCACCATTAACCCAACTGGCAGCACCACTAACCAGCCCAGGAGCACCACTAACCAGCCCAGGAGCACCCCTTACGCATCCAGGGATGATGGGAGCCCTGGGGACACCTGCCTTCTCTGTCAGGCACCGCTGGAGAAGGGGGTGCACGTGCACACCCACAGCCTTGCCAGCCCCATGGGTCCCCATCCCACTGTCTCGTTATCCACAGGGTCCTGCTAGCCCCAGCCCATCCGGTGGGGTCATATGGGCCTGGGGATCCCAAAGCGAGTATGGGTGTACCCGTCACCTTCAGCCTGGGGTCGGGGGGGCACAAAGGTTTAGGGAGGCAGCTGGGACGAAGCCACCGGTCCAGCTGCATCTCTTGCCCTTGTTGCAGAGAGTGACCGGCTGCATCCTCTCCAATGTCAACACCCCCTCCATCACCCCGGTGATTGGCCAGCCCCAGAACGAGTCCTCACAGACCATCTACCAGAACAACAACAATGTCTCCAACAAGCCCACCGCAGGTAGGTGGCAGCAGGGTAGTGGAGAAGGGGACGGTCACACCCCTCACGTCCCAGCCAGGGCTGCTGAGTACTAGGAGCTGTGCTCCGTTGTCTTGTTTTTTGGGTCAGGTTGCTCTCCGGGCTCCACGCACCAAGCCTAGGGTCGAGTGGGGATGTGATGGAGGAGTTGGCATCCAGCACAACAAAGGGAGCCAAGAATGGCTCAAAATGCCTGTGAAATTGCATCAGATATTAGCCAGATGATGTCCAGGCAGCAAAAGCATCTGAGAGAATGTGTTTAGTGCCTGTAGAGTCCATGAGCAGGACAAGTTGGCAGGGGAGAGGGACATGGATGGATCCCTATGAGCCAGCAGGACATAGAAAATGGAGGTATTAGCTGGGGAGTAGAAGGGGAATTACTTAAATCCCATAAAAAATAATGTCTTGTGATGTGTCAGAAGAGATCAGAGTGTCCAGCTGGTCTCTGTGGAGCTCTTCGAGGCACAGCATAGGTCTGGGAGGAGGTGCTGGGGAGATGCTGGTAGCAGTTCCTGTACCTGGGCAGAGTAGCATCTCACAGGACATTCATGCAGGTCAGTCTGCCAGGGCATTGCCTCTGGTTAATTTCTCTTCTTCATCCTCAGCAAAGATCCTGGGGAAGGTGGGAGAAAGCCTGAGCCGGATCTGCTGCGTTCGCCCACCCATGGAGCGTTTCACCTTTGTGGGTACGTAAAGGAATGCCCCAGCATCGCCTGGGCCTTGGCACCAGCCCTCACCCTTCCTCCCAGTCCCCTCTTGCAGGCTGGGCACCAGCATCTCTCTTTTGCTCCAGATGAGAACGCCAACCTGGGGACAGTGATGAGATACGAGGAGATCGGTGAGTAGCAGCCCCGCTCCGTGCCACCCTGGCTCCTCCCGGTCGGCACCGCGCGGCTCGGGAGCGGCCGCGTGGTGGATCCGATGGTGAGCGAAGGATGCCAGCCCATCACCCTGCCCTGGCGCCGGCTGCTGGGGCTCAGGTGAAATTGGAGCTGAGCTAAACTGTCCCGAGCCTGTTCCCAGGCAGCCTAAAACAATAGGGCTTTGCACCCAGCAGCAAAGGAGAGATTTCAGCCGTTATGGTGCTCCCATCTCCAAAGCCCGTCAGTGGTTTTAGACCCACCAGGCTGCCGTGCCCTTACTACCACCATGCATCACCCAAGGGTCTGCACAGGGAGCGTGACGCACAAAGACAGCTTGCTGGTGTTGGAGAGCCGGGGCACAGCACCCATCCACGCATAGCCCACAGGCTTTGGCCACCTGGAGATGCCAACCAGGGAGGCAGCTCCCTCTTCCCACCCCTCCGGTGGGTTTGTGGCTTTCCTCTGGTAGTTGTGCCAATAAATCCATCTTTACGGGCCCATCAGAACAGAAAGCTCCTTCCCCCTGCTTGGCTCTCTTAACGAACAGCAGATCAACCCTCAAAGCAAGCTATGGGCAAGCACCAGACTGGAGAGGGAAAGGGAGGACATAGAAGTCCTCCAGGATGAGCGAGGAAAGCGGCTGGTGCTCCACCACATTTTGCTGAAGCAAACACAGCCATGCCTGTCCCCTTTGCCCTGAAGCTGGAGGCCCTGCAGCAGATCATGAAGGAGCTGCGGGTGCCCATGGCATGGAGAAATCACTGCCTTCCCCAGGGGCACCCCACGTCTGGGACTGGAGCGTGGCTAGAGTTTAACAGCACATAGCCATGCTAACAACCCTGCAGTGTAGGAGAGGAGCTGATAAGGTGTGGGGAATTTCATGTTTGGTACCAGTAGGGATGGGAGAAGGACCATAGGATCTCTAACAGGACTTGTTTTGGCAAGGGAGGGCTGTGCAGAAGAGGATCCCCCTGAGCAGCACAGTGGGATGGCCATGGGGGATGCTGCTCAGCCCTGTTTGCACCCACCTCTGAGCTTCTCTTTTCTTCAGAGCTTCGCATCCTACTGCTGTGTGGCAGCGACCTGCTGGAGTCCTTCTGCATCCCCGGTCTCTGGAACGAGGCGGATGTGAGTTGCCACCACCATGTGCTCCTCATCCCCAGCCTCCCTTCCTCTTCCTCCGCTGCTTCCACACCCAGCTCAAGTCCCTTGAGATGGCAGGAGCTGTGCCCACCATCCCCATCACCTCCTCCATCCCAACCCTAACCCTCATCTCCCCTATGCACGAGCAGCCTGAGGGACAGGGTCTTCTGCTCCCCAGTCACCAATCCTGCCCAGCCTCCCCTTCCATGGACCCAAGCCCTTCTCCCACTAACCACTTGTGCAGAGGACCTCACTTGGGGTGCAGGATACCACCCCACCCCACCAAGAGTATCCAAAGGCTGAGCTCCCACTCCTCATCCCTTGGAAGGAGCCAGCATCAAGTAGATGCGTGTCGCAGCAGAGCAAGGCAGGAAGGTAGGAAATGCTCTTTCAGCTGAGACTGGTTTGTCCCACAGCAGGAACTGTCCCCACATGATGGCAAACTTGGCCACCAGCCTTGGCACAAATTCAGGTTTCCTCTGCCCAAGGCAGAACAACCCTACAAGCCCTCTGGCAGCACCCATGTGTCCATCCCACTCATAAAACCTTCCAGCAAGGCAGAGGTCTCATCCTCCTTGAGCAACCTTTTCTGCTGACACACTCTTTCCACCACAAGCCCTCCCCAAAGCCTAACCTCAACATCTAGTAACAGGATTTAACTCTGTGGCCTTTTTATTTTGTCCACCACAGATCACTCACCACACCTCAATCAATCCAAAGTTCTGCCAAAGACTGCCCAGACAGCCTCAAATCCACCTTCTATCTCCATCCAGACCCTGCTTTCGTGGGGCAGGGTGGGGCAGGGGTTGGCAGACAGCAGCAGGTTTTGCACAGGACGGTTATGGAAACTCTCCCTGCATTGGGTTTCCCATAGATGGAGGTGATCGTTGGGGAGTTTGGGATCGTGGTGGTGCCCCGGGATGGAGCAGACCCTGACCGGATCATGAACCACTCCTCCATACTCCGCAAGTACAAAGTAAGTAGGTGCAGCTGTGAGGAAGGTTATGAGAGGACCTACAGCCTCTCCTCACCTAGGGCAGCACAAAGCATCTCAAGGCCAGATGCTCCCAGCTGCCAGGTGGGATGAGCAATGGGGCCACCATGCAGCATCCCACAATGGCCTGCTGGGCAGCAGGTCCAGCGGGGCAGACACCCACTGGTTTTGGGTCATCCCTTCACTCTTCTCTCCCTCCTTCCCCTGCAGAACAACATCCTGGTGGTGAAGGATGACTCGAACCACCCCATGTCAGTTGTCAGCTCTACCAAAAGCAGGTGGGTGATGCAGGGGAACTCCTGCTATGGGGCCGGGAGAAAAGTGCCCCCGGCCAGCCCCTCCATTTGTGGGGACACCAAGGTGCTCCCCAACTGGGTTCTGACCTCTTTTCCCACCCCCACACCCCCAGACTGGCCCTGCAGCATGGAGATGGACACGTCGTGGATTACCTCTGCCAGCCGGTCATCGACTACATCCTCAAGAGCCAGCTCTACATCAACGCCTCCGGCTAAGCGCTGGAGGCCCCGCAGCAAGACAGCCCTCGTGTCCCACCTGCCCACAGCTCTCCATCACTCTCTTCTCTCTCTCTCTCAGTCCATCTCCCACTCTCCCCCCACTCCATGGCCTCCTGCCCGTGTCTGCCTCTCAGCCCCGGCGCCAGCGCTCCATCATGCAGCAATGTCCAGGGAACCGCGGCATGGCCCCAAGGGGAACGGTTTGGTCTCTTTCTTTTTGGGAACCACCCTCCCCCTCATACCTGGGGAAGGAGAGGAAGGGGGGGTGGGAACTGGTAAAAGAGCAATGTGCTTGGTGCGCCTGAGGGGAAGCAACTCCAGGACCCTCGTCCCAGCATGGCACTGGGAAATGGTCCTCTCCTGGTCCGTCCTCCCAGCATGCTCAGAGCAGGGGCTTCCTCTTCTGCATCATCTCACAGTACTTAAGCTCAATAAATCTAGGTGGACTTTTCTTTTTAAAGTAGTTTTAGAGCAAGACCTCTGAACGTCTCAACATGATGACCGGACGAGTCCTAGCAGGCAGCTGTAACCCAACTGGCTCCACAGTAGGAGGACCTTCTCAGGCCAACAGTAGGACAACCTGGCTAATAAACCCTCCTCCTGGCCCTGAAAAATCATGGGGAAGGCCTTTCTGAAGGGGAGCAGAGGCCTTGGTGAGCATCGCTGCCAAAGCATTGCTGGGTGGTGGTGGGGAAGTCATTTCACCTTTCCTTGGCTGAACCCAACCCAAGCCACTCCCTAGGCAAGCAAAGTTGGAGTGATACTCTACTCCAACCTAGCGTCCAAGGGGGAAGCCCACAGCACCTAGAAAAGGAACTGGCCACCTATGAGGCCAATAAACAAGGGAAGAATAAGCAGGTGATGACCCAAAGCCTCTGATGAGAGTTGCCCCAAACTTGGCCGAGCTTCCTGGGGGCTGGGTCCATCCCCACCCTCTAGCATCCAGACCTGCACTTCTGTCTGTAAACTTCTCCCTCCACTCTTCCTCTCCTTGGAGCATTTATTAAATGCATGATACCTTCCCCCTCCCAAACCGGCTCTGGTTACTTTGCACATCCCTTGGGATGTGCCAGGCTCCTGCTTTCCTCCTGCCTGTAACATGTCCCCAGATGCCAGGGATGGAGCCTAGGGGAGATGCTTACATTAAAAGCTAGGCAAGTAGCCTGGAGCAGAAGAAAATGACCCAAGTCCTGTGGAGAGGAGGGTTTGCTGAAGCAGGCCATTGCCCTGCTGAGCATCCTTTGGGTGCAAGGACCCTGGACAGCCCCTGGGAAAGGTCAGAGGAACAAGGAGGAAGGTACAGCCCTGCTTCACCCCCCAACCTTTTCCTCTCCCATTGTTCCGTCTAACCTTGTATCGCTTTGGGTACAGCCCTGCTGCCTGTGGCTCCTGGACATCTGCCCGTTCCCCACAAATCCATGGTGCAAGGCTGTACCACCACCCTCTCCCAAAACATGACCATCACCCATGCTGGTATTTGTGGTTTTCCTGGGGTGGTGCTGTGACCAGTGCTCAGTCCCCAGCAAGGGACAGCGTGGTACTGGAACACCTGAAGGCTGAGTGTACTCCAGGATACTTCAGGGCAGGATCTGAAATTACCTTTGTTTGTCGGTTTGCAGGTTTTTTTGGGGGTGTTTTTTTCCTTAAACACCTGTGAAGGGTCATGAGCTGCTCTCATGGAAGCTCCAAAGATGAGGCATTGTGCTAAGTTTGGTGACTAGCTGAATGCTGCTGGCATCTCTGTGACAGCAAGCAGCTCTGGATAAAGCAAGGCAGCCTGCAGCTGCAGGCTCCTGGCAGCCAGTGGGATTTTAGGAGGTGTAGCCAACAGCTTCTCAGGGAGGACACAGCCCTTCCCATAAGGTAAAGCAAGAGGGACAACAAGGGATGCAACTGGCTCAAAGGCCAGAACTCTGTCCTTGCCAGGGATTTCCCTCTGCTTGGAGAGGCTTGCTCGGGAGCTGCTGGAAACTCAGCAGCTGAATCCCTCAGCCCCAGTATCTCCAGGTGGTTGAGGACATCTACTGCAGGCTGGGGAGACATGGAGATGCCAAAGCAGAGAGGGCGGTGAGAGGGTGCAGGACATGGAGTGCAGGGACCCCTCTTCTCCAGGGAGGCCTTCAGCCAGTTTGAGCTGCTCGCCAATACCCTACTGACCCCTCAGCTAAGGCGCTGGGCAGGTGCCCATGGTGGGACATCTCACCCACAAGCCACCCAACGCACATAAGCCAGTAGCTAAATTCCTCTCCACCCGTTGCTCTGATGCAGCCAATCCTTTCAGCCTCTCCTCCCTCTCCGCCCCACCTCAGAAGTCACTGCAGACAGCGGCCTCCTCTCCTTGCCAGACATCACCCATGGTTTTTAGCTTCAAGCTGGAGGAAAAAAAGCAATGGTAGCAACCAGCCTCCAAAACACACACACACAAACACCCCCAAGAGGGATTTTAGCCTCCTGGGAGAGCAATGCCTCTTTGAAGAGGGAAGGAAGGACAGTGGGTTCAAAATAAGGGAAAGACACGGGGAAACAAAAGGGAGGTGATGGACAAGGAAGGCAGGTGATGTGTCCAAGAGCCACCTCAGACCCTCCCTCCCTCAGGTAGGTGAGATGGGGCGCAGGGGAAGCCAGCTGGCCTCCCACCCCGTCACGGTTAGGACGGCATGCCGTAGGGACGTAGCATTGTGGTACGGATGAGGAGTATGTTCTGTCTTACTAGTCTTTACCTGAGCCTTGGTGTATCGGCTTGGTAAAACTCACAGCATGGGGTGGGGTGGGACAGGGGGTTTCTAACAGGTCACACAGCTCTGGGACCGTTTTGGGAAATGCCTTTGGGTGGGTATGGGGAAACCAAAATATAACCAATAAAATCATCATCCCTGAAGATCCGTGAGACCACCAGGGAGGTGAGGACACTGGGGTTTCCAGGGTGCAGGGGAGGGGTGGGAAGAAGCTGGTGGGTTTTGGTCTTTGAACCTCCACTTTTAAACAGTACAATTTGCTGAAAGAGAAATGAACTCCAAATGCCTTTTTTTGGGGGGAAATAAGAAAATAAAGGGGGTGGGGAAGGGGTTGAAGTTGCCATGCCACCAATTCCACCTTTGTCAAATGTTTTGGAGCCTAATATTATTATTTTTTGTTTCTCCTGTTGCTATATGGAAAAGAAAAGAAAAAAAAAGATCATTGACAAAAAAAACTTTATCAGCAAAATGTTTAAATTATGTAATAAACAAACCAAAAGAGATGAAAGACCTCGCTGGCATCATTTCTAAACAGCCCCGAGGCCAGATCAGCACAAAGAGCACAAGCAGCCACACTGGTGAATGGCCAAATTCACCCAGGACAGGCCAGGTCATAGAGTCACCAAATCATAGAATCACAGACTGGTCTGGGTTGGAAGGGACCCTAAGGATCACAGAGTTCCAACGCCCCTGCCACAGGCAGGGCCTCCAACCTCCAGGCCTGGATCTACACAAGGTCCAGCCAGAAGTGTCCATCATTTATTGGCCTCCTGCCTTTAAAAAAAGAAAACCCAAACCAAACAAAAAACCCAACACAACCCCCAAAAAGAACAACTCCTGGAGAAATAAATGAGGTCCATAACACCTCTCCCCGTGCTGTCTATCAGGAGAAGGAGTGCATGCCAGAGAAAAGAGCACATCTGGCTTAAGCAGAAGCATAAGCACTTGGTATATCCATATCAAGCAAAAGAGTGGGAGCTGCTTTAGCAGAGCTAATAAGGGGTGAGCGCATCCTTCCCAGTGTCCTGCCCCATCCAGGACCCTCCTCTTTCCTCCACACAGGTCAGGGGCTTCATCAGAGTTGACTTCCAGCACCTGCTAGCTCTTTTTTTTCCTCCCCTGAAACGGCATCTAAAGGGATCTGGGAGCAGTGTCAGAACGGAGCTGGTCCCACAGGAAAGCTGTGGGTGGGTGATGGGAGCACCATGGTCTTCAGCTCCTCTGAACTCTGCTCTGACATACATTGGGAGACCCTGTGGGTCTCTTTGCTGCTTGAGCCTCTAAGAAACACCCAGCACCATGTGGGAGGGAGGGATGGAGGCAGGGAGAGATGGAGGCAGGAAGGGAGGAACGGGCAGGACCAAAACAGATATGGAGACACACTCAAGACATCGTCAATATTTTAACATGGATCAAATCATGGTGCTGGTGCTTCAGGAGGATGGGACCAGCGTCTCAAGCACGAGTGCTTGTGGCTGCAGAGCCCTGGAGAAAGCCCCTATTCCTGTGAGATGTGCTGCAGGGTCCTTGGTGCTTCTGCAGAGGGGACACCACCTTACTTCTTATGGGCCCTGGGAGAATCAGGAAGCTGCCTGGTGCCAAACAGGCTGGTCTGGGAAGGAAAGGGTCTGCTTGAGTGTGTAAGGGAATGTTAGGAAGACCTGTGCTTGCCCAGGAGGAGCTTTGGCAAGAAATCCATCCCTCAAGGGCTTTGGAACTTGAAAGGAAGTGTGGGAGGAAGAAAGAGGGTCCTCTCCTCCTGGTTGGAGGTGGAGCAGGAAAGACTTTCCATGTGAGTAGTTCCAGCAGTTCTCTCCTGCTCAGCTAAGCTGTTAGCCTGGGGTCCTCCTCTTCTTCCATCCTCCACATCGCCCTGAGCTGAGGGGCAGCTGGCACTCCTAGCAGAACAGTGGCCACCTCTCTGGGACCCACCATGGAAGACCTGTGGCTTTACAAGATCAGTGGCGTCTCATGTCAACTCTAATCCACAGCAGAACCACATCAGCACCACTCCCAGCAAGGTGAGGACTGGGCAGACTGGGAGGAGAAAGCCACGTGAAGCATCCCCAATGCCACAGCTTTAAACTCATCTTTCCCCAGGTGCTGCTTCACACAGCTTGCTCCCTGCCTCCTGAGCTACCAAAGACCCCAGGGAGAACATGAGGAGGTGGTGGCAATGTCAAAAGTTATGGCTGTAATCCTTCTGTGTGTGCCAGACCAGGAGAGGGGATCCACCAGGGATGGACAGCCTCTCAGTCATCAGCTTCAGGCTCCAAACCATGCAAACTCCCAAGGTTGGCACCAAGCAACCCCCACCTGCGCCTCAGAGAAGTGCCATAGGAGTGGGCTGCTCTTCAGCCAGTAGCACCTTCACTCAACCAGGCACCTCCTTCCTCCTGCCACCTAGAGATGGACTGCTTTGAAAAGCCAGGGGCCCTCCAGGGCCAGTGTGACGATGCCATCGTTAGCTGCCGCACCAGTCTTGAGGGTAAGGATCAGTTCAACATGATCAAACACAGCCGGTCCTGCCGGGTTCTGGGGAGGGCAGCAGGGCCAGGCTCTCCGGCCTTTGCAGCCTGGCAGGCCCGCAGCCTGTCCAGAGCTTGCTCATGGCAATTCAATGGCTTTTGTGTTGTAGCAGGCTGGAGGAAGACTCCTCTGAATATCCTCCAGGTTCTTAATATCCGCAAGAACCTCGTCGATGCTGCTCTCCAGCGTCCGCATCCGGGACTTCTGCAACATGGCTGTCTGCTCCAGCTCCGACATCTCCTTCTTCAGCTGGTTGCTTCTGGCTTTGGCTTTGCTAAAATTCATCTCGAGCTGCTTCAGGCCCTCCTCATCTAGGACACCAGGCTGGTCTGTTGCACAAGAGGAAAACAAGGAAGAGGGAACCATGGATGGAGGCAGAGGACTAGATCTTTCTACTTCACCTCCATCCTGCTGACCAGTCTGTTGATAGGCATCATCCCATGCACCTCCCAGCACCCCTGCCTAGACCCCAGCAGGGACCTGTCATCATCCATGCCCAAAATAGCATCACAAAACTTACTCATCAAACGCAGCAGCTCTTCCAGGGCGTTCAACGTCTTCTGGACAGACACCCCTGCCTCACCAGCTTTGGTGTGGATCCTCTGAGCTTCCTCAGCTGTCTGAAGAAGGCAAGGTGGCACCTTTTAAGGAAAAGTCTCTCCCAAACAGCAGGGAGGGGCATAAGGTGTAGGAGATGGGGACCCACCTCCTGTATCACAGCGGCATCTGCTTCAACCTCTGAAAGCTTCCTCTCAAATTCGCCATCCACTTCCTTGGCCTCACGCTGCAGGGTGGCCACTGCCTTCTCCAGTGCAAGTACACCATCAGCTGTCTTGTTGGCTTCCACCTTCAGCCGTGTAATCTCCTAGGGAAGGCAAAGGCACTTTCAGAGGGTCAAAGCACAGGGCGAAGAGGGGCAAAGCATGGCTGAAACTGTCTGGGTGCACTGGGGTGTGGAGCTGGTGGAAGCTGGTTCCATCTACAGGGACCCAAAGAGTCATTACTCAGGGATCCAGAGAGTTGTTACTATGATCATGCTCAGCCTCTCCTGTGCACATCAGTGAATCCCTGCGGAATCACAACCCCGTCTGGGAGTCAGACCCACCGGTGCTAAGCCTGGGAACCCACAAGCCTGCCGGCAACTCAAGACTCTGGAAGTGAAAAGCCATCTTGGTTTCCAAAAGGTGGCTACAGGGAGGTGCCACAGAAGTCCTCCCAGGACAAACATGCCTGCAGAGATCCCCAAGCACCCATTCATCTACAGCTAACTCCAGTATTTCTGCAGGATCTACTATAGACAAACATCGGTCCAAGAAGTCAACATACTGGGTCCAAAACTCAACACATCAGGTGTGCCAGAAGACCTGTGGAAACTGCCGACCCTCTCTTCTTCTACGGTTTTGCTTTCCAAACCTTCTCCTGCCAGCAATAGCACCAGGGCTTGCCCTCACCTGCTGGATCCCCATGGTGATCTCCTTCGCCTCCCTTGCTGTGCTGCTGGCTGCCTTGGACTCAGAAGCAGCACTGCCCAGGATTGCTTCAGCTCGGTCTGTCTTCTCCCTGGCACTTCTGACCATGCTGCTGATCACTGGTAGCCTTCTCATGGCATCTTCAGCCTCCCTCCTCTTGTCGTCTGCTTGCAGGTTAAACCCTGAAAGAAATGCATGTGGAAATAGAGTCACAAGGCCCTTGTGAGGTCCCACGAGGGAGGGGGGAGGAAGGGGTCTAGGACATTACCCCGCAGGCTCTTCAGGATCTGTTCCACCTCATAGAAGGTGGCGTTGCCAGCACTCACAGCTTGCCGGGCTGTGCTCCTGGCGAGGTTGGCTCGGGACAGCAGCTGTGTCAGCGTCTGTGACAGGCCAAAGGGACACAACATGAAGGACACAGTATGGGAGCACTGGACAGTCCTAGAGCGGTCTGCGAGGAGCCGTGCTGGGGGAGAAGGCCCATCAATCAGCCTGTTCCCAAATGCCTCCTGTTGCCCTTGAACCAAGGCTACCACAGCCTGATACACATCAGTAGAGGCTTGTGTAGGACCCTGCTTTGGCAGAGGGGTTGGACTCTACGATCTGTTGAGGTCCCTTCCAACCCCTACAACTCTGTGATTCTGTGTTGGTGCTCCAGCCATCCCAAATCATATTAACTCTAATCTCCCCAGGAGCAGGCCTTCAAACTGCCTCACACAGAGGAGACATGCTGGTGAGACCCTGCACCGGCAGCTCCATGCACAGGGTGAGGTGTCCCTCCAGAAAAACAGCCCCAAGGGGCTGTGTTTCCAAGTAAGGTGAACAGGATGTCACAGTAGGAGTGCCACCAACATCCCACCAAGGCTCCAGCTCATGCTGAAGACAACTCAAAGTGCAGCCCCCCGCCCCCAGGGCAGACCTCTTACCGCTCTCTCGCCCTCTCCCCTCTGCAGTAGCTGCTTGATTTCTTCCTCCCAGCGCCCGGTGCGGCTCTGCAGCTGCCTGTACTGAGCCATGTAGGTGTCCACCAGGCTCAGAAGAGCACTGGCATCCTGCTTCAGCCGGGTTGCCTCCCCCTGAAACACAGAGAAGTGATGACTGCCTGGGGGTCCCAGCACCTCCCTGGTGCTCACCAGGAACCACAGCAAGCAGTGATGGATGCTTGTCTCTTGCTCCTTGCACTGTGGCCAGCTACGGGGGCAAAAGGGTGGGAAGAAGCATATCCAATGGCTCTCCAACAGGAATTGGAACCTTTGGAAGGGCTGAGCTGCTGGCAGAAGGGTGCGGATGAGAGCAAAAGGGGATCTCCAGGTCCCACAGGCACAAACCCTCACCTCAAAGGACCCGATGTCGGTCTTCGTTAGGCGGGACAGGGAGTTGAGGAGCACCAGGCTGCCTTGATAAGCATTGTCTGCCTCGGAGGCCATCCTGTCAGCCTCAGCCCTCAGGCCTCCAGTCTGTGACTTCAGCTCCTCGTACCTGGCACGGATACAGGGTTGAAGAGCACAGTACCAGCCAGGCTACCAAAGTCCCATCACAGCACTGACGCTGCCTCCTACATTGACTTGTTCACCCTCTCCAAGGCCCCATGTACATTGATCATGCAGGGAAAGCTAATTCCAAACATCCCCCGCATCCCAGGCCCTCTGCCACATGGAGTGTCTGCTGGCTCCTTGCTCCAGCTCCGGGAACCAAAGGTGTTTCACACCAGCTGGACCCTCACAGGCTCCAGAGCAGCTCTGCTAATCTCTGCCCCACCACAGGATGGTTCCTCCTGCACATTCCATCCAGCTCCTTAACTTTGTTTGGGGCAGTTGTTCATGCTTCACCATCAGTGTGCAAAATCCTACCACTGAGGTGGGCTCTGCAAAGCCACCAGCCTGACCAAGAGAGCCACCTGGACAGCATGGGGCAAAATCTACCCAGGGGATAAATCCAGCCCAGACCTGCAACCAGGCATGTAAATTGCCCCCAGGAGCCTGCTCAGAGACACAGAGTTAAACCCCTTCCTCCAGCCGTGGGCAGGCCTCCAAGAGCATCGTGGTCATCAGGGTGGGAAGCAGATGCTCTCCAGAGCTGCCAACCCTCCATTTCCACTGCTCAGCCATGCCAGAGACCGAAATCCAGGCAAATCCCTGCCTGCCCTGCCTCCAACCCCGTGTGTCTAGGAGGAAAAGGGGCACAGATGCCTTGGCACGCCCTCTCCTCCCTCCCATGTCCCCCTCCATGACACACAGCCCAGTGCAGCCCCCACTTACTTCCTGAGGAGCCCTTGCAGGGACCCAGAGGTGCCAGCCTCCCCGCCGGCAGCAGCACGCACCAGTTCCAGCGCCTGCCCTGCATCCTCCCGCGCTGTCTTCGCCGCTTGCTCAATGGTGTTGGCGGCTTGCATATGGCTGCAAAGCACAGAGCGGGGGTCCTGAGGAATGTCTTCCACCCAAGGAAGGTCTCCTCCCAACGGATATTTCCCTGCTGACTTCCTTTACTGATGGATCACACCCAGCTGAAGTGTGGTTTGAGAAGGGGACCCAGATTTTGCTCACCCCTCCCGCAAATGCTGCTCGTTCCAACATGGACCAAACTCTGACCCCAAGACACTTCTAAACCTCACTCAACACCACCCCCAAAGGCAAGGGAGAGCATTGCTGTATGGCAGCAAAGCCAGCCCGGCAGCGGTGTCTTCCCTTACTCCAAGGCTGGCACAGAGGTTGTGGCAGCTGGAGCTTGGTCTTGAGGCAAGGAGCCCCAAAAAGGACCTTCTGGGTGCCCAGCAGGATCTCAGTCACCCCTCCCCAGGTCTCTCAGCCAGCAGCAGGAGGCACTCACCTGTTGGCCAGCCTCAGAGCCTCCTGGGCCAGCATCAAGAATTGACTTGAGCCCCCGGGAAGGTTTGAATTGGGAATCGTCTGAGGGAGGAAGAAGAGAGGTGTGAGTGTTCTTCCATGCCTCCACCCAATTCAGCAGTCAGAGAGGCAACTGCAGCACCCTAAACCTCCACAGCCCCCCCAAAGACCCCCACTAGCACCCGAACATCTTCTTCCCTCACAAAACAAGCACAATAACCAGAACACAGTAAGTTCCTGCTCTCTCCATGGGGTTTTTGCAGCCCTGGGCTGGACTAGGAGTGAGTCACACGAGGATGCTCTTACCACCCGACTCAGAGCAGCTCCGCTGCGGTCCAGGTCCAGCCTGGCTCTCTCCAGCAGCTGCCGGGTATCCTGCACCTGCCTCTCGTACTGACTCCCAAGAGTCCTCAGCCTCGCCAATGTTGCCTTGATCTCGTCCAAGCGGCTCTGGGAGCTGGACTCCTGGCTCTTCATCCTAGCCACACGGCTTTCCAGAGACCTGTCAGAAGCTGGTGAGAAGGAAAGAGGAAGGCTGAACCAAAACACACTGCTGAGCAAAGAGGCTCAGGCGGCAAAACCCTCCTCTGATCTGGCATGGATAGCTCCATCTAAGGGCAGCAGAGGGGTGAGGGGTACCTTGCAGGCTCAGGGCTTCCCTGAGGATGGTCCGCAGCATCTCCTCGGCCAGCTGCATCCTCCTCTCCAGCTCCTGGCTCCCAGCCCCACCGCCAGCTTGCACCTCTGAGAACAGCATCTCCAGCTCTGCGAGCTGCTGCAGGTACAGGTCCACCTGCAACCACAGCAGAGTGGCCATCAGCCAGGAGGAAGACAAACCCACCATGGAAAGGCCACAATGAGAACCAGGTCCTCAGTCCAGCCAGAACACGGAGAGCAAAGCAAGAGTTAACTCTTGGGTTGGGCACAGTGGGCCAGCAACTCCAGGTCAGCTTTTGTTGGCTGAGTTGGGTACAGACCTAACACACGGCCTGCAGTACCTCTTCTCATGCACACCAGGAGGAGATACTCGAAGGTAAGTGGGTCACTGCACCCCTCGCTGCTCAGCGGGCCCGGAGCTGGCACAGATGCTCACCTGGGCTTTCACCTGGCTGTAGCAAGCCGGGCACTTGCTCTCTTCACAGCTGGGACCCTCAAAGCCGGGTTTGCAGATGCAGCTCCCATCGCTCGCACACTTCAGGGGCTCAGCGCCAACCGAGTTGCAGGTGCAGGCTGCAGGTCAGAGTGGCACAGGCTCAGAGGGGACGTCCTCACCTCAGGTCTCAGCACATCCTTCCATCCACCCTCTCCCCATTGCTTTCCTCCTGCCACTCAGCCCTGTGGTCTGGGTTCTTGCTCTCTGCTCTTGCTTTCCAACCTCGGATTTTGCATCACCCACCAAGCCACTCTGCCACGGATTTCCTTGTCATCCCAGCTCTCACCTCGGCACTTGTCGGCAGGATCGGGGGCCAGGGGGTTCCCGAAGAAGCCGTCTTTGCAGCGGTCGCAGTAGAAGCCGGCTGTGTTGTAGATGCACTTGAGGCACTCGCCCGTCAGGCGGTCACAGTTCCCCACAGCATTGGGCTCCACGTTCCCGTTGCACTGGCACGGCTGGCAGGGCCGGGAAGCTGCTGGGTCTCCGAAATAGCCATCAGCACAGTACTCACAGTGGGCTCCTGGGGAAGGGGAGATGAGGAGATGCTCAGGAGGTGGAGGCTGCCTTGCATCCCACATCCCAGTGTAGAAGATCTGGAGAAAGGCAGAGCAGAAGTGGCCTGGATAAAGACATTACCAGCAGCTCCAGGAGGGCAGTGGTCGCAGACAACTTCCTCGCTGCCTGGCAGCACCGAGCAGCCCTGGCCATTGCCGCAGGGGCATGGCCTGCAGCCGTGCGGCTGACGGTGGTCTTGGTAGAAGCCGAAGGGGCAGCTGAAACTATTGCCCACGTTTTCATCCCCTGAGTAGCATTCACCTGAAAGGGGAAGGAAAGGGTGTAGGGAGGTTTGCTCTCACCCACTGTGGGACAGCCTCCACCAGTCCAACCCTCACTGTTGGCCACGCTACCCACCACAGCACAGGCACCTGTGGTCCGGCATCTTCCACCAGACCCCTTAAGACCCCACCACACAGGAAGGACTGCAACAGAACACCAGCATGAGCCTGCTGGGACCCCATCTGAGGACAGTAAGGCTGGCCATCAAGACCCAGAGGTGGCTGTATCTCATTTTTTACAGCTCATATAGCTCCCCGGAAGCCACACGTTGCCCTGTGTGCCTCCTGTTCAATGTTCATGTGGTTGGAGCTTTCAATTTGGCCTTGGAAAATGATGACAGCTTAACTTCACATTACTTTGATTTTACATGGCAACCCCACAGGCTGTTTTGTAGGTAGGAACCTACCTAGGAACCAGGAACCAGGTAGGAAAATGTACTCACGTTTGGGATATCTACTCCCACACACAAGACACAGAGAATAGGTTGAAGGAACCTTTGAGAGCCACTTAAGACCGGCCCCTTGCGATGAGCAGGGACATCCACAACCACATCAGGGTGCTCAGAGCCCCACCCAATCTGATGGGTTACCACCTTAGGTTTACTAAGTTTAACACAAGAAGCCAGAAGAAAAGTTTTAGTGCTGTTCCGGCAGCAGGAAATGCTTGTGCTCTCTCTAATGAGCATCATCTAAACCTGAGGCAGTCCAAAAGCATCCTACCTGTATTTCTGACCACACTACTACTAAGCTCTAGGGAGCTTTACCCATGATGTTCCCCACACTCCAGCCCCCCAGGCCAGTGATCTCACCCCAGCCAGGGCCCTCCATACCCCCTCATAGGTCAGTTCTTGGGGCACAGACCTGTGATGCCACACACCCCACACAGCTCAGCACGGTGATGGCTTCCCTTACCAGTGTCAGGGTCGCAGATTCCTCCCCCCTGGCAATTGCATGGCACGCAGATGCTGAAGGGCCCCAGGCTGGGGGCATCTCTGCGGTAGCCGGGGGCACACCTCTCGCAGAACTGCCCTCGGTACCCCGCTGGGCACTCGCACCGTTCCACCCAGGGAGCGGGGACTCCCGCGCCAGGCTGCGCCGACACCAGGGTCACATTGTCGATGTAGCCAGTGCCTGGGGGGAGATACAGCCTGGAGGTCACCCATGGGGGCCAGGGGCTCCAACTGCAAGGGCCCCACATCCGGGACCTGCACAAGTCCCATGTTGCTCTACAAGACGAGCAGGGAGATGGACAGGAGCCAAGGTTGTGCCATCCCACTGCTGCCACCCTGATCAATATCTCCATAATTTAACTTTGCCCATCTTTAGTTTTATTTTATTTTTAATACCTTTCAGCAATAGTGTTTCCATCCGGAGACTTGGTGTCTCCAGGAACAGGCTGCCCAAGGAGGGGGCTGAGTCACCACCCCTGGGTGTGTTTAACAGACGGGTAGATTTGTTGCTCAGGGATATGGTTTAGCATAAGACAGGAATGGCTTGACTCAATGATCTTAAAGGTCTTTTCCAACCTGGTGATTCTGTAAGAAGCCAACTTTGTGCTTGCAGACTCTTCCCCCCCCACTTACTGTACTCCCCAAAGGTGGCTCGGATCCAGAGAGCTGTCAGGTTCCCCAGCAGCCTGCGATATTCGAAGTGATTCAGCCTCGGGCTCCACTTGCTGCTCAGATGCTCATCCAACCTGCCCACGGGAGCGGGGAGAAGTGGAACCGGTTTCAAGAAAATGAGGTGCCTCGCCAAGAAAACGCAGCAGCCCTCCCTCACCCATCTCCTTCCTGAGCTCAACACTTTGGGGAACCAACTGTGAGCAAAGTACCCAGCCCGACCTCATGCCAGATTTTTCTACTGCCCCTCTCAAAGTTATCTCCTCATCCCCCAGAGAAGCACCTGAGATGCATCCAGCCCAATCAGGCAACCATTCGCCACCTCTGAGGGACCACAGATGAATCCAGGAGCTCCTTGAAGCCACAACCTTTCTTGCTCACCCTTTTCCAAGAGCACCAGCATCTGACATTACCTGAACGTGTACGTTTGGCTGATGCCACAGGGCAGGACCTTCTCCTGGGGCAAGAAGGGGGCAGAGACTCTCAGGCCATCTCCTTCCAGGACCACGTCGTGTGGAGATGACAGGCGCCCCCCTCGGTCCAGGCGGTAATCGAAGGAGAGCATCTGGCCGTAGCTCAGTTGCTGGTTCCCAAGGAATTTCGCTGGGAAGGGAAGGGAGAAAAAGGCTTAAAATCTGGCCTTCCTCCTAGGTTCATGGGATCAGACCAAGCAAAACGGCCCACATCACCTCTCCCCGCCATTGCCAATCCCACACCTACCAGGTGCCATGAAGTATATCGGCTCCGACCTCCTCGCTGCTATGAAGGCATCCTGGTGGCGCGGGGACCACTGGAGGTGGGCTGGGGAGCCGCTTTCGTGGACACCTCGCCAGCCTTCCGCACCTGCAGCACCAACAAGGAGTGATCAGTGGGGACAGGGAAGGTGTTTCCAGGACTCCAGCAACTTTCTCAAGCTGTGTCTCATCAAAACCCTCCGGCTTCCTACACCTTGACCTCTGTGGGGACAGAACAGATACCCCTTTACATCTGCAAGTCAACTAGGCTGGTCGTGAGCGGGAAAGACATGATGAAGCTCTTCAGCCTGGAGAAAAGAAGCCTGAGAGGGGTTCTGATCAGTGTTTATCAATAGCTGAAGGGTGGGACACAGGGGGAAATGGCCAGCCTCTTCTCAGTGGGCTGTGAGGACAGGACAAGGGGCGATGGCCTCCAGTTAGAGCACAGGGAGTTCCACACCAATATGTGGAAGGACTTTTTCCTGGCGAGGGTGAGGGAGCCCTGGGACAGGCTGCCCAGGGGGGTGTGGAGTCTCCTTCTCTGGAGATATTCCAGACCCATCTGGACGCCTCCCTTTGTGACCTGTCCTAGGGACCCTGCTTTGGCAGGGGGTTGGACTAGATGACCTCTGGAGCTCCCTTCCAAACCCTTCAACTCTGTAAGTCTGTGACTGTTAAGCAAGCCTACACACTGTGCTATGATCAGGCCATCCCACCCATCATCCCAGGGCTGCAAAGTAGGCAGCACATCAAAGAGAAGGGGGTGGGAAACACCCTCAGGGGCCACAGGGATGGGATATCCTGTCCTGCTGGGGCTTCACCTTGCTGGAAGGTGGAGGTGATGTTGTAGATGCTGTAGCTGTCTGCGCTGACGCACGCAGACGAATGCCCATAGCAGAAGCAGGGGGAGCACCCAGCCGGGTTTCTGGCATCCAAGTTGTAGAAGTTTCGCTTGCACCTGGAAAAACACAAAAAAGGGGACACCTTTCAAGTCCCCAACCTCCCCTTCCGAGCCAGCACCACCAGCCATTAGCACAGCTCAAGGTCAGCACCAGGCTGGGATAGTGGGACGGGTGTGCGGGCACTGCCAAGGAGATGGAGGACAAGCCACATAGAGGTCTGGCAAATCCTCCTGAGACCCACCTTTCACAGCGCTCGCCAGCAGTTCCCTCCTTGCAGACGCAGCGGCTGGAGAAGCAGCCCCCCACGCTGCCAGCCGGGTCACACTCACACTGCAGGTTCCTGTGACAGGGAGAACCCACACCTGGGTTTCCAGCTCAGCTTGGGATTGCTCCCGGCTGCCATACGAGACTGCAGACACCCCACCACCACCACCAGCAGCTACCAGTCCCATGCCAGAATGGGAAAAATACTGGTACTGGGCCAGGAGCACCAACTGGCAGCCACACCCGGCACCTCTCTCCAGCAAGACCCGCTTACAATGACACCTTGAATCAACAAAAGTGAAGCTCTGCTGAGCTTAATAAAGCCTGGCTGAGCTCCCTCGAGCAACAGCACCCCAGGTTGGCTCAGGCAGAGGTCCAGGCAGCCACCCCTCACCCCCATCCCTCTGCCTGCAGGGAGCCTCGAAGGTGGAACAGCAGGGTGAAGCAAGGAAGAAGAGGACACACCACTGAGGAAGCCAAGCCAGAGATGCTTCAAAAGGTGTTTAAACAGGGTTTCAAGCAAAGGAAGGGGGGAAATTTCATGTGCATGCCTTAGGGGGGAGGGACAGTACAGTCCTCGTGGGGGGCATGGGCAGCAGGGCAGGTGTGCTTCACATCGGCTGTTGGGCCAGGGGAATAAAGCCACTGCCTCAGAGCTAAGCTCAGCACCCAGCAAGAGCAGCTTGAGGCTTGAGGACTGCTGCCACGAAGCAGAGCGCCAACGCCTCTACCCCTGCACAGGCCGCTTTGAGCCGGCACTGACTGTTTGCAGCAGCTGGGAGAGCACCAAAACCTCTGTGTGTCCCCCCTGCACCGATGGTGACCGACACTCACTGCCCGCTCCTCCGGCACCCGGCCTCAGAGAGGGACTCAAAGCCCGGCTGGCACCGGTCACACTTCTTGCCCATCACGCCGGGTTTGCAGCTGCACCGGCCGTCGCTGTCACACTGTGGGCTGAGGGCACCTGCAGAAGGAGGGGGAGGAGAGGTTTGGGTGGGTGCCTCCCCATACCCCCTCAGATCAGCTGCCCGTGGGACAGGGGAGCAGAGCACCACCCCACCATCGCAGCAGGACCCCTGTGAGGTCCCTCTGCACCACCTCCCCTCCTGGGTCGCAGCGCCCCAATTACCCTTCTGCTTTTACAGCGCAATTAAAAGCCTTTGTGGGGCCTGCCAAACCTTGTGACACCCAAGCAGCATCCGCCTGACTCACAAAGCCAGCGGAAGCCACTGCTCCCTGTGCTGGAGTTTGGCCACGGCCCTTGAGATAAGGATGGCGTCTGGGAAGGGTGAGTGTTTCCCCAGAGGGTAGACCCCATCAGGCATCAGAAGGTTCACAGACACCCCCCCAAATTCAAGGCAGAGAGGAGCACTGATGGAGATGCTGGAGGGAAGCAATGCCATCCGGCAGGATCTTGGGAGGTGGGGGGAGCGGGGACACACGAGCCTTGTGAGGTGTGATATGGCCAAGTGGAAAGTCTCACACTTGGGTCTGGGCAATCCAAAATATCAGTACAGGGGAGGGGTGGATGGAGGGATGGATCGGGAGAGAGAGCAGGTCTGCGGGGAAGGAATCGGGGTATTGGTGGAGCACCTCTGCTATGGAGACAGGCTGAGAAAGCGTGGTTCAGCCTGGAGAAGAGAAGGCTCCAGGGAGACTTTATTGAAGCCTTTCAATATATAAGGGGGGGGTCAGTATATAAAAGGGCCCCACTCACTCTTGCAACGCCCAGACCCGGTGCGCAGGGACCTAGTTCCTGACCCGGGATGCACAGAGCAGCAGGCTCTTCCAGCCCCACTACACCCCCATCCCAACCTCATCCCCTCCCAGCAGGCAGGCACGTACCCTGGGGGTGGCAGAGGCAGGGCAGGCAGCAGTCCTCCTCTCGCTGGCGGAAGAAGCCCTCCTTGCAGCGCTCGCAGCGGGCACCCTCCGTGTTGCCCAGGCAGTTGAGGCAGCGATACCCATTCCCCGTCTCGCGCAGGAGGTGCCAGTCGAAGATGCACTGCCTGGACATCCCATTGCAGTCACAGACTGGGGACAGCAGAGACAAACCTCCAGTGACACTCAGAGATAAAGGCACCGGACACAAAGCTGTCCCCAAATTCAGGGCAGAGAGGAGTGGTGTCCCAGTGAGGCAGGAAGCATGGATGGAGATGCATGGTGCTCAAGGAACAAGCCCAGGCAGCACAAACCTCCCCTTCTTCTGACAACGAGCCCCGTCCCTCACATTTCCATGCTTGTCCCCACATGTCCGCATCTGCCAGCCCATGTGCCACCCTCCACATCCCTGTGCTTGGGAGCGATGCCTGGTGTCACTCCAGAACAGGTCAGGATGGACAACCACCCTCCCAAGCCAAGGAGCTGCTGCTCCACAGCACGGCATTGCCAAGTATGCTCTCTGTCCTTTCAGAGGTCATCCAACACAAGGTCTCTGGGTAAGCAGGGATGGTGAACACCACCCACCCACAGACTTTGTCCCGATAAAAGCAGGCAGAACTCCACTGGTGACTGCAGGGAAGGGTCCCTGAGAGTTTCACCCAGGCCAGGAGCAAGCCCAAAAGGGAAAGCTCACAGCCAGCTTCCCCCAGGTCCCTCCACCCAGGTCTGTGATGCATGTGTCCTCCCAGCCAAGCACAGGGGCAGTAAGCAGGTTGTGACCAGAGGAGCTTGGTGGAAGAAAACCAGCTGAGATGTAGGTTAAAAAAAAAAAGCAACCAGGCATTGGCAGGATGACAGAGGTCGCCTCACTGCACCCCCCCAGGAAAGAAAGCTGCCCAGGAAAGAATGCTGCGGCACGACGGGTGCCAGGAAGGACAGGCACAAGAGCTGGTCTCCCGCTACACAGCCAGGACCTCTGGAGAGCAGGCTGGTCTCACCAGCCATGCCTGCTCCAGGTCTTCTCATGAAGCCACATCTCACCAACTATCTAGGACTGTCTGCTGACAGCTTGGCGTGTTTTAAGCCTTTCAGATGTGTTCTTCAGCACCCTGAGGAGACCGGTTGGCAAAGATGGGCAGGAGAAAGAAACACCCCAAGGAAAAAAGCAGGGTCTGCAGAGGTGTGGAGCTGGCCAGCTGTTCTGAACCACCTCAGGGCTCAACTTCCTTCCAAGAAACAATGCAGACCTCCTTGGGATGGGAAGGATGTCCCAGCTGCCCATCCCCAGCTCAGGTCACCTCCGGAAGCACAGGGAGGCGATGGAAATCCAAGAGCAAGCAGAGACCTGCAGCGTGGATGCAGACAGCGGGTTATGCTTGACACATGTGGAGGCTCCTCCTTCCCAGCGCTCTCCCAGAACAGCTTAGCCCCAGGATACAAGGTCCCTGTCCTCCGCAGCTATGATTCTGGGGACCAGGAGAAGCCTCCTGCCCACGCACACCGTGCCGAGACTCACACCCAGACATGGCACACACCCATCAGCACCCACATACCAGACGAAGGTGCTCAGCGGCAGCACCCAAGCCCGCTGCCAAGAGGGGAGATGACCTCATGTGCCAGCAAACAGGGAGAGAGGTTTTTCCAGCGCCTGTGAACACAGTTCTCCCTCACAGCCTGGCTGCCAAGAGCCGGAGAGGCTGCTGCAGAAGGTCTTCTGCCAGCCCAGCACACAGGCATGGAAGTTCTCCTTCCCATGGTGCGAGAGCCTCAGTGGACATTGGCAGTGACCAAAGCAGGGATGGGATGAACAACCTGTCCAGAGCAGCATCCCCCCTTCCCCATCGCTCCCCCTGAAGCTGTTTAACTCCACCCATGCATCAGCCTACGCAATCTGGAGGGTTTATTGGCTCACAAAATTCCAGTGCCATTCCCTTGGGGAATGGAAACCTGCTGCCAGCACTTTCAGAACCAGCCCTTCAGCCCTGGGGCACGTTCAGGCCTCCCTAATCCAAAATGATTTAAGATGCAGGCGCAGATCAGTGCCACCACCTCACTGGTGCTGCTGGTCTTCTGGGGCCCCCACAGCTCAGGTGGGTCAACCTTTCCCAGGAGCAAAGAAGCTGCTGACCAGGCAGAGCATGCCAGCACTGCTGGGAGATGAGGACCCAAGGCTCTGCCCCGCAATCATCTGGTTCTCAGGCAAATGTGGAGAAGAAGAGGTTCCATGGAGAAGCTTTGCAGCTGGATTTCTGGAGCGCTAAGCTGGGAGGAAGGAGAGTGGAGGCACACATCCAGCAGAACATCATTTCCCCACCGCCCGCCCGGCAGAATAAGGTATGAAAAACTGCTGAGACAAGTCCCCACACCAGAAAGGTTCAGAGGAGGAGACAGGGAGCTCCAGACCTCTGAAATTATCTCCTCACATTCACAAAGCCATAAACTGAGGCTGACCCTGGGTCTGCAAAGACTAGATCTTTTAGCTCTGTACACGGGAGTCACTCTGCAAAGACTCCACAGCAGCATGGGCCATGCCCTGCTCCCTGCACTTTCGGAAGCGTGACCCAGAGGGCTGTCCCACCTGTTCATCCAAGCCCTGGTTACCCCACAGCTTCCTCACTGCAGGAAGACCTGCCTGCACCTCCTCAGGGTCCATTGGCAAGGAGACACCAGGAGCCAAAAGCTGCCATTTGACATCACCTCCTTCCCAACGCACCAAGTTAGACACCTCACAGGCACAGTGGAGCCCTGACCTCCACACCCCAACCCTTCCCTGGACCCTGAAAGTGTGAGCCCTGACCTCCACACCCCAACCCTTCCCTGGACCCTGAAAGTGTGAGCACCAGGTCAAGAGAGGTTCTCCTGCCCTCTGCTCTGCCCTGGTGAGGCCTCATTGTGAATAGTGTGCTCAGTGCTGGGTTCCCCGGGTCAGGAAGGACAGAGAGCTACTGGAGAGGGGACAAAAAAGGGCTACAGAGATGCTGGGGTGACTGGAACATCTCTCTTACAGAGAGGCTGGGGGACTTGGGACTTTTTAGCCCAGCAAAGAAAAGACTGAGGGGGATCTTCTCAATGCTGATAAATCCCTGAGGGGGGGTCAGGAGGATGGGTCAGTCTCTGTTCACTGGTGCCCAGGGACAGGACAAGAGGGGATGGGCACAAACTGGACTAGAGGAAGTTCCATCTAACCCTGAGGAGGAACTTCTTTCCTGGGAGGGTGGCAGAGCCCTGGACCAGGCTGCCCAGAGAGGTTGGGGAGTCTCCATCTCTGGAGACATTCAGACCTCGTGGTCCTGGGCACTGCCCTGTGCAGCCTGCTCGAGGGATCCTGCTCTGTCAGGGGTTGGACTGGGGGATCTCCAGAGGTCCCTGACAGCCCCCACCGTTCTGGGGCTTTGTGGGTGTGCACCACCAAGGCAAACACATGCTTGCTGGACCATACCCGAATCCACTGTGGCTCAAGCAGCTCATTAGCAAGCAGAATGGGATTATGGTGCTAATTACAAGCTGGCATCGAGCTCCAGCAGCGCAAGAGAAGTTTATGCCACCAAACCACCCTGAAGCTGCTGCGGTGTGGAAGCACAGCCCATTACCCACTGTCGCTTTCACCCTCATGCAGAGACGGGTTCAGGAGTCCAGGGAAAGCAGCAGGTGCCTACATGGTGCTGGGAAGCGGGGGGACAACCACAGCAGGACTTCAAACTGCCATAACAACTGCCCAGGTAGCAGGAAAGGCAGAGTGCAGAACAGGGTTTGGTTTTGTGGTGGCTTGGGGTGTTTTTTTTCTTCCCCAAACCCACTTACTCAGCACTTTCCCCCCCTCTATGCTATAAGGAAAGCGGATAAAGCACCCTGTCAGGCTCGGCCAGCATGTCTCAGAACGCTGGCACGACAACCAAGCACCCTGGAACCACCCCAGAGTCACAAAACCTGTGGCGGGAGCTGATTTTGGCTAAAGGTACCCAAACCTCCAGCCTATGACTGAACCCTATACTGAATGAGGGCTGGGCTGGATGTGCTCCAGCACCCCTGCCTCCCCCCCTCCACCGCAGCCGCATACGCTAGAGCATCCTCTGGGTTTTTAAAGCTAGCTGTTGGCCCATGGAGCACAGCAGGGTCACCACCACCTCCCATGAGCTGTCTCAGAGGAGCCCCATGGACTCACATGAAGTACAAACACAGCCCACCTTGCTACAGCAAATGGGATCCCGGGTGCTTCCAGCTCTTCCTGGGGCTTTGGAAGGTTTTGGTTAGGGCAGGGTTGGGCAGAGCCTCCACTCCCTGGGCAATGCTCGTGCTCACACCCCAAATTCCACCCCAGGCAACAAGACTTTACACAGAAGGCAAGACCATCATTGGGTGTAAGGTATTGGGGGGGCAGGGGCAGGAAAATAAAAAGAAAGAAGGAAGTCTAAATGCCCACGGGATATTAAACCCCGGAGAAAACACAAGGAGAAGCGCCTACAGATCCAATCTTAACCCCAAAGCTGGGAGCAGAGAGGACCCAGCCAGCTCCCAGTGACCCGGACTTGCTGGCACCGGGACCGGGCTGCAAACACAGCCACCCGCGGAACAGGAGAGCAGGAGCAGCCTCCCTTCCCCAGCCTCACCTCCTCCTCCGTCGGCGCTGGGGGCTGCAGGCAGGGTCCACGCTGCGATGCAGCAGGCCAGCAGCCAGTGCCCGGCCATTCCTGGTTCCAGGGGCACCCGGCACCCACCCGCTCTGGCAGGCGACGGCGGGGCTCGCAGCTGGCTGAGGTGGGGTTTCTTCCTCCCTCCCACCCCAACTCCCGTGTAGTTTTTATCGGCGGCTCCACCTGAGTCACTCCCAACAGGAAGAGCGCGTGTGCCGTGGGCTGACTCACCCGCAGCAAGGAGAGCCCAGCCCAAGGGAGCGCAGACGGGTGCCTGCACGCGCACCGGCGCACCCCAAGAACCTCCTGCCTGCACCCTCCCAGGGCTCTGGATCACGGGGGGGCGGGGAATAAAGTGTAGCTGCAGCCCCCACAGATGCCCCTCCTGCCCATCCCGGTCCCACTCCCCAGCTCCATCACTCCCCACTGTGGCTGCCCCCACAGGCAGGGCATGGGTGCTGGCTGGGAGAGCCGGGCTGCCCAGGCACGCAGCCGGCTTCTAAGAGCCGAGTGAAGCACGATGAGCTCACGGGAAGCCTGGGAAGGGAGGATGGGGACTGTCTGCTCACTGCCAGGGACAGACAGCCGGCCCGGGTGTGACCTGTGGTACTCACAGACCTTGAGGGCAGCTGGGACAAGTACATGGTGAGCAGATGGAGTAGGATTTACTTGGCAATCATCAGGTTCCAGAGACCCCCAGACCTAGAAATGGGGTGGTGGCAGGGAACTGTCACACTCCTTTGTCTGCTTGTGCTCCAGAGAGAGAAAACCAGGTTAGAGGGGCCTCTGGTCTAGCCTAGTAGGACCACTGTTTTGCTAGGAAGAGGATGAGGAGTGGAGGCAACAAGGGGAAAGGCTTGTCCAAGGGCCCTGACAGAGCTGGGATGAGGATGCCAGGCTCCGCGGCCTCATTAGCATTCTAGTCTCAAGGGTAGCCAGTGAGCTGCAGGAGACACGAAGGCCAATGCTGCCTCACGCCTCGTCCTTGCCTTGGAGGAGGACATGGCTGCTTCTAGAGGGGAACAGAGAAACCTGGAGGTGGGGATCCCCCAGTCCTCCCTATGTCAGGACAAGTGACATGCCAGCACACCCACCTGACCTGCAAAAGCAGCTTGCAGAAGGACCATGAGGAAGGATGAGCCCTTGTGCTGCATCACAGCATCTCCCCTGCTCACCGCCACAGGACATCTATGCAAGTTCTCTCCCCAAGACACAAGCTGCCTTCCAGGTCACCTTCTGCATTAGGGACTGAAACTCAGCGCAGCAGTGCTGCCACAATGCTCATTCCAGGGCTCCTCACCCTAGGCTCCATCTGAGCCCCCTGCACTGCTCACCAGCCTCCAGACACTGCTGCACCCGGGGCTGACTCAGAGGGCTTTCCTCCCTGGCTCCTGGTGATCTCATGGGCACAATCAGCCCCGACTCACCACTGTCTTTGCACCTCCCTCTGCCAAACTTACCTGCCTCCACCAATTGAAGCAGCTCTCCTTCATTAGCAGGCTGTTTCCTCCTGATTTCACAGGCTGGATCTTAATATAGGTTCATAACGAGGAACCCGGCTTCACAAGCACGCTGGTGGCATGTTGGGCTTCAGCATCCACGGCTGCCATATCCAAATTTTTGGTGTTTTTAAGCAGCAAGACAGAACCACTTGCAATGTCTGTAGACTCATGGACTGGTTTGGGTGGGAAAGGACCCCAAAGCTCTCCCAGTGCCCTCCTGCCATCGGCAGGGACACTCCCCCACCAGCCCAGTGTTCCCAAAGCCCCATCCAACCCGGCCTGTAACCCTGCCACAGATCCAGGGGCAGCCCCAGCTTCTCTGGGCACCCTGTACCAGGGCCTCCCCCCTCCCTGGGAAGGATTTCTGCCTCCCAGCTCTTCTCCAGCTGCCCTCCTGCAGCTGAAGGCCATTCCCCTGCGCCTGGTACCAGCCCCTCTCCAGCTCTCCTGGAGCCCCTCTAGGGAGGTGTCCTCAGAGCCTCCTCTTCTCTAGGCTGAACCAGCCCAGCTCTCCCAGCATGGTTCCAGAGCAGAGGGGCTCCAGCCCTCAGATGATCTCTGTGACCTTCACTGGACTTGCTCCAACAGCTCTGTGTCCTTGTCCTGGGGACCCCTGAGCTGGATGCAGCACTGCAGGGAGGTCTCCCCAGACAGAGGGGCAGAATCACCTCTCTGACCTGCTAGACCCGCTGCTGGGGATGTAGCCCAGGACACGGGTGGCTTTCTGGGATGCCAGTGCCCATTGCTGGGTCAGGTTGAACTTTCCCTCAATGAGCATTCCCTAGTCCTCCTCCTCAGGGATGCTCTCCATCCATTCCCCACCCAGGCTGTCATTGTGCTGGGGATTGCCCTGACCGATGCACAGGACCTTGCTCTTGGCCTTGTTGAACTTCAGGAGGTTTGCATGGTCCCATCTCTCCAGCCTGCCAAGGTCTGACTGCTTGGGCAGCCCTTTGGGTCTACTCCTTCCCCTAACAAAACACTCTCCCTCCCTTCTGCTCTGAAGCACATCACTTGCCCCAGGCACCTCTGCTGTTCTTCCTCCTACCCACTGACAACCCTCTGCTCAGGGAGCTCATCTCCAGCATCACCTCAGACTTCTCCCAGCCCAGATCCTTGCCTGGTTCCTCTCTTGGAAGTCCAGCTCTCAGCACAAGGAGGAACCTTTCCCCTCAGAGCTGGCTCCTCCACACTATCTCACCACTCTCACCCCGCCGCTTACTTCATTTCCTCAAACACTGACACATCTCTCTCCCCAGTCATTCCTGCGTGTTTGCTTAGGCTACTCCTACCTCGTCATCCTCCACCATCCTCCACTGAGCTCACCTTTGGAAAACCACCTCAATGCATGCATGAAGCTGCACAAAATGTCATTCCTGGGGCCCTGATATTCTGGAACACACCAGGACTGGAATAAACTGGTGCTCCTCACCCACCACAGAGCAAACACCCATCACATGGGCATTTGCTACCCATGCTCCCACCCACCACAGAGCATGGGTAGCAAATGCCTCCACTATAAGAGGAAAAGCTCTTGTAGGAAGATGGTGAATGGCAATGTCACCTCTCAGGGTGAGCAGAAGCATAAGCAATGGGAAGCACCAGGAGCAGCAACTCAGATTTGCTACGAATCAGTGTTTCCTCACTGGAGAACCTGGATCTTTAGATCGACCACAGAAGAAGGATCCTTCAGAGGATGCCTGGCCCCCAATTCTTCATCATGGGGTGAAGAACGCTGCAGGGAGACCACTGCCGTGCCCAGCAAGTTTAGCAGCCCTTGAGGATGTCATCATGGCAGAATTGACCACTCTGAAGATAGTCTGGATCCATGAGATTGTGCTGATGGCTGCCACCAGCAAGTGATGGGTGCGTGAAAGCCCTGAACCCAGAGTTTTGCTGGTATAACCAAGGGAGAAAATCTGTTTTGGTGGCTCACAAGGGATAAGGGACAACAAGGATGCTGCACAGCTCATCCCCAGCACCCCCACACGTTCCTCAGCAAGGGGCCTTCAGAGCTGCGACATCCTCCTGCAGCTACAGACCCAGGCCGTTTTGGTGGGTAGACTTGCTTCTCCTTGAGGGTTTGTTGAGGAGCAGCTTACCTCAAGCTCTGCTTGCCCACTGTCCTTCCCACCGCCACACACACAGCACTAGCCTCCTCCGGCCTGAGGAGATTCTCCTCCCACCTGGCAGCAGACCTTTATCCCAGTACCCAGGACTTCCTTGGCGTGAAAAAATCAGGGATCCTGCTGCACCAGCATATCCACACGTGCAGAGATAACGCCTGGACTTCAGTCTCTCCTTTGCCGGATGGGCACTTCAGGCTCCTCAAAGCTGAGGGCCAGCATGCCGAGCCGCTTCCTCGTGCTGTTCCCCGGTACAGTGCCATTCCCTGATAGGGAATCTGGTTGTTCACCTGGGATTTAATGCAGTCACCTTATCTCCTGAACCTTTGAATGACTACATGGGCTGCCTACAGGAGGCACAGCCTCCCATACATGTGGGTTCAAGGGCTGGTTTCAGTTGGTCCAGCAGTGTGGTCAGACAGCCAGGGCCCCCCGGAGCAGGGGACGTCATTTGGGCATAGGCAGGCAGCAGGACACCGGTGCTCCCAGAGTGGCTCGGTCATGGCAGTGGTGAGCAAGCAGGGCAGGGCAGCAGCATGGCGAGGAAGTGCCATCGTGTTCGGGCCTTGCCCTGCCCGTGCCAGTGAGGGGGCGAGACAGACAGACAGAGGCAGGCAGGTGGGGATGAGGGCAGAAGGCAGTGCCGTCCTGCTGCATTGCCCTCTGCCCCCACAGCAATGGCTGCCGGGCTTTGCCAGGGGTCTCTGGGGTTTGCTCTGTCTAGTGTCCCCAGTGTTTCTGGGACGGGGGCACAGCTGAGGGTGTGGCCCAGTGGCTGACCTGAAAGACTGACTGCTCCAAGCAGGGTCTGAGGTGTCCAGGCTGGAGACAGGGAGCAGAGGATGCTGCCAGCTCTGTGCAAGAGCTGCACATCCTCTTCTCCTTCCTCAGATCCCTGCGGACAGGCCAGAGCTGCCTCCTCCCGGCAGCTGCTCCCAGCACTTACCAATTCCTGACAACCTCGTCCCACCCTAAAGTGTGGGAGAACCTGGCTCAGTACCCTGAGGCCAAGTCCTCTCAACTTCAGCCTCCCCAGAGTAACCATGAAGCCCCCCAACTGCCACAAAGCCCCAAGCCTCTGGCTCCTCTGGCAGCTCTGCATTGGGTAGCACCCCCCAATGATTCCGTACCCAGTTGCAGAGCTCCTGGATGGTAACTGGTGCCACCCCGTCCGAGTTGTTGCCCTCCCCAGGGCCCCCTCGCCCACTGCCAGCCCTCTCCAGAGGGCACATGAGGGATGATGGAGCTTGGACAGTGAGGAAAACCACTGGACATCAGAGAAAGAGCCACCAGAGCACAGCTTGGTCCCTCCTTTAGCAAGGTCCCTCCTCTTCCACCTGGATATCAACCCAGCACTATGCTGACCAGAAAATCCCTCCTCAGACGCTCTCCACTTCAGAATGGGGATGAATTTGTTCAGCGAGCAGGGGGCAGCCCTTCCCGTGCTCCCTTGGGTCTGCTCCTCCCCATGGCAGGGTAACACCCACTGCCCTCCAAAAAAAATCCGCTATGTTGGCTGTTCCAGGCCAGTGCGATGCAGCCGAGTGTACAGAAGCCAAGAGCTTCACCGTAATTTGGGATTTCGTCCAGGCTTTACACAAACACCGATGGCCTGAAGAGAGAATTAAGAGCAGAGATTTGCTCCCTGAAGCGAGTGTTTCAGCCCCAAAACGTTAAGAGACTCCACGTCGAGCCACAGGCCAAGTGAGGTAAGCACCATCCTGCCACCGCATTCTCTGCCCCCCGACTGCTGCCTACAGCCCGGATGAAGCAGAGATTTTACCCAGGGGGGATTGGCTCAGCAGCAACACTGGCCTGTATAAAAGGAAGGGAAGAAAGGGCATGGTTGGTAACGAATGTGTTAGTGGCAGTCGGAGCCGGAGAAGAAGCTGGAGCAATGGAAACTGAAATAAAGAGTGAAAACTTACCAGTGGAGAAGGGATCAGCAGTCAATGGGACACAGGCATTCTCCTCTGTGGAGAAAGAGAAAAGCCAGCCAACCTGCCCAAATTAATTCCCAAATTTAACTCCTCCCAGACAGGACACGCGGAGCACCGCAGCACAGCCAGACTCTGGATGGTTCCCAATGGCGGAATTTCAGTTTCTTTACTCAGGGGGTTTGTTTTTCCTCCCAGGGGCCCCGTTCCTTTTCCATGTGTCAAGGAAAGGACTTGAAAAGTCCTTGTAAAGTCCTTCCCCTTGAAAGCGGGAAGGACTTTATCCTTACCCCCGAGATCCCTCCCAGGAAGACAACACAGCTCCAACAGCATCAGCACAGACACCACCATCCTGTTTTTTAAGGCCTGAAAAAACAGTGGTGTAAGATTCATTGTACCCACCACAATGGACATGGCGGGGAAGCAGAATCACCAAGGCCACCAGCATCCCCAATTTTCCCTTTGCAAATACTCCCAGGAACACTGAGGTATGAGGGGTTACAAATATTCAGACTTTATTATAAATAAGAAATACTGTTTTTTATACATAAAAACTGCAAGTGTTGCATTATTTTTTTGTTCACCGCCCCGGACAGCAAGACCACAGATTAAGGCAAAAAAAAGCAGCTGGAGCGAAGGCACATACTGAGGGGGGCACAGTGGGGAATAAGGTGGTGAAGGGACCGTCACACCCGTGACATCCAGCGCTCCACCAGCAGCTGTCACATCATCACATTACGTAAAGAAATAACTGGGCTTATACAATGAGTAATGTCTGTAATGCAGTAGTGATTAAGAGATCGCTTATAAAGATTTAATTCTTTTTTATTTAAAAATAAAATTCTGTTAAAAACAGCTTAAAATAAAAAAAGAGAGAGAGAAGAAAGCTGGGAACCTTAGGCCTGAGGTCAGCCAGGGCATGCGTGCATCTTGGCAGCTGCTCTTCTCCCAGCCTTGGCAGAGAGGTGACATGGTTACCACCAGCCATCTGGCCAGAGCAGCCAGGACACTGACCTCAGCATCCCACGGGCACTGAGGGACACCCCTAAGCTCTCCTCCTGGGACTGGCTGCGGTTTTTGCGGGCAGGGGGAAATCCCAGGCTGGAAATTTGTAGGAAGCTCTAAGAGGGGGTACAAGAGGGATGTAGGGGTATGCTGGGAACGCTCCCTTACCCCAGCAGTGCTGCTCCCAAGGGCGCACTAAGCCTCAGGTGGTGGTCTCGAGATGTTCCCCCCAAATCCAGCTTTCTCAATGCTGGGTCCTGTCTCACTGCAGCCCCAGCGCCCACTCTCCTCCTTGGCACAGCATCCCTGGGGACGAGGGACCCAAAACAGGGTGCTGTGAGCACCACCCATGGAGGGCAGGCTTTGGAAAGCACCCACTCCCCAGGCAAAGCGGTTATTGCCAATGCTGAATGGGTGCTGAAGACATGGGAGAAGGGTAAAGAGCAGGAGTGCAGCCAGGAGAAACACCAAGCTCTATGGGAACGGCACAGAGAGCGGGGATACCACGGTGTGTGCACACCCCAAGGGCTGCAGGGAAAAGCACAAGGAGGAGGCCAGGCTACGCTGCTCTGGAAACATGGCTAAGTATATTTACACACACACACGTACGTACACACAAGAGAGACTTCCTCACACTGTAATCCTGATTAAAACGAAACAAAAAGGAAAAAAAAAGGAAAAAAACGGAAAAAAATCATCACATTCACACAAAAAATATAAATTTGAAATAATTAATAGCACCAGTGTGTGTCAGATAATAATTTCTTCCCCGCTACGCAAACGTACGAAGTTGCATAGTGTTTAAGGATAGATATATACTGGATCTCAAGGAAGGAGTGGGGGGGGGGTGGTGCAGAGGATGCTCTCGTCTAAGAGGAGGGCTGGAAGAGGAGTGAGGGGCTCCCCGTTGCTCCCACTCAGCACCAGTAAGCAGCTGGAGGCACTGACTGGGGAAGGAGCCTACTGGGGAGGTGGCAGCAGCCGTGTTGAATGAGAGAATGGCCACCTGAGCCCAGCCTGAATCCCTGCGCTGCGGTGGCTTTGGGGTGACTGGGAGAACGGCCAGTCAAAAGAAAGGAGGGAACTGGGGAACTCCAGCTCTTTCTGCCAGGGTGAACCAGGCAAAGGGTGAGAGCAACACTGTGAGACAGAGAAACGGCCCCGTCCTCCTTCAGAGGATGGGAGAAAGCCCTTTGCACATCCACCCACACAGCCTCTCCCTTCCCCACCCAAAGCTGTGGCATGAAGAGCAGCACAGCTCTCTGAGCTCTCTGGATGGCAGCTCTCCTCTTCAGCAAGACCTTTCCCACCTGAACAAACTAATCTGTCCATCAGACATTCATAGCTTTAAAAAAAAACCCCAAACCTAAAAAGTCCCCCCAAAACCCCCAATCCTCTAGCAATTCAATAGCAACACCCACCAGTGGGAACGCAGCACAGGGTTTCCACACTCCTCAACCTGGGCTACCCAGCAGGCAGCTGCTAACAGACCAGACCCAAAACTACTTCTCCACAGACCAGGAGCAGGGCTGGTAGGACCTACTACTCCACCAGTATCTTCCCAAAGAGCTCCTTCTCAGGGGCAGCGTGTTTTCTCAGAGCGATGCATCATCACAGAAAGCATGTCAGAAAGAGGCTTCGGCTGTTTGGTCAGAGGCTACCAACGCTGTCAGATCGGCCACTAGTTAAGGATTAAAAAAAAAAAAAAAAAATAATAATTCACAGGGTTAGAAGTTGGGACCAGGGATTTGAATGAGTGCAGCTATACTGGCCATTACAGTAATACTTTGGTAGCCATCCCCTTCCTTCATAGGGACAGAGAGCTCCGGGACTGAGGAGGAAGAGAGGAGGAAAAATTGGGTTAGTTTTGTCTTGCTGCGTACAGTTCCCACGGTTATTTTGGAACCATAGTACAGAGAGTCCAGAGCATCCCTCATCCTTGCACTAATCAAAGGGAAACTGTGTCTGAGGAAGGGGCAGAGTGCTCAGGGAGACAGGTTTATATAAAACCCCCTTTGATGCCCAAAGATGGATATTTAATTTGCTTCTCTTAAAAAAAAAAAAACAAACCGAAACAAAAACCCCCAAAAAACCCAACAAACTTTCAACTTATCCTGATTCAAAAAGAAAACAAGTGGCTGCGAGCAGGGAAGAGTTGGGGATCTGAAGAAGGTAATGTGTGTTAAGGCACTCCAGAGCCAAACCACCGCTCCCCGGGGGGATAACCCCCACCCCAGCGCACCCTTAAGGTTTCTCAATGGACGGGGTGTTAAAGCAGCCAGACGGCAAGGTCTTCTTGATGTCTTCCAGGTTGCTAATGTCCTTCAGGATCTCTTCAATGTCCCTGTTGTAGGCCTGTATCGCGTCGTCTTGCTTCCTGGCCTCCCTCTCAAGGAAGGACACTTTCTGGTCCAGGTCGCTATCTTTCATCTTGTCTTTGGTGCTGTTCAGGGTGCCCTCAATCTCATTCAATTTGTTCAAGTCCACTGTCTCCAGCTGCCCTAAAAAGGTGGAAGCAAGCAGTGAAGTCCATTAAAAAAAAGAAAAGCTAAAACAAGGCACCTTTGAGGCACTGGTTTTGGGTGCTCACACAGCTGAGCCCCTAGCTGGGCACAAAGATCTCCATCCATCCCCTCTGCACCTGATAAAACAGGAGCATCCTCAACAGCTGCCCTCAGTTCACACAAAAACAGTAACCAGACATGGCACAACAAAGCTTTGAGGTCACCCCAGGGGAGGAAAAACACAACCCAAAACCATAACCACACCCAACACCAAGCCAAATCCTCACCAAAACCAGCCAAGTCCCATTTCTAGAACGGACCCGTTTGATTCACACACAGCACAGCGCTGGGCAGGGCGCTGGCACACAACACAGTGGCTGCTATAGCAGGGAAGCATTCAGAGGTGTCCGTCAAGGACAGCTTACCTAATTGATCCAGCAGGCCATTAATGACAGCAAGCAAGTTATTCACAGAGTTCTTTGCTTTTCTCGCATTGTCTTCTGCCTCCTGGGCAGCCTGAGAGGCCTGTGGGGTATTAAACAATAAATGAGAGCACAAGAAAGGCCTCAGGGGTTACAAAACTGCTGCCTCTCTCCTTCACAGGTCTGCCCGAGCCATCCCACACACTGCTGGCTCCTCTCTCCAGGCACCCCTGTGCCGAGATCTTACCCGCACCGACAGCCTTTGGATCATCAGTTCCCTGATTATTTCAGGCTGGAGATCCCTGATAACCAAGATGGGTTTTGCAGGAAAAGCCAGAACAGACTCTGTAGCGCTATAGTCAGGTTCCAGTTAAAACCCAAGTGTGGCAACTAAGGAAACCAGCTCAAAATCCAGCCAGGAACCTGTGCTACTGCCACCAGGAGAGCTCCTTTGCTCATCTCATGTCTTCTCTCCTGCTTAACGCTCGGAAGAGACAGAATACCGGCTGGACGCAGCACTGTCTTGGCAAGAGGACAGCGGCAGAAAAGCTGTGATAGTCAGGACAGCAGGGAGAAGGCAGCCTCTTCCCACTCCCACCAGCGCAACTCACCTTGCCTGCCATCATCATATCCTGCTCAGCATCATCCTGCTTCCGCTTCAGCTCCTTTTCTGCATCCTGGAGTTGCTTCATCATGTCATCTACTTCCCTGGCCAGCCCCGTCACGTCAGCAAAAGTCTTGTCAGCTTCAGCTTTGGTAGCAGCAGCACTCTACAGCCAGCAAGGGGGACAGGATGGAAAAAGGTGGTGAAGGTGCAACACCTTCCTTCCTCCTCCTCCCCCCAAAAAGGCACCTATCATGCCACGTTTTGTATTCCCTAGTGTGGGAATGCATCAGAAGTCACATGGGGCTCACCAGGAATTGCTAGAATAGGAGTTTACGCAGTTACACACCAGCATCTCCAGGGGATGGCTTCAGAGCTACAGAGGACCCACCTTCTGAACAGAACCAGCAATCCTCTCTGCATCATCTGCTTTAGTCTTGGCTTCACGAGCATCGGCAGCAGCATTGCCAAGCGCCAGCTCCGCCTGGCGCGTCTTGTTGGTGGCTTCAGCGATGGTCCGGGAGATGGCTGGGATCTTCTTCAGCGCCTCCTCTGCTGCCGTCTTGTTATCATTCACCCGCTTATCAAAATCTATGAGAGGGCAAAACAGCTTCTCACCCACTTGCTCTAGAGGAGCCGTGGGATGCTTCTTTGACCAAGCTACCCAAGCTTTGCCACCTTGGCACTGAAGGGATGAAAACTGGGGAGCAGGGGGGTATGTGCTTGCAGCTCTCCCTATTACACATCTTCTGAGGCTATGTAAAGAACTTAAACAAAAAGGAGATCTGTAGTCACAAATCCATTTCACAGAATCACAGAATTGTAGGGGTTGGAAGGGAGCTCCAGAGACCATCAGGTCCAACCCCCCTGCCAAAGCGGGGTCCCAAGGACAAGGTGGAAGGACAGGGCTGGAATATCTCCAGAGAAGGAGACTCCACACCCTCACTGGGAAGAAGTTCTTCCCATATTGGTGTAGAACTCCCTGTGCTCCAACTTGAGGCCATCACCCCTTGTCCTGTCCCCACAGCCCACTGAAAAGAGGCTGGCCATTTCTCCTTGTGTCCCAACCTTCAGATATTGATAAAAATTGATATCAGATCCCTTCTCAGGCTTCTTTTCTCCAGGCTGAACAGCCCCAGGTCACTCAGCCTTTCCTCGTAGGGGAGATGCTCCAGGCCCTTAATCATCTTTGTAGCCTTGGCTGGACTCTCTCCAGGAGTTTCTTTGTTTAAAAGGGAAGGGGAGGAACCCAAAGAACCCACCCAACCCCCAGGTACCAGCAATAGCACGGACCATTTAACCAAGATGCCCTACTGCCAATGACCTGCCACCCTGTCATGCAGGAATGGAAGGAGTCACTGCATGTGCTGTCTGTTTACCTTTCAGGTTGCTGAGAATGGTGTTAGCCTCCTGCAGTGTGCCATTGCCCTTCCGAGCAGCTTCTTCGGCCAGGGCTTTCGCCGCGTCTGCTCGAGCCAAGAGCTGGTCTGCAGTCTAAGGAGACAGGGCACGTACCAACGTGTTACTACCTTGTGAAGGACAACTATCAAAAAGCATCGCTCAGCCTGCAACACCAACACCATTCATGCCAGCACTGATCCCTGAGCAGCAATGCTTCCCTCCCTTCCTCTGGAACCAGGTGGATTTAGGTACTGCTCTGAGCACCCCTTACTCCCATACAGCCTGAATGCTTTTACCAGCTTTTTCCACCCCCTTTCCAGGACCACCCTTCAGTATTCTCACAAGTAACAAGTGCTACTAAGATAAAATAAGACTGAATAAGACAAAATCTTTCATATCTGGCCAGTTCTGTGTTTTCCTTCTTTTTTTTTTTCCAGGGAACAAAAGCCTGAGCAAAACAGAACTGACCTGCTGCTCTGTCTTGCCTTTCTCCAAGAGATTCTTTACTTCTAGCTCCTTTCCTTTCATGTCTTCTCTCAAGTCCTCATAATCTTTTAGCTTCCTGGCAATCAGCTGATCTAATTCCTCTGCTTCCTTCTTGATCTTGTTTGCTTCATTCTGCAGGTGGAAATGGGAAACAAAGGCAGATTCCTGAACGTCAAAGCATTTCTGAACAGGTTGGTGAAACAGTTTGATGGGCAGAAGCTGGGATGGGTTCCTGTCTCACAACTGCAGTTGTAACTTGGCTTTCAAAGCTCTGAATACCACGAGGGGCAGAGGTTGGAATCGGTTTCATGTGCAGGAAAAACCTACTGCACTACAGTGAGCACAGGGGAGGGAGCAGCTCTGCGGGTATCAGAGGGAACCAGGATGTTTGCACTTGTCTGGTCAAGGCAAAACGTCCAGACAACAGCATTTTGCTCAGTTGTGGGGGTTGGTTTGGGGTTTTTTGTGTCCTTCAGAGACTGGGAGGAGATGGGGGTTTCTGGAAGCAAGTCTCCTGTATAAAGGCTGAAAGGCACAAGCCTGGATTACATCTCGAAGGACAAATTTCCAGAGGCGTTCTTGTGCAGAGAAGTAGCAGCAAGGGACGTGCAAGGTATGGCAGCAGCCTGGCACGCTGCCCTAACGCCTGTCCTCACAGGCCTTTGGGACACGCTGCATGTGACGCCTCCCGCACGTACCTCCAGCCCTGTGGAATCCACAGTAGGCAGACTAGTGAGATTAGCATAGATCTGCAGGGCTTTGTTTCCAGCTTCCTCTGCCTCTGCAAGCACCTTGTTGGCCTGTTTCTCCAGGTCTCGAGAAATGTTCCTTGCTTGGTTATACCTAAAAAAACACAAAGATCTAATTACACTACAATTTTTTAAATTTGGGGTGGGTTTTGTTTTGTAGAACTGAACTTCCTCAGACAGTAGAGAGGCTAAGAGATTGAAAACCAGAAGCATCCCACACTACAGAGGGCATCTTAAGCACTGCTCAAAAGCCAGGAATAAAACCAATTTTGTGCTACTGACTCACTTCTGGTTGAGCTCATCGATGTCACTTGCAGTTTGGTTTTCTCCAGCCAAGGTTTTCAGCAGCAGCTGATATGCTTCTGTGGAAGTGTCATTTGCTGCCTTGGCTATGCGAACAATCTCATCAGCTTCTTTTTTATGTCTGGACAAGATTACAGAAGAACAATGCCATTAGAGTTGTCAGCCAGCAGTTCCTCTCCTCTCCCACAGGCTTCTACCCTCTCACACCGGCTTTACTCTCCCACACCATTCCTGCCTCCACTCTGATTTACACACAGAAGATGCTGAAACATTTGCAACAGAAGATGCTGTTCGAGGCCATCTCTGCACCCAAGGCATCACTCCAACAGTGCTGCTGAAGATCAGCTACAAGGCACTGCTACAGCTGTATGTGCCTCTCATTCCCATGTCTAGTGTTTGCCCATCAAGCACACACCCACAGAGCAAGTCTATTCCTCAGTAAAGGGCACATGTTTCATATCAAGCAGAGACAGTTTTGCTTCCCCCCCTTGTAGGGAAGAATGGGACCCTGCTGCGGGCCGCAAGGTGTTTTGCCACAGCCTACCTTTCAGCCAGCTTGCGGGCCTCTTCTGCCAATAGAGTCATGTTGTTGGGGTCCCCACTCGACTCCGGAGGTGTAATGGACTGGAAAAGAAAAAACATCTTAAAGCTCTATTTTCATCTTTTATTAATCTCTGCTTTAAATATTTATTGTCATGATCTAAATGCTTACCGAAGTCTCTAACCTACTTCTGACTTCCCTGTAGTTTTTTTCTTGAGCCCAGTTTCCACCCATAAGGGTTATCCCTGGAAAAAAACCCCAAAGGCCCTGATATTTATTTAGGGGGGTATACAGTTGGTTTCTCTGAGCAGGGGCTAAGACACAGTGTCTCCCTTTATTTCCTTTCCATGATTTTCAGCAGGGGAAAAGACCTTTCCCTGGCAAATTTGCTATAAGAGAAGGAACAAGCAGAGAAACACACCCAGAAGAGCACAGAAAGGCAAGGCCCTGTCCTTCCTTGCCACGTGGTACCTCAACAGCAACTCACCACATTGTCAGCTGCCATCTTTGCCTTCTCCAGCATACTGGAAGCTAAGCTGATCAGGTCCTCTGTGTCCTCCACTCGCACCCGGGCTTGCTCTGCCAAGTTCTCCGTCTCCCGCACGGTGCCCTGGATGTTCCTCAGCCTGTTGAGCTGGCTCACCAGTGTGCTGTTGATGTCTTTGAGTCGGTCCATGAGGCCCTGATCTACGTCTGAAATGCACGACACAAAAGAGAGGGAGCCAAATTAATTATGGGAGGAAGAGAAGTTGGAGCAGCAGGTTACCTCTGCAGGCACCAGGTGGGAGGTTAATCCCCTGGTGAAAGGGGACAGGCAAAGCCATTTTGTCAGTCAGTCAGCTTGAGATCAAAGTCATCATCAGAAACATGCATCAAATATGAGAAGTCATTAACTACTCAGAGGACTGTCCTGCTGGGTGTTGGAACCAACTCTGATGGGGAATTTTGAGTTGGGAATGAATGTTTCACCTCTATCACTGACAAAAAAAAGACAGTTCCTCAACAAATAAAACACCTGCTTTGCAAATTCTCTTCAGCTTAGCTCCCAGAAGGTAAGCAGAGACGGAGGAATAGCGGGATGGGTGTTATCCCCCACTTTGGGCAATGGTGACTACTCCCAAGCCAGACACCAGTGACAACAGTTGGCAGGACAGAGGACCCAGCCCTGGTTCTCCAATCTGTAGGACCTATGAGACCCACAAACTCCCCAAATTCTTGGCCACCAGGTAACTCCCCACAACACTGTCCAAACAACAGAGCTACAAAGCACAGACACGTGCCTCGTGACTGAGGGAATTGCTCCTGAAATGCAAGAGCATTATTAAGAGGGTAAGTACAGGCAGAAGCCTGCAGGGCTCCAAAGTTAAGACTCTTCCCAAATGCAATGCCTTCATCTTGCAGCACAGGACCCTGCTTTGGCAGGTCCCTTCCAACCCCTACAATTCTGTGATTCTGTGATCTACATGTTGAATATGAACATCTGACGTGTTTCATACAACATACTACCACCTACAATACCCAGTGGAAAAAGACAACTCAGCACTACAGCTGCACACAGGTTTTTGCAAGGGTAGTGTTTGCGGTTAGCTTGCAAGACACTAGAAACACCACCACAAAGCCCAGTCCATTCCCTTATCTTTCTCTGATCCCCACCTTCCCACCCCCTCAGGCAGGGCTTATCTAGGCACAGATGCTGAGCAGGCAGCATAAAGCCACCCCAGCTAAAATGGAGCAGAATTTCAGGGCTTGTTCCCACCAGCAGGACTCTTCCCAAGCAAACACAAGCGTTAGACCTGCGTCAGCTTCTTCCCAGCTTCATGCAAAGGCAACAGATTTTTCCAAAGTGGTCTGAAATCACTGAACCAACTCCCAAGGAAACACCTCTAACTGCAAAGTCAAGGGTCGTCTTCAAGTTGCTCTTCTCCAAAACACACGTCAGCTTAGACATTAAGAAGACCCTAAGGACAAAGCACTGCCACACTGCTTAATGTCCTGCTCACAGACATCCCATGGTAGAGGTGACAGTACAAGCAACTCTTTGGAGAAGAGTTTACAGGAAAAATAGCTATGGGACAATACAAGAGCACTTTTCAGAACTTTATACACTTTGGTGGGATAATTAAGCTTGCCAGCAGGATTTTGAAACCTTCATTCTGATAGGTGGTGATGTCCCAATAACAAGTTCTTTATCCCCAAACATTTGAGCAAATTTATAAGCATAAGACATGTTTATAAAGTGGAAGGTCTTCTGCTTGTTTAAAAAGTAAAAGCCTCCTTTGCATCTGGACTTGATGATCTCTTGAGGTCCCTTCCGACCCCTACGATTCTGTCTGGTGAAGAGGTTAACACTGGGATATGTGCAGATCTTTACTTTGCATATACAACAGAGACCTCTGGGAGAACAGTGGGAGTATTGTACCCAGTTCTGGGCTCCCTGGTACAAAAAAAAGACAGTGAACTCCTGGAGAGAGTCCAGTGGAGGCTATAAAGGGGATTAAGGGCCTGGAGCATCTCCCCTATGAGGAAAGGCTGAATGAGCTGGGGCTGTTCAGCCTGGAGAAAAGAAGCCTGAGAGGGGATCTGATATCAATGTTTATCAATAGCTGAGGGGTGGGACACAGGGGGAAATGGCCAGCCTCTTCTCAGTGTCTGTGCTGGCAGGACAAGGGGCAATGGCCTCAAGTTGGAGCACAGGAAGTTCCAGACCAATATGGGAAGAACTTCTTCCTGGTGAGGGTGAGGGAGCCCTGGGACAGGCTGCCCAGGGGGGTGTGGAGTCTCCTTCTCTGGAGATATTCCAGCCCCATCTGGATGCCCTGCTGTGTGACCTGTCCTAGGGACCTTGCTTTGGCAGGGGTTTGGACCCAATGATCTCTGGAGCTCCCTTCCAACCCCTACAATCCTGTGATTCTGTGATTAAAAGCATGGCCCACGTTGTGTTGTGCTGTTTTGATAACATACACAGTCTCAGTGCTGTCCCAAATAACTCTGCCCTGACGCACAACGTAACCTGAAATAAAACCTTCTCTGTCCTAGGGGAAAGAACATCAAGCAAAGAGCTCATCTCTCATTGATCCACGTCTGACCATGTCAACTCACCTTTGCTGTTTTGTGCTTCCTGCAGCAACTCCATAACATCTCTTTCTGCCTGCTTCAACCTCTCCTCAAAGGCTTGATCAGTTACAGTCTCTTCTCCCGCACCCAGATTTGCTATGAGATTTTCCAGCTCCTGCAACCTCTCTCGCTGCTCCGCCACCTATGCGATGGGGACAGAGCACAGCTACGACACAGGGCAGAGCACTTTGAACCTCTCTGCTTCTAGCAGCCATTGGGCAAGCACTGCGTTAGCAGGCATGTGCCACCTTCTCCAGCGGTACCAACAGTGGCGTTTTTGGCCTTACCTTGTCTTTCACTAATCTGTAACAGGCTGGACACTCTTGGCAGCCTGGCCACGAGCGGTTGTAGAAGTAGTTCTCTTCACACTGATCGCAGCGGCTCCCCACGAAGCCTTCCTTGCACTCGCAGCGACCGTTCTCCCGGCACTGCAGGGAGCGCGACCCCTCGGGGTCACAGTCACAGGCTGTGGGGAAGTTAAACCTCAGTCAGACCGGAGGAGAGGCAGAAATGCCATAAAACCCACGGGGTGAGAGAGAACCATGGATACCCTAAAACCTCTGAGTGCACCACTGGGCACAAACACTGCTCCAGATTGGGGTGCTTCTACATGCAGTGTAGAAAGCATTGTGTCCAGCTGGATGCCACACCCTCTGCGAGTGTTCACAGTGCTGTTATTGCCTCTCCCACAAAGCGTTACCATTTTCTACTCCATTTACTTGTAACCAACTGCAGTTCACTTTTCAGCTCTTTACAGGAGGGGATATGGAGGAGGAACATTGGGATCATCCCATTTTTCAATCACATTGACAAGATCTGTTGCTCCTCAGGACAGAAACTGTACACTCAGGTAATTTGCAGAGGAGCCATGAAGAGATTTAGTGTTAGAGAACAGGACTGTTACACCTCAAGACTCAGCTAATGCGTTTACACCAAAATGAAGTGGGTATCAACCTCACTCCAGCCACCCACACTCACGTTTGCAGCCTTCGGAGCCAAAGCCAAAGTGGTTGACCTCGCATCTGTCGCAACGCTGGCCAGCGACGCCGGGCTGGCACTCGCACTGCCCGGTTCGGATGTCGCACTGGCCATCAGTGGAACCCAGCGCATGGCAGTTGCACCTGGGGGAGGGAGCCACACGTCAGGTGGGGACACTGGAGGGGGTACAGGGGAAGCCGCTCTCGGAAGGAGCCCTGACAAGCACGGCTCAGTGTTTCTCTTCGTCAAAAGTGGCTCTTCCTGCCATGCAGATGCAGAAGGCAAGGCACCGAGTCTTCTTAACAGTGCAAGGTCACTTGGTGCCTGCACTAAAAAAGGAGCCCTTGCTACACACAATCACATGGCACTTTTCTATTTAAAACCCTGATTTAAAGCTATTTATAAAGCTTTGTCAGGCTTTTTGTACAGCCTCTGTGGCTGCTCCCTGACTGCTGCTCTTTCCCTCCCGCAGCAGCGCCGAGACGCAGTGGTTATGTATGACCAGTGTCACATTCCTGCACGAGGCAAGCACAGATACCCCCCCAAAAGCAGGCTCTTCACCCTGAACCAAGGTGAACGTCACCTCTCACAGCCACGTCCGCTCTGGAGGTTGAAGAAGCCAGGCTCACAGGTGCTGCAGTCCCTCCCGGTGACGTGAGACAGACACTTGCACTGCCCGGTCACTTGATTGCAGCTCGTCTGCTGATTCACAGTGCCATAGGGATTGCAGTGACAAGCTGCCAAAAAAATTAGAGGTATGAAGAAATAACCAGAAAGGTAGCGGTCCCTTGGGGTGTTGGTACTCTGCTAGCCAGGCCCTAAGCAGGCCTGGATCCAAAACGTGGCGGCCCAGCCCCTGCGTCACACAATGCTTCTGCTTTGATGGCACTACGCGCACACAAACACAAGCATTTTAGCAATCTAGAACCACCAAAGCAGGATAAAGCCACACATCGCTGCTGACAGGCAAGAACAACAGCCTGACATGTTCTAACAACACATCAGGAAACAGCAGCTCTTGGGGACAAAACCATTTTCAAATGCAGGAGAAACTGGCTCTCCACCTCAGTGCATCCTTCCATCCACCCTCTCCCCGCTCAGCCCTGTGCTCTGAGTTCCTGCTCTCTGCTCTTGCTTTCCAACCTCAGATTTTGCATCACCCCCCCTTCCAATCAAGCTGCTCTGCCACAGATTTCCTTATCATCTGAGCATCCCAGGTCTCACCTTTGCACTTGTCGGCGGGATCGGGGGCCAGGGGGTTCCCGAAGAAGCCGTCTTTGCAGCGGTCGCAGTAGAAGCCGGCTGTGTTGTAGATGCACTTGAGGCACTCGCCCGTCAGGCGGTCACAGTTCCCCACAGCGTTGGGATCGATGTTGTCGTTGCACTGGCAGAGGCGGCAAGGCCTCACAGCACCGTTTTCACCCAGCGGGTCTCCAAAATAGGCATCATCACACAGCTCACACCTCTTGCCTGGGACATGACAGAAACATGCATGCTGCAGCAGCAAGTCCCTTGCTGTCATCTCACCCAGACCCCCTTTGCAGCCCCTTCTGAAAAATAAGAACTCTCCAGCTTCCTTCCCTTCCATCCTTCCGTTGGGGCCAGAACAGTACACAACCCCCTCAACAAATACCTCCCCAGCTCTAACCTTAAGCCATTTTCTCACTGGAACTTTGCAGTGTAAATTATTTCGGCTCCTCTTTTCCCTCCTATCCCTTTAAGCCAAGCCTGTTGTAACCTTGTATTACTTTAAGAAATTAAGCCAGTAGGCCTCGGTGGGGCATCACTGCTCCAGGAAGCCCCACTGCCAAGGAGATCTGCCAAGCCTCCACAGGCAGCCGCTGAAGCATCCAACTCAGCAAGTGTCCTGCACCGTACTGCAGGTCTGGCCTCCCCAGCTAGGTACAAGCTCTGTTTTACACAGGTCATCTTTTCCCTCACATCCCGAGATGACAGCAGGGGACAGGAGGAATTCTCGCGTGATATCATAGCTACAAGTAAAGATGAGCTTGTAAGTGTTGCAGGAAACCTGGACCCCACTTCGGTTCCCAATGTAACAGCCCCCATGGGAACCCCCACAAGCTGCCGCTGGGTTTGATCAGGAGCTTTTCTATCAATTCAAGCCCTTACAGGTATTCTGTACTTGGGACTCTGCCACGCCAAGGGTAAAATCAGCTGCCAACCACCCTAAGGCTTTCTTGCTGGTTGCAGGGAGAACAAAAGGCTCTGCTGAGCAATTCGGGTACACACTTGGGCTTCACAGTTTATTGCTAAGGAAAGAAGATCTGTACCTGTTCATTTAATTCCCTACAAACCAGCTGAGCATAAATTTAGTCTTGTATTTTTTTTGGGCAGTGTTTATGAGTCACTGCAGCCTTCCTGATTTGCCCAGGGAGGGCACTGGCACTGGCCCTCACCCACAAGCATCCCACAGCGCCTCTCCGGCTGGCAAACTGCAGCTTCTATATTTATTTCAGCCTGACCCACCTTCCTGGCTCTCTCAGATCCATCCCTTATTCTGTCCAATGCTGTGCAATTAGCAGAACTCTATTAGAAGCTAGCACAGCTCCCCTGCGGAGCGCAAAAGCGTTCAGGCTTTGAACAGATTAAGTCTCTGTTTCCCTTCTGTTCTCAAGAGACAGGTACAAAGAAGGAAAGGAAGTCATCCAGAGGGATCTTGACAGGCTGGAAAGGTGTGCCTGGGTGAACCTAATGAGATTCAACACTGCGAAGTGTAAGATGTTGCACTTGGGCCGGAGGAATCCCATATATATATATACATATACAGACTGGGAGAAGAGCTCCTGGAAAGCAGCCCTCTTGAGAAGGGCTTGGGGGATTCTGGTGGGTGAGAGACTTAGACAATGAGCCGGCAGTGTGCTCTTGCNCTGGGGCCCCAATACAAGAAAGATGTAGGACTGGTGGAGAGGGTTCAGAGGAAGCCACAAAGATGATCACAGGGCTGAAGCACCTCCCCTACAAAGAGAGGCTGAGGGAGCTGGGCTTGTCCAGCCTGGAGAAGAGAAGGCTGTGGGGGGAACTCATTGCAGCCATCCTGTCCCTGAAGGGAGCAGAGAAACAGGAAGGGAATCAGCTTGTTCAAAGAACAGACACTGTCAGGACAAGGGGGATGGAGTGAAGCTGAAGGAAGGGAGGGTTAGATGAGATACCAGGGGGAAGTTCTTTCCAGAGAGAGTGGTGAGGGGCTGGAAGGGGCTGCCCAGAGAGGGGGTGGGTGCCCCATTCCTGGGGGTGTTCAAGGCCAGGTTGGATGGGGCCCTGGGCAACCTTGTGTAGATCCAGGCCTGGAGGTTGATGGCCCTGCCTGTGGCAGGGGGTTGGAACTCTGTGATCCCTGGTGTCCCCTTCCAACCCTGACCAGTCTTTGCTTCTATGAACATGGGTAGCCTTGAGCCTCGCACAGGACAGAAAATAGAGCTGAGCAAGGGAAAGATTTGTACCAGAAGACATGGTAGCTTTCAGCCCTGCTCACTTCCTGTCAGAGCCCTGGAAATGGCAGGAGACACTTCCACAGTGACATGGGATGTAGAAAGAAAAAGACTTTTTCTGTGTAGGGACACACCTGTAGTACCAGCCTGGCAGCTAGTGCACACCACCTCCTTGGTGCGGGGCACGATGGCACAGCTCGAGCTGCCAGGACATGGGCAGGGCTGGCAGTCTGAGGCTGTGCCGGCTGTGGCATCTCCGTAATACCCATCGCCGCACTTCTCACAGTGAGTCCCCGCCGTGTTATCCCTGCAATTGCATACACCTGGAATAGAGGGGGAACATAAGTTTTGTTTCATAGTCCAGAAGGAACCACCAACCCTCCCCGCTGCTCCCTGTTTTATCAGCCCTTCTTACCTGTCTCAGGCTCACACGTCTCACTGTGCCCATTGCAAGTGCAAGGCACGCAGGGGCTGTAGGGTCCGAGGCTTGGCGTCTCTCGCCGGTATCCAGGTGAGCAATGCTCACAAAACTGCCCCTCGTATCCTGTGGGACAGGAGCAGCTCTCCACCCATGTCACAGGCACGCCAGGTCCAGAGCGAGCACTTGTGATGGTCACGTCATCCAGGTGGCCAGCACCTGGAAAACATGGAGGGGAGAAACACTTTGTGACCATGAAGGCGCTCACGGCTGCTTCACCAAACACACATCTGAATGGTACAGGTGGGTGCTCGCAGTTACTAAGGGCAATCAAGAGGCAAAACCCTCCAGGCAGGCTTAGGTAGATGAGGAAAGATGCAATACAGCTCACAAAAGGCACAGATAGGGCTGGAGAGCTGAGAACAGCAAGAGAGGAGGATGCTGAGAACAGCATGCGAGCGAGACCGATCAGTGAAAGTTACATTCTGCATGCATATGGTTTCCATTGCTAAATCAAATGCCAAAAACAAGTCCTGCCTTTCTAGGGAGGACAGACCATCTCTGTAATACACTGTCTCTAGCAAACCATCTGCATACCATGCCTCAGGGCAGACTCTTCTGCTATTCCTCTCAGGCCATTCCTTTGTCTGGCATTTAAAGGCTCTGCCCCTCTCTACCCAGCGCCTTCCCTGGAGCAGAATAGAGCCTGGACACAACACTGCTGGTCCGTACCTTACAGCTGTGTGTCTGTACCACCTCAGAACCTCCAGAGCACCGAGCAGAGCCGCAGCTCCCACACATCAGCCCTCAGGCGCATAGCTTGCTCCTCACCTTCCCTCCCCTCCATTTCACAGCCCCATACTCCTCTTAACATGTCACCTCTTCTGTGAGAGCGCTTCCAGCTCTCTCATCTTCTCCAAATGCAAATTCAGCCTTTGCATCTTCTTGCAAGAATCCTTCTTCACATGAGTACACCCGGTATTTTTTCTCCTAATTGGTGCCTGATTTCTGTAAACCCTCGTTACAGGGGACTTGGACTCAAGTTCAGTACAGGCAGCACTTTTGAGACCTCATCCTTCCTATTTAATCATGCTGAGACAAGACCAGGAAATGGGGGGGATGTAATCTTTTCCAGTGCAGCAGGAACTGAGGCCAAACATCGTGAACTCCCCATGTCACTCCTACCATGTCCTTCAGGACTCCGAGAGATGCATTTCTACCAATCTAGAAGACACTGGCCATGCAAAAAGGCAAAATCCCCATGTTTAGAAGCAAACAAACAGCAGGTGACGGGTGCTCAGCTTCCAGACTCTCACAGGCAGCACCTTTTCCCCCCAACTCCTCTCCAGGAGGAGCTGTCACACAGGAAGACTGCCTGAAAAGCGGTTGGAATGGGCTTTGCCGAATAACCTGCTACAGCTCCCTGACCAGGCCCCACAACAAAGCAATCTGAGCACTAGACCAATAGGTTGCCTGGCAGCTTACTTCTCTCGCTGTACGTCCCACGGATCTTGATGGACGTCAAGTTGTGGAGAAGCTTCTGGAAGTTAAATGCTGTCAGAGCAGGCCTCCATGGGTAGTCTGTAGCTTCATGAAGCCTAAGGGAGAAGAGCCATGACACATCAGCAGAGCTTTCAGATGCTAACAGCTGTGCCCTTTTTAAAGCACCCTTTCCAACAGAGCTACACTATTGCAACACACTTCGCACATGCTTATGCAATGCTGCTAGACAGCGAGCTTCAAATTAACCTGGTAAGGCCATTATTCCGAGCTAAAATTAATGCTGTTTATTTTCTTGAGAGCTCAGAGGCCAGGGGCACCCCAGGCTGGGTCCCAGCTGCTCCCAAGACTGCCCAGAGAGTCCTCTCACCTGAAGGTGTAGGTCAGCGCGTTCTCGCTGGGGTAGGGGTTGCCCTGGGCTATGAGTGGCACGGACACTCTCAGCCCAGCCCCTTCCAGCACCAGGTCCTCTGCAGAGAGGCGCGTGTCCCGTCTGTCCACACGGAAGGAGAAAGTCAGGTTTTGCCCATAACTCAAAACCTGGTTGCCTAAGAATTTGCCTAAAAGAGAAAGAAATCCTTCGAGTTAGGGGACAGAACAGAAAGGGCACGAGCAGCACAGAAAGCCTCGCTTCTCCAATGACCTACGTGGTGCCACAAAATACATGGGGAAGTAGCTGTCTGAGATAACAGAGATATCCTGGGTCTCTGCACTCCACTGGAGCGAGACTTCAGAGCCATCGCGCTGCTCGGCACGCCACTCATCCTCTCCTGAAAAAATAAACAGGGAAGAGTTAACAGCCTTTGAAGGTGTAGCTCCACACACACTTCTTGTGTCACACCACTCATCCATCACCGACCTACAGCCTGTACACTGGCCCTAACAGACTTCAGAAACGGTGCAGAACATAGGCAGCAAACATCATCTTTCCAATTTAAGCCCCTTAACTCAAGTGCTGACCTGAACCCTACAACAACTACTCCTTCAAAATTCTGTTCTCTACAAAGAGCTGGAGCAGTGATGGGCAAACACGCAATCCCCTAAGGCTTGAACGTTTCAGCCTTGGTACAAACTGTTTTCCAGTGGAATTTTAATTAAAAGATGTTCTTTTCAACCTAGGCAGCATGAAAACATGAGCACACAGGAAACCGACTGTAGGAAAACAAGATTTCTCCTGAGCTTACAGACCCATCAGAAACACTACTGTGTTCTGTTCAGAGACAGGTAAACCCCAAATCTGAAGCGATTACAATCTTCTCAATCAGAAACTCCAGGTTTGGTTCTAAAATTGAGAAAGCCCCCCTTTTTTGCCAGCACCACTCTCAAGCTATAAAAGGTTTATATTTACAGCTTCTGCTTGCACCTGTACAGTGTATGTTAGTGCTGGGTGCTCGAGGCCAGAGCTGGGGATTCATTCCTCCCTAGCTCAACAGACAAGCTACAGACTGGAAAGCTCCCAGTTAACTTCAGTAGGTAACTCAGCACTTCCAAAAGAGAGATCCTGGACCTGCCTGACCAAGGTTTGCAGTCTTGCACGGGGAGGAACTTAAGTCTACAGCCTAATTTGAGACACAAAGGAAGGCTCAGTTTTACCAAACTGGAAGCTGGAGGTGATGCTGTAGATACTGTAGCCAACGGCGCTGGTGCAGACTGAAGAGTGTCCAAAACAGAAGCAGGGGGTACAGCCCCTTGGATCAGAGGAATCCAGGTGGAAAAATCCCGGTTTGCATCTGGAGATGTGAAGGAAAGAGAAGTAATTTTCCTGATGCTTACCTCAGGCCATCGCTTGAATTTTTCTCATTCTTGAAACAAAGCCACAGGAAGAGAAACTCACCTCTCGCAGTGGAAGCCCTCAACGTTGTCCTTGCATGTACACCGTCCTGTCTCGACGTTGCATTCCCCTGTGCTGCCAGCCAGATCACAAGAACAGGGCCTGGAAGAGCCAGGAGAGCAGATAAATCATTAAACAGCCACACAGAAGAAGCTGAGAAAAAAGGCACCTAGCTTTTCTTTTAGGGAGCACCAGTCCCTCTTACCTGCACCCAGCTTCGGAGAGGGAGTGGAACCCTGGCTGGCACCGGTCACACTTCTCTCCCATCACGCCGGGTTTGCAGCTGCACTGGCCGTAGCTGTCGCACTGTGTGCTGAGGGAGCCTGTGGGGAGAGCAGGGACAGAGCTCAGCAGAACCCCCTGCCTCTATTTACAGCTTAACAAAATGGGCAAGAAATATGGGACAAGCAAGTGGGAAGCACAGCTTCAAGCCAATGAGAGCTCAGCTGTAATTCACAAAAATTTGCTCTAGCAGCTCTAGAAAGACAAGTTGTTATCTAGCCTTCCAAACTACCTTCAGCTCTAAGTATTCCTACCAACTAATCCTTTTATATATAGGTTGCATTCTCATCCTTATTCCTGTCTTGTCCTCACTATTACCTTTGCATGCCTCTAACTCCACGCCTGGTCTGCCCTGCAATGCACCCTTTCTAAGGTTTTATTCCCTTGTGTTCTCTCCTTAAATCACCATCTCCCTCAGGCCAAGGGACAGCTTGACCTCTTCCCTTTGGCAGTCCAATTTCCTCCCTTGATCCCCAAGTTGGATTTTAAGATGAAGCCACCTGCTCAAAGCATGTGCAACTCTTAGCCCTAACAAACTCTTCAGTGAGACTCATTTTTGGCAGGACATCTTTCTGGATACTGCTCTGTTCAAGCAGACTTGCACAAAAAGCAGCAGCAGATTTAATCTGTGATGGACAAAATGCTTTCTCCTGAGCACTGGTGCAGTTAGCAGCACTGTCAGAGTTAACCACCAGGAGAAAAAGTATGTTAATATACAGAAATAGTCGCTTCTTTCCACTCCAATCCCCACCAGAAGATTACAGCAAAGATGATTAGGCTGGACAGGACAGAACTCAGAAAACCTTTACCATATACAGCAGAAGTTTAAATCCCTTTTGCAGCCCCAACCTATCATTGTTTAGGAAAAGACAGTACTCAAACAAAAAATAGCAATCTAAACCAACTCAGGGGCTTCAAATACACCGTGGATGCCAGCATGTAGCAGGACACTAGCTGACAGCTAAGTTATGAAGCCCTTTGAAATCTGTCCTCAAAGACCTGAGAAGTCAGCTCCCTGCCTCTCCTCCACCATCTCAGCTGACGCCAACCCTCATCCCTCTTTAAAATAAGGTCTGACATGAGGACCTGGGAGACCAGGCAGAGGAAGATAGAGGCCTTTCTTGGTCAAAAATTTCACAGCTGTACAACTCTCTGACCAAATTAGATAGGAGACTTACCCTGGCAGCCCTCTCGCTGGTTGCTTTTAGGGCATGCTGCAAGCAATTACTTATCCCAGCTACTCTATTTTGGAACCTCACATCCCATCTTACTATCTGCTGCCCTTTTGTCCCCTTGCCCCCCTTTATTTACTGTGTTGTGGTGTAGTCTTGGGATCACTTCGTATGGGTCAAGTAGTTCCCTTGATGAGAAGAGATTTGTTCTCCTGCCAAAAGTTTTTCCTTTGGTTTTGGTTTTCTTTTTTTCCCCTCCCTTTAAAGGAGTTTAACTGCATATTTTGAAATAACCTTGTTTTTTTTCACCCCCACCCCGTTTTGTGTTTAAGGTTACGCTGGCTTGTATTTATAGTGCTTGGATGCAGCTGAAGTTCGCTCCAATTCTTCAGTATGAACAACTTCCAGAAATATCTGCTCACATCATCTTGTTTATTAAGGATTTAAATGAACTCTTTAGTACTAGGAGTGTCCAGGGTAACACATACACAAGGGGTGAGGGTGGGGGAATGACGACACAAGGGGGAAGGACCAAACCCAAACTATTTCAACGAAGCCAAAATCTTTCAGAACATGTCTGAAGGAGTAAATGCTGTAGAGGTGAAGCACACATTTCCTGCACGGCGGGAAAAAACCCAAGAAAGCAAAGAAAAACCAAACAACCCCCTTGCTTTCTATCCAGTAGTTTGCAAGCAGCTTGCATAACTGAGAGAAGAGTTCGCTTTGTGCATGGAGGTTTGGAAGCAGACGCATCTGCTGCTGGTACTTACCGACGGGGTTGCAGCTGCAGGGCAGACACCCCTCCTCGCTCCCCAGGCGATAGAAGCTGTCCCTGCACCTTTCGCAGTGGGCACCGTCAGTGTTATCGGAGCAGCCCCTGCAGTGGCCCCCGTGGCCCGTGGAGCGGTACAGCTCCGGGTCGAAGTAGCACTCCTGTGACCTCCCATTGCAGTCGCAAGCTGCAGAGACGAGGGTACCATTAGACAACACTAGCAGGCTGCAAGGAAAGTTTTCCCCCTGGATCTCTGCGTCTAGAGAGCAGGGGACCCAGGTTTCACTGGCACAAGCCACAGATCTTGACCAGGCAGCTGGGATCAATCACCACACCCGGATGTCAGACATGAAGAAAGCTTTTTTGTCTGAAAAAGCTTCCCCATAAAGTAAACTACCAGGAGCTGTGGTCTGTGACACGAAACCATGCGAAATAAATTGGCATTCGGTCATGGAGATGAGCATTTGTGGGCCAGATCTCTTGCAACAGCCTCGAAATTGGATGAAGTAGTCAACAAGTAACTGTAAAAAGCAGTAACCCAAAGAGAAGACAGTGGAAGCTAAGTGAGGAGTTTTTAAGGTCAATTATACTCTAGTACACTAAATACGGGTTTTTTTCCAATGGCTTCCATAAGATACAAGCCTGTACATTTTTGCAGGATATCTCTTTCCTAGAGGTTACTCCCATTCTTCTCCAGAAAGGAGATGGCCCTTTCTAGGGATGTACCAGAAAGGCCCTACAGTATAGGAGAAAAGTAACCAACAGGCACACAAAATCTCTGCAGAAAAACACCATGACCGTGCTTAATGCTGACTGCAACTGAGACAATGTAAAACCACGCAGGGTCACAGCTTCTGGCTGCCAAGAAAGGCAGGGGACCCAGCCCCTGGGAGATTTCCCCCACATACGCAAGCATTCATTGGCGCTCTCTGCTGTCGCTCTCCTCCACGGTCGGTCATTGAAGAAAGGAAGACACTTTTCACAGTCGACCCCGAAAGTGTTGTGCTTGCAGCTGCAGACCAGCTTCCCAAGTTCATTCTTCACGCACTCGCTTGCATGCCCATTACATTTGCATCTGGGTAAGGAGAGACAAGGAACATGTATTTAGACTCCCAGGATCCAGGTCACTCACAAAGCAATCCCAAACACAAAGGCCAGGTCTGAAAATCTGAGACGAGACAAATTTGAAGGTAGATGGTCACAACAAAACTGACACCACAACTGCTGTTTTTCAGCCAGGAGACCTTATTGAGGCCGTTCAGTATCTAAAAGGGGTTTACTAGAAAGACAAGGAGACTCTTTTTTACCAGGATCAGTAGTGGTAGGACAATGGGCAACGATTTCAAACTCTAAGAGGTTAGGTTCACCCTGGACATAAGGAAGAAATGTTTTCCAATGAGTGAGGCATTAGAACAGGTTGGCCAGAGAAGTTGTAGATGCTCTATCATTGGAAGCATTCAACGCCAGGTTGGACGGGGCTTTGGGAACCCTAGGCTAGTGGAGGGTGACCCTGCCCACAGTGGGGGATGCGACTGGATGATCTTTGAAGGGCCCTTCCCACCCAAACCGTTCTGTGAAACAGGTGCAGCACACTCAAGATCGGCATTTAGAAACACGAGAATACTAACCAACTCCTTCACAGTCTGTCAGTAAAACAGAGCAGGAGACACTAGATTCTGTTGGCTTTACATGAGTGCATTCTCCATAGCTTCTTTCTCACAAGAGTCATAGAATCACAGAACGGTCAGAACTGGAAGGGACCTCAAAGATCATCAAGTCCCAACCCCCTGCTATGGGCAGGGACACCTGTCCCCAGCCCAGGCTGCTCAAGGTCCCATCCACCCTGGCCTTGAACACCTCCAGGAAGGGGGCAGCCACCACCTCCCCGGGCACCCTGTGCCAGGGCCTCACCTCCCTCATAGTGAAGAATTTCTTCCTAATCCCCTTCCAATTTAAAACTGATCCCCCTCATTCCATCACTACCTACACTTCTAAAAAGTCCCTCCATGGCTTTCTTGAAGGCCCCTTCAGGGACTGGCAAAAGAAATGGACAACCACAGTACTGTATGATGCCTCAGGTCTTCACAGGTGATAGCTCCCAAACTATACGTGAAGCAGAGACCTTGGGAATTTCTGCTTACCGTTATTCCAGGCTACAGATACAGGCAATTAATGACAATTAATAACGTGCTAAAAAAACAAACCAACCCACACAAAGCAAGTGTAGGAAAAAGTTGAGGTTTTCTCCTTTTGGTTTACATTTTTGTCACTCTTTTCACCCTCTGTCCTCCCAAGTCACTTAACATTTGATCTAATCGAAGAAAGGGGGGGGGGGGGGAGAAAAAAAATTAAAACTTG
>VZTU01015167.1:123007-167726 GCA_013400835.1 Zapornia atra
AAGGGGGGTGGTGGAAGGAAGAAAAAAAATCCATCTCTCTTTGCCCTGAAGTTACAGCCACAGGAGGTTACAGACAGTACTTGCAAGCCCCTACAAGATTCCTTCTAAACCATTTTTGGTTTAGGACAGTCCATAAAGATGGGAGGCTAATGGCACTGTGTGAGTATAATCACAATCTTTAAAGCGCTGTGGCAATCCTGACCCAAAGCTGTAAGTACAGAGGGTTACTGTCTACTCACCTACCACCCACTGCAAAATCTGAAATTGCGTAGTAGTAGGACTTGAGAACTTTTGGGTCATTGAAAACTTCATCTCCAAATGTGTTCAGACGATTGAGAGTCACTCTGATATCTGTAGCTGTCACCCATTCCTAGAGCAGACAGAAATCCCACCGGATTAAACACCAATCACCCCCCTTGAGAACATACCAGCACTGTGTCATTAGCAGTTGCATTTACAAAACCACTCATTAATCAGTAAGTTACTTCCCCATCATTTTCCCCTCTGCACCAAGGAAGCTCATGCATCCCCGCCAGAGAGGCCTGACACCTTATCCTCTTGGTTCAGATGCGTCATCCAGACCCAGCTTCTATCTCTGCATGTTCTTTCCATCATCTCTTCATATCTTGACTGGTTTCAGCTGGGAAGCCATAGGAAATGTTTCCAGCAAAACCTGCTGTGCAGGCAGTTATGCAGGCTTCCTAATCATACTTATCTATTTGACTTCAATTTTCATGCAAAGCTATACACGGCAAATAGGAAAAGCTGTAGGGCATGCTGGTTCGCAGACAGATACCTCCAGATGAAGAGAGACAGACAGACAGACAACTGAGACTGGGGGAAGCAGAGGAAGAAAAGCAGACAGGGACATCTGACTTACAACACAAGAGCTTCTCATAATATTTACGCAGTACCTTCACCGCAGTACCCTACCCTCCTCCTGCAACAGCCAGCAAACGGAGCCTGCCCCAAAGTTCAGGTCACCTTCACCCAGTGACTGTTGTTACTACCTACTTGGTTTTATTACCACTTTTGCAATGCCATTTTCCTTAACATCGTAAAAAAAGAACACGACAACAACATCCCTGTAGGTACAACTGGGCCGCAGCTGCATCACTGCTCAGCCAGGACAATAAGGAGATTTGCTGAACTACAAACACCAGCATAAACACATGGAAATGCTGAGCACAAACTGCATGTTTACATCAGTTCCAAAGAGCAGTGCCAGAGGGCTGGATAAAGCTGGTGGTCATATCTCCCTGTTCCTTAAGTAGAGAAGTTTATCAGACAATTATACACCATGGTGCTAACTTGAAATATCTTTTCCTTAATTATCAGGCCTCCCAGTTCTTCTCCCTTTCAGGATTTCTTCTCCCTTTCCCCATTAATCTCTACTTTCATTTGCAGAAGCAAGCCCTGCCAGATTCTGCCTTCCTGCCCGCTGGCTGGGGATCACGTCTCTGTCTGCTCCTGCAGAAGGGGAAGAAGCGGCCATCAGGAAGGAGACATGCCCTGATGGTGCAAACCCCACAGCTTTGGCTCCTTGTGGCAATTCAAGCTGGAGAAATCATCAAGCAGCGTACAGAAAATGGCAAGTTAACTGGACAAACTGCTGCTCCTGGTACGCTCCTGAACACTGCCCACCTGGTGGTGTGAATAGAAACAAGAAGAAAACCCAACCAAACGCCCAGCCAAAGCCACTTGGAAGAGAAATCAAACACTGTGGATAAAAATCAAGCTCCCCACCCCAAGAGACGTAAAACCAGGTTATGGTTTCCAAAAACCCTTCATTAGTTTAGAAGAATGTCACATTTCTTCATTTTTTGTGCTCAAAATATAAATGCAGATGCCCCAAAGATTCATGCGACTGAGGTTTTACCTTGTCCCCACCCTTCTATCTCAAACAGCAGCAAAACACTCAGAGCTGCCTTCTAAGCAGGCAGAGATTTGCCCCCATCCCGTAACAACTTCTTCCACAACGCCTAATGACAAATCATCCTCCATGCCACTGATTTTACTAACATCAGAGCCAAGAGGTCAACTTGCCCTTCAAAGGCGCTTCTGTGGTTTGTCCATCCCAACCTACCGGCGCAAGGGCCTTTCAGGACAAGGGCTGTAGCACAGCCCCCGGTCAGTAGGTCAGCAGAAAGCTACCGTCCGTGATGACTCAGACTCAGACCACCCAACTGGCTTCGTCCTGCTCACGCACCTGTAGCACCGGGCTGTTGTCAAAGTTATAGGCACTGGGACGTCCCTCCAGCGTCGAGAATGCCACGTTGCCCCCAGTGAGAGGTGAGATGTCACTGAACTCATCCGTGCAGAGCGCCTGCTGCTCATCCTCCCCAGTCCGAATAAAGCCCCGATTGACTTTGTGATAGGTGCTCTCACAGGAGCCGCTGTAATACTGGTAGGGCACCCATGGGCCATCTTCCCTGGTGCGCTTGTAGATCGCAAAGCTCTCCGGCCGGCTGGTGTGGAACTTCAGGCGCACGTATGTGATGTCAAAGGCCTTTCCTGTGGATGAGACCAGACAGACATGAGAAAGGCTCAAACAACTTAAGCCAGAAAGCACGGCAAGAGCTGCACCTCGGTTCTCCCTTTAAGAGAAACATCTCCTCTAGCACCGTCCAGCAGGATGAGCAGTGTCCTGCAGCACCAGAAGTATCTCCTCTGATCCTATGTAGCCCATCTTCTGGCAAAGACAAGGCGAAGGAATGGAAGGCCGAAGTCAAGTGCAGGCTGAGCAGATAACTAAACATACTTACAGACTTGTGTGCAACCAAACACACATCTCAAGCTGCAGTTCTCTTCTCCAGACATCACCAACAGCATCCTTACCCCACAACACAATACACCACAGCCATGAACAACTTGCAGGTATCTAAGGCCAGGTCCACGTTAACCATGCCACTTGATAATACTTCTTTCAAATACGTGTATAGGAGAATCAATATTAAGCAGAGAAGCAAGAATCATACTCTAGAACCGGGTTTGTACCTCTGCTTCATCCCCAAATAGACAATACACCAAACTCTTTCTACTACTCATGAAGCCTTCCCTCAAGCAGTGAGCTGAGTACACCCTCTTCTACCTGTTCCCTTGGAAAGATAAAGCAAGCAGTTTCCCAGACCACGACTGAAGTCACCAAGGCACTTTTAAGATCAAAGTGCAATGATTTACAAGGTAGCCATATTCTCGTAGAAGGATGAATGTAAGGCCACCTCCCTGCCCTACATTCATCTAACAGGTCTGTGGCGATCAGCAAAACGTCCTCCCTCAGGGATTCTTCCCCAGTGACTCGATCATAAACCACACACGTGAACCAACTGCCATGGGGGTTCACACCCCTGAGAAAAGCCATCGGGGGAGAAAGGATCACAGCATGCTTCAGCCACCTTCCTCCAGCACCCCCATGCTCTCAGGTGTACCACTGCATGGTGACTCTTCACCACAGTGAACAGATTGTATGAGATCCGAACATCCTGGGGCATGTAGGAAGCTTACTGAAACAACATGAGGTTTGTCTGGAACAAAGCCTTGGGTGGATAGCCTGTACCATCACCTTCCACGCTCCCACCACCTCCCAAAACACAGTGCTCTAAGCAGAGGTCACGACCATCATTGGTCTGTTCGCTGGCTGAAAAGAAAGCGCCTACAAGAGTTTCAACTGACTGAGAAACAGGTTTTCTCCACCTGTAGAAGTCACACAGATTTAACTGCAACTTGTAAAGTTAATTAATTCCATTCTGTTAAATTTTTAACAGCTTTGTGCCTGCTGCAGGTCGGTTCTCTTCACAAGCTAAATCAGACCCTCTCAAAGCACACACACCAAACTCAACTGCAACAAAGGTCTAAGTCTCAAACCACATTCCTTGCTTGTGGGGCACCTGCCAGTTATGCCAGGGCCAGCCTGTTTTAGGAACAGCACATCCATCGCCTGGCCAGTGCAAGAGAGGCAGGGAAACACTGGAAACACCCAAGTAGCAGGAGATTATGGCCACTGAAACACCTAAGAAGCAGAAGCAGCATAGCAAAATGTCCATCAAAATATGCAGCACCTCAAAAACTTACACCCACACGTCCCCAGGATAAAGCAAGCCCAATCTTGTGTTTCAAGCCACAGAAACGTGCTGATAACCCAGCCTACCAAGAAGTGCTAACCTGGTCATGACACGCAAGACCACTGGGGTGCTGTACAGATACAAATGCCCCAGTACTTCCCCCCAAATACCCCATACCGTTTCTATCCCATACAAGTTTACAGATGTCCCAAGCACAAGACTGCAAGCCAGTCACTCACAGTCCACAGCTCTTGCTCAGTCCCAGCTCACTTTTGGTTCGGGGTCAAAACCCCAAGAAGCACTGATACTATGAATGCCCAACTGCTTGCATGAGGGCTAGAAACCCCAAGGGATCAACACTCAGCACTGTAATGCAGCTTAGGGTTACCCTTGCTGCCAACCACAAGAGATGACTAATCCAACTTCTGTTTATTGGGAAGTGTTTTTCATATGAATCTCAATGCGAAGCAAGAAGCAGACGTTGCTTGTACAAATCAGTCCCTCCTAGGTTTCCCATTTCTCCTCTTACAAGGTCTGTCCTCAAGAAGAGGGGGCCTGAAGGCAAAGTATGCTTTGGAGGAGGAGATCACACACACGAGCCACCATGCCAGACATGCACAAGTACTTTTTTCAGGCCCATGGCAAACAAACCTGGGAGATACTCCCCATGTTTTGCAGATAAAGGCCAGGAGCCCCCTCATTCTTCTGCAGGAAGACCCCAACCTATGTGTTGACCTGCAACTTGCCAGTCCAAGAACTCCAGCCACCCTGGATGGGCAGCATTCTGATCCTATGGTTTTATCACTAATAAAACCATTGCCATCAGCTTCACAACAACATTTGCTTTGAGCTCACACAGTGATTTTCTTTGGGAATAATTCTCATCCCTGGTGAAAAGGGCGAAGACATCAGGTAAGAACAATCATGCCATGAGTCAAAGGGGGTGAAAAAAAGTGAGAACCAACAGTATGAAAATTGTTCTTCAATTAAATCGTGTCAAATGAATTGTCCAGAACACCCTGCTACTTTGATGTGGGTTGGTTCTCTTCTACTAGCACCACGTTCCTCCCATATGCAGTGAAACCCCTGCACTTCGGATGATTCCGGGGAGGAAACACTTCAGAAGAATCCTGGGAATGAAGAGGGGGCTGACCATATACTCTTGCTACAGACACAACTTTCTGCTCTAGCAGAAAGGCCAGGTCACAGCCTGCACGTCCCAAGAAAGCTTTTTCCTTCCCCTCTCCTCTCCATGAGAAATGGATTACAAGCCCTGGTTTTCCGACAAGGTCTCCTACAGCTCCCTGCAAAAAATTCCAGCTCAGCTAAAGGCACAACACGTGTAAACATTTTTTCCACTGAAATCCCTTGTGCTAAAGGGAACGGACCCTCCCTTTTTCACCCTCAGCTTTACACAGCATGCCAAGGAAAAGGCATTCTAAACCTGAGTGAGTGAGCAAGCAACCCAGGTGAAAAAGACATTTATTTCGGCTGGCAGTGTAACTGCTTGAGAAATCCTGCTAATGGCACCAAAGAGGAATGCAGTTAATGCACACGGAGCGGCTCTGCGGTAGCTCCCTATCAGCTCACCCTGGGTAAATACTGCAGGAACAATAAGAGTTTACCCAAGAGCAGCTGACAGTGTTGAAACGCGTTTCCTCGCTGTTCCTACCCAATGTGAGAGCTGGGCTTAGCAGCCTGGCAGCTAGCAGGGCTCTTCAAGGTTGTAGAACCTTTTCCCAGCAAAGAGAAGCCAGCAAGGCTGCTTTCAAGTCTCACAGGGCTGAATAAATACACACTGCCATCGCAGTGAGAAATGGCAGTGGCAGGAACCAGGTGAAAGGCAGTTGGAAACGCTTCATTTGGAAGACAAGAAGTCATTGTTCTCCTGTTCCACGAAGCTGGTAATTATTTTGATCTCAGCCCAGCTGAGAAGTGTCTGATAGTGTCAGGTATCAGGCAATACTTCCCCCTGCGCACGGAGAAGTGGCAGATCTATTCTGCAGGAAGAACTCCAGATGTTTGTTACAAAAGTTCATTAGTAGAAAGAGGACTGTAATTAGTGATTAGTGCAACTTAACAGGACTTCAAAGCATCCAGAGCTCAAAACTTGCAGCCCTGCATTTTAAAAGGGTGTATTTTCTGAAGTGAGTGGCGAGGTGACAAAACAACGAGCCACTTCTGGTAAAATTGAGGCTTATGGAGAGAACCCCACAGTATCTTTCTCTAAAGCTAACACACATACACACCTTCATAGAATGATTTGAATTGGAAGGGACCCCAAGGATCACAGAGTTTCAACGCCCCTGCCACAGGTAGGGCCACCAATCTCCAGGCCTGGATCTACACAAGGTTGCCCAGGGCCCCATCCAACCTGGCCTTGAACACCCTCAGGAATGGGGCACCCACCCCCTCTCTGGGCAACTGCCTCCAGCCCCTCACCACTCTCTCTGGAAAGAGCTTCCCCTTAAAATCTCATCTAACCCTTCCCTCCTTCAGCTTCACTCCATCCCCCTTGTCCTGCCAGTCTCTGCCCTTTGAACAAGCTGATTCCCCTCCTGTTTCTCTGCTCCCTTCAGGGACAGGAAGGCTGCAATGAGGTCTCCCTGCAGCCTTCTCTTCTCCAGGCTGAATAAGTGCAGCTCCCTCACCCTCTCTTCGTAAGGGAGGTGCTTCAGCCCCCTGATCATCTTCATGGCCTCCTCCGAACACTCCTTAACAGTCCCACATCTTTCTTGTATTGGGGCCACATATACAGGACTCTAGCTGGGGCCTCATGAGGGCAGAGCAGAGAAGGACAATCCCCTCTCTGTCTTTCCTGGCCCCCTTCAAGATGGTTCTGCAGTTACAGATTCAAACAAGCAAGTTCCAGTGCCTGCAGATGCAGCACCAGTAGCACTGGAAGCATTCAGTGTTGTTCGACGCAGGGGATGCTCCCCTCAACAACCTGATCACATCATCGGGCTGACCACAGCCGCCAGATGCCATTAGAAAGCCCTTCCTCAGCAGGGTTATCACCCAATTCTCTATCCCAAGGTCCACCAGGAAGCATGCCATGCTGCAAACCATAGACTGGGAAAAAAAACCCTGTACCCAAAGGCTATTTAGATCTTTAGAGACTCCTCCCTTTCCCCCAAGTTAAGAATTCATCCCTACTCACAAAAGGCCTCCTTGTATTCAGACCCCTCTGAACGGATGGATAATTTACATCAGGAAAAGGCCCCGCCAGCTGGCACGCTGATACAAGCACTGAATTGTGAGCAGATGCCTGGGTGAGATAAGCCCAGACAACATTTGCCTCCTTCATTATCGGGCTGGCCGCAGCCCCTGCACACAGAAGTGTGCACGCTACCTTTTCTGCGGTCCCTCGGTGCATCCTCCCACCCAAGAAGATAGCACTGGGCAAAGAACAGATCCTTTGCAGATCTGTTTTCAGCAGAATTCACAGAGCAACAATGAAACTGTTAGACTTTGCTGGTTATCATTTGCTTGGCTCTGGTTTCAAGACACCTTTTTTCACACAGGTACCTGCTGACAGACTCCTAAGCAAAGGTTAGGAGATCTAAAGCCATCCAAGTAACAGCCATCAGCATATTTCACACTTTTTTTTTGTTTATTGAATTTCTCTTCCATTTGCAGTGACAAGACAGGGTGCGACCAACTACCACTGGCATCTCTTTCTGCTCCATCTGACCTGTTTCTCCATCATTCCCAGGAAGAAACGCCAGCTTTCCTAGTTTACTGGACTGCAACAAATGGCACATTGTCCACCCAACTTGTCTTTACTCCTACATCAACCCTGCCCTTCTTGAACCTTCAACTTTCCCCACCACCCAGCGCAACGCTGGACCGGCTATGAGTGGAGAGACTTACTCCACTGGTCCAAGACAAACAGCTGTCTGTTCCTCCCTGACAGACAACAAGCCACCAGCCATAGCAGTGGGAGACGCTGCCACCTCTTACACCACCACTGCGTGCAAAGGGCAGCATAGATAGGAAATAAAGGGCTACAAAGATGATTAAAGGACTGGAGCATCTCCCCTACAAGGAAAGGCTGAGTGACCTGGGGCTGTTCAGCCTGGAGAAAAGAAGCCTGAGAGGGGATCTGATCAGTGTTTATCAGTAGCTGAAGGGTGGGACACAGGGGGAAATGGCCAGCCTCTTCACAGTGCTCTGTGGGGTCAGGACAAGGGGCGATGGCCTAAATGGGAGCCCAGGAAGCTCCACACCAGTATGTGGAAGACCTACTTCCTGGTGAGGGAGCCCTGGGACAGGCTGCCCAGGGGGGTGTGGAGGCTCCTTCTCTGGAGATATTCCAGACCCGTCTGGACACTTCCCTGTGGGACCTGTCCTAGGGACCCTGCTTTGGCAGGCGGGTTGGACCCAGTGGTCTCTGGAGCTCACTTCCAACCCCTACAATCCTGTGAATCCATGAAACCTCACACAAGTCGAACACTGCACAGGATGGAAACATTGATGTTAATACCGAGGCCAGCAAGCTCACCAGGTCTCACTAAGACTGATTACCACTTGAGACAGCCAACCACCCCAAGCTCTCAGCTACTGCAGTATTTGTTTGGGCTCCCATGCTAGAAACCTCCCTGGAGCACAGGGGCTGCGGCTGAGAGGGAGTATTTAAGAAGAATGAGTTATCCCATCCCATGGAATGGGACAGGACTTTCCAGCACTCAGATGGGCAAGAGCAGAATGATGTTTATAAGGAGGGGAGAGAAACATCCTGACAGACTTGCTCTTTTGGAATGAAAAAGTTTTATTAAACAACAGCCCAACACCTGCAAGACACATAAGCGGTAAGTTATGCCGCTTGCATCACACGCACAGGAAAAAGCCAAACTTATGACAGAAAGCAAGAAATTATTGTAGCTCTAGACAAAATGTCCTTTACAACTACACCCAAGCTTTTTGGAGAAAATCTATGGAGGAGGAGGACAAGAAGAGCACCAGCAAATGGAAAATCCAGGGCCTGAAAAAAAAACCACACACACAACATATTCGTTTTGTGATTTTCATGGGGAAATAACAGATGATGTGTCCTAAATGCTGGGTGGCTGCCCTTATGGGAATTCAAACCAGGAACAGTAAACCTTGGGTTCACTGTCCTGGCCTCACCTGAAGAGCCTGGGCATTCAGGTGAGTATGTCACAAACAGGAAATGTCTGAAGGATTTTAACAGTCTCACCACAAGCCATGCTATGCCAGTCCCAAGGTTTTGGCACTCAGAGGTCCACCACTGATGGGTGCCTGGGTTTTAAGGGAGCTCAATGCATACACAAACATGGATTGCTTTTTCTGGGTGTCCCTGCCGAGACAGGGACGGAGGAAGGAAATGGGTTTGGGACACTGGGGGAAGAGCGCAGCCCTGAGAGGGCTGGAACGAAGGCAAACTCCCACCACCCCATTAGATCATGCATTCTTCCAGCGCTCCCGAACAAAGGCACCATTGACTTGTGCACGTGGGCGGCTCCGGACAGCAAAAGGCTGCCCAGTAAATTATTGCATGATAATCCAACATTGATAAGTCATCGAGGCTGCTTGTTCTAGTCATGTTTCCCAAGATGGGGGGGAGGAGGAGGGGAAACTTCTTCCCCTCCCCAACCCCCCAACCCCACACAGGCTGAAAGCAGCCTCGTAAGAAATGCATTCTTTCATTTGATTGCTCCTAAATCAGCGTAAAAAGTCAGAAAAACGTTGTCTAGTAATTCAGTACAGCTTGCTGCCTTATTTGTACAGCTTTGATGCAAAGATGTTAAGTCCATTTCCCAAAACAGCCAGCTGTGTTTATTCACTGGGGACTGGAAAGATCCCATGTACACCACAAAAGTCCTATCTGCACAGGAAGCCTCAAAGTCCTTTTTCAGCACAAATGATAAAAGCTCCTTTTTTTTTTAAAAAAAGAAAAAAAAAGCACTTTATGCTTGGCAAGCACAGCCAGATCGCAGATGATCAAGGACGCTACAGGCCATTTTGGGGAGAGCTCTGTTTCGTTCACATATCCGGAGTGCAAAGCCACCTCCTGCCACCACTGTTGGCAATAAGATGAGTGGGATCTGGAATAGGGAAGGTTGAGATCCTTGGAGAGTTCAAATGTCCAGAAGCTGCTCCGTGACTCATACACAAGAGGTATGGGTGAAGCCATGTAGGTCCCCCAACTGAAGAGGCACAGGAAGGTAGGGGTTTACTCTCCCAGAATGGAATTTTTACCCCACCCAAAAAAATAGGAAGGGGGAAAAATTGATCTAAAGAGTTTATTTATCCAGAAAAGATAAAAACCCCCTCCCTCTTGTACTTTACTCTCAGCAGGACGCATGGCACTTACCAAGAAATCACCATTTCACCAGTGATAGTGCATAATGATAACACCAGGAGTGACTTCAATAATAACAAGCAGCCTTTTAAAAGTGGAAATTTCCACCCATGCCAAGTCACTGAGCACCCCTGGTGTCCCAGCAAGGTTACATTTTCCAAAGAGTTTTTCCTGTGTTGGAGATACACCTATCATCCACTAAAAAACAAAGAAACCAACCACCACCAAAGCCCCCAGAAGATCAGAGCTGGTGGCAGCACCAGGCTCAAGGAGATTCATGATGAAGGTTTCAGTTGAATCATAAAATGCAATGCTTCTCATCGTTGGTGACATGGCAAGACATCTCTTAGGAAGGTTCCTTGCATAAGAAAGCACAGCCAAAGGAAGCACAACAAAGCAACAAGTCTTACCCACCTTTAAGTTGAATGCCATGAGAATGACTTGAAGTGACAAAACAAAGGGCATTACATTTTAATTTCCTCTCAGGTATCTTACATGAACAGGAGGTAGAAGAGAGAATATTCCTTATGTTCAGTCTAATTGTATCTTCACACATGTGGGTATGGAAGAATGACTGGATAAAAGACTAAAAATTACCTTTCAAAGCCCACAGCAAAAGCTTAAATAGCTAAAGAAAAAGTTGCAGCTCCTTTAAATACAGTATTTGGCTAACTGGCAAACACATGACTTCCCATAAGAAAATGAGTTTATTGGATTGTAGTGAAGAACTTGGCAAGCAAATTTAATATCAGGTAACGGTGAGAATTACAAAACCATTTATTTAAAGGACAACTAGGTTTTACTGACCTGTGACAGAAGAAAAAAAAAATCTAATAAATATGGACGGGATAGTTGGTGCAGGAATGCTAACAGCCCTTCCTGAAGTCTGCTTTCCTTCTGCACACCCTCCCCGCAGCCTCACCCTCTCCAAGCAGCTCAAAGCCCTTCCCTCAGCTCTTATCACACACGCTTCCAACCAGCATACCAAAAATCCAAGTACACACAAGGCCTCGGTTTAAGGAGTTGGGCAAACCCAAGTGACCAGATTTGAAAACATCCTGGCCAAAGGCAGCATCAAAGTTGGGTTTTTTTCAGATGGTGCGTGTGTGAGTGAGGTGCCAGACACCCCTCGCTCCAGCCCCACCACTCCTGGAGGGGAGGTATGCCAGCTCCCACCAGACTGTTACCGTATTACAGCCTATATATCACAATAGAAGCTACACTAGTTGCTATTAAGTAGTATTTTGAATTCTTTTCCCCTGCCTACTGAAAGGTAGGGCCTTGCTCGCTTGCCTCCCTCCTCTTCTGCATGTGCTCACAGCCCACAGCAGCTCTAACACCTGGCTTTGCTCCTATCTGAATGAGATATCAAAAACACACAGCTCATGTTGGCCAGCCTAATTAAGAACAAATTAAGTGATACAGCTATATACAAGTGCTCTGAGCAGCACCGAGTTCAGCAGCTCTGGGAGCAAGGTGACCTTCCACACTAGCTCCCACACCGCTGGCTGTACAGAAGTGTTCCAGAACACTGAATTCTCTGGAATTTCGATGGTTTAATCTCCCTCCCGCCCCTGCCCTTCCACCTCCCACTCATCAGCCACAGATTTTTTTACTTCTCCCCCCCAGAGACAGGCCATAATTAACACCGCAGCTATTTGGAAATAACAGCGTTGCTATTAGCATCCATCACCCAGCCCCGGCGCAGACAAGGCAGTTTTCCTTCCTCGAGTATTTAAGGAGTTTCACATTCTTCAAGAAACATTTAAGAAAACTAACTTCCTAGCACACCCATCTGCAACATCACATTCAATGCTGTGCAGTCTGCACGCCTCCTGCCTCCCCATCTCCCACTGAGAAATCTCCCCACTCCTCCCAACCGACTCCCACTATGTATTTTAAGTAGCAGCTTGTGTGCCTTCCCGCTATCGTTTAATGCATTTGCAGTCAATTAGGGGCTTAGGCACAAGCTACCATTATTTATGAAACACAAATTACAGCAATATCCATACAGACCATTTCCAGCCACCCACACAACAGTTTTACTTTCTCAGCCTATTAAACCGGGGAAGGAATTGGGATAAACAGACTCGACAAAACCATTGCTGGAGCAAGGCCATTTCCAAAACAAAGCTTGCCACTGAGTTATGTTTCAAATATGTTCTGGAAAGTCAGAAGCAAAGCTCTCCAAATTTTTCTTCAAGCAGAGAGGGAATTGCACTCCAGTTCTTCACTTGCAAGTAGCAGCCAGCAAGGCTGGACAAGGAACCAGCAAGGACAAGGTGCTACTGAAGGCACTGAGTAGTTCTACAGAAAGAGTTTAGACTTGAGAAGGTAGCATGGTTTAGTGTGCCTGCTTCTGCACAGAAGATCATTTTGGAACACCACAAAACAAGAAAACAAAGCTGGATGCTCTCTACTGACCCTTCAATACTATAGCCAGGCTTCTCAGTAGTTCCAGCTGCAAAATCCGAAGCCCTTGGCTTAACTCACGGACTAGAACAGAGCCAAGATCAGGCTCCAAGACAGCTCAATGTATCCACGCTAAACCTAGATTTGGAAAGTTACCTGTAGATCAAAACTCCTTCCACCCCAGCCTAAAGGCTGCCCATCCAGGAACAGAGAAAAGTCTGGAAAAGCAAAAAAAACCCACCACATATATATAGAGAAAGATGTGTGTGCAGTCTTTCCTGATCATTTTGCCTAAGAGTGAGATTTCCAGACTGAGCCAGCATTGCTTCACAGCTCCTCTGCATAGGAAGGATGTAAAAGAAGGCACTGACATTGTTCCCAAAGTGGGGTGGAACAGCCCCTGGGATACCCCCCGGCAGCGTGACACCAGAGGAGCTCCCACAAAGCACATTCCCCTCCAACAGCCCCAGCAGAAGCAAGAACTAAAGTGTTTACAAGTTTGAAAGAGCTTTCACAGGGACTTCGAACTCGTTGAGCTCATCATCTCTAGCCTTGAGACATGGGCTGCACACTACTGCGTGAAGCTATACATTAGTGCCCAGTTCCCAGCGGCAGGAATGCCAAGTGAAGCCTAATTCCAGATGGGCAATTAGTTCACCTTGGTAGCAGCAGGGCAGTGAGGCAGCTGTGCTGTGAGGAACAGAGCGGGCAGCCTGGAGGAAGCTAAGCAAAGAACTACATTTCATTCCCAGATGGTCAGAGGTCATGGGGCTCAAGAACTCAGACCTGCCTTTAAGTAGGAAAAAAAATAGCAGCTTGGATTAGGAACAGCTGCAGAAACACTTCGGGAACAAAGCCCAGCAAACCCACTCGCTTCACAAAAAGGAGGGTCATCAGGCCTTGGGTTGTGGCAGAGGGCATTGCCAGGGAGGTAAGTTGCTGTGGAAGAGGATCCCTGAGAGCAGCCTTCCAAGAAGCATTTTGTACATCAGAAGAGAACCCCCCCCATCGCCAAGCACCGCGTTGAGAGGCACTCGTCACAGCTTGCTGGGTCACACCACATCCTCCCCAGCCCCACACGGGTCCTTTGGTAGCATCAGAACATCTCCAGATCTCCTGAGGTAACAGCATTGCCTAAGAGGGGGCAATCCCACAGAAAATTACTTTAATCACTGGATGCCAAGTGATGAGGTTTTCTCCCAGCACACTACACCACTGAAGCCTAAATAAACTCTACCAGAAGGTATTTCTCAGGAGAGACTACTGAAAATTCCTCTTCTGATCAGCACTGCTGGGCAGTGACATGCCTTTAAACGTGCAGAGTCCTGAGTTGACGAAAAAGCCTCTTCTGAAGTTGGAAGATGACTCTCCTGACTCCATTAGCAATATAAACTACCACACAATAAAACTTCAGTGAACTGTTGACCATCAGTGGCAGCCCATGAAGTAGGGGTCAAGATATTTCTTCCTCCCTTTGCTCTCAGGGTCCTTCATATAACTACCAATGCTTTTGACAGTATTTTGGGGCGAAAGAGGAAGAAGCAGCTACTTAAACCCATCGGTAAAGCTGCTGCCTTTGTGAAGTCCCAAACAATACAATGCTCTCAAGCCTGTGTCCTTACTACATCCTTACACTTAGCAACAGGTCAAACCCAAATCAACCTACCTGCGGTCCTTCAATCTACAGGCACCCCAAGAGAGCTGAAGAGCATCATGCTCTTCAAACCACCATTGCGTTACAGCAGCAAGGGCCTGGGCTTCTCCAAAAGCTTAGCCCTTCCAGACCCCATGGTGTTCCCATGTCTCTGCTGCCTAGAACAGTACGTTGTTCATTGGCCAAGGGATGCTATCACCACACAACCCCAACGGTCAATCTTCAGATATGATCATTACCAAGATGTCAAGGTGGTTGTAAAAGATGAAAGTCTGGGCAGCTTGAAGCTACTTTGGCCTGAAAACAGAATCATTTGAGAAACCCAGAGAGCCTGGCTAAGATTTCATTTTCCACAGAAGAGATGCGACCCACCTTCTTTAAAACATTATAAAGCCCTTGAACTCTGCTCCACTTCATCTGTGATGACATGCTTCTTTCCTCTGCCTCCTTAAAAACTTGTTGCCTCTTCCTTCCTAAACAAGGATCCAGCTAAAGCAATCAATATGTTTAGCACTTCAGAAAGGAAGTGTGTCACTCCATGCAACAGAAGCAGAGTAAAACCCCAACAGTACAAATTCCTGAGGCTTGCTTCCTTCATGGCCTCATCAGGTGAAGTCCACCGTTTCCCTGTTCTGATATCAAGTGAAGATTAGTCCTTACCTGTAAAGCAATTAATAGGGACAGCTATAGGCAAAACCCACCCTCATTTTAAACCCTCAACAGCAGCACACATTAGCCATCTTCTAGCACGACACACATTGTCCTAGGTCTCTACTTCAGAGATACAAAATTTAGAGACAAAACATTTTAAAGATTCCACAGACACACAAACTTCTGAAAGGAGAGAAGTCAATCTCAGGATCTGTCCACGTCAAGGAAATGATGCAAGCACACTGGAACAGGTGGAGAAGGAGCTTGATTCATCAGACACACATCACCAACACTGCCTTCCACCTTCAAACCCACTCTAGCTTTTCCTTATGGAGCTGCACACAATTAAAAGTGAAAAGCCTTACATTAGAGTGGTTTTAGTCTGAAAATAAGAGTTGCTAGAGATGGAAAGTTTAAGACCAACAATGAAGCCCTTGGCAAACAAAGCGTTTTGTTACTGCAGTGTGGCAGATGAACACGAGGCAAGCAGAGGGACAAGTAATGGCTGTGGAGATCTGCTTGGGTTAAGTGAGACATGCAAAGAATGACATCCAGTTCCTGATACCATTAAAACAAGGGGTGGGACAGAAAGAGCCCTGGAACTGTAGGTATCACTAACACCCAGCTTCCACATGTGAACCTCTTGGTTGTGTTTTAGAAGGGAAGCCTTGGCATCTTCTCTACTCCAAGAGAGGGATATCACCAGGGCCACATCTGTCTGCAGAAGCCAAAGCCGTGAGAGATGAAGATGTACGTTTGAAACCTGGTTCCTTCTTGGGTTGACCTTTTCCGTAATGCTAACAAGAACTGTCATTACTGTGGAGAGCTTCTTCCTTCTACCCACCCAAGCAGAAGAGCAAAGGGTTCAGAAACTATGTGGGACATGATGAGGCACAGACCAAATTCTTAGGTGAGTTTTACTTCCATAGGGCAACACATTCCAGCAAGAGAAAGGCAACTGCCTCTTGTTTGCAAAGAGTAAGCTAACAACCATGCCTTCCTGAGTCACTGCAAAAAATTCCATGAACCTCTCATCACAGTGTCAGGAAAAAAGCTTTAACATACAAGGCTAGTGAAGCAACAGGCACTGACAACCTTCTTGGATGCTTCACTCAGTAAATTATTGTTTCATTACCAATTTCTGCTCCCAGAAAAGAACACTTGGTACTTCAAAGGCACAGACAAGCTGCACACATGCTCAGGTTTCCTTTCACCAAGGTTTGATGCCCTGAGATTTCACTGAGATTCTTTGTATTACTGTAAGAATCTTATTTTATGTGAGAAAACCCTTTTATGAAATAGATATTTCAATTTCCTTTGGTGCAAAAAAGTCATTTTTAAGCTCATTCAATGCTACTACCAGCATGTTAACTCAGATACTTGCTGAATTTTCTTAATATGTGGGGAAAAAAAGTTCAAGTATACAGGTTATAGTTGAATTTCAGATCTCCTTCCACAAACTGATGCAAAGAAAAGCACTGCTCTGAAAAAAGGCTATAAAACCATGATTAGATACACTAGATTTCACACAGATGGCAAGAAGAGAGCCTTAAATCAACACCAACAATAACATAATCGCTCCCAGATCACTCCAGGATACTTCTGCAAGAAGTTATTTGAACTTTTTATCAAAATTGCTTTGTGCAAAGCTACAGACAGCAGTAAAAGTTAATTTCCAGTTGATTAAAAAAGTGAGTAACGTACATTTCTTTTAACAAGCATGTAAAGAAATCCAGATCTGTGCTGTGGATTTCTGTAACACAGTGATGATGGTAGGGAAGAAGGTACAACTCTGGACAAGATGTTGATAACCTCCTACCCCTCACTTCAGCTGCAAGAGTCCTATTTCCTTCCTCCCCCCCCCGGTCTTCTTTTATCTAGACCCCCTCAGTACCTATGGTAAGTAAGTGTGAGGAGGGAAAAAAAAAGAAAGGAAGAAACCTCAGAAAACACTAAAGCTGGAGAGAGTACAGGTATAAAATTGCACACAAAGTATTCTTCAACCTCGTGAAGGTCACTGCTAACAGGACAGCCACTCTGCTGATCACACAGTGCTTCATTTTCTTGAATGTTACCAAGTTGATCCTGTAACCAGGTCTGGTGACTTTAATCTGTGCTGTAGAAACACAGAGCAGCTGGACAGATGGACTTTTTAAGAGCATTTCAATCTCCCAGGAACATTAAGTACACAAATTATTCACTGCTTCATTAACCAAGTGACCAGATAGCAATGGCCTTCAAATTTAAACCACATTGCCCAATGTGAGCATATCCTCCCCCAGACTTGCTGGTTGAAGAGTAATCTATTTTCTCCCAGCTCATGGGAAAACAACGCCAGGCTGTTCCCAGCCTTTTCATGGACATACCAACAAGCTCTGGACAGAAGATGAACTTCAGTGGGTAAAGCTGTGAGCACGAAGATGCAGAAGAAAATCCTTGTGTTGGCTACTTGCAGTCACATTGCAATTCTGAACATGATCTTTCTTTGAAATCAATTCTTCTTAAGGTTCAGCTCTTTCCTTCCAAATACAGAGCTCTCAAGTATTTCAAGGTCCCTCTGACACAAATATTTTTACAGCTGGAAAAGGTGGATTTGACCATGTATTTGCTAAGCAAGGTTTCCCTAAATATTTGTATCTCTATCTCTAGCAAACAAGCACCAAGCTGTGCCAAGTCTCTAGGTGAAAGATAATCTCCACGTAGTAGTTGAAAGAACACTAAAGTGGAAAAAAACACCCCAAAACCCACTAAATCCTGGCTATGAGACCTATGAGCTTGCACTCCAGGCCTGGGTGGACACTTAGCACCAGCACGAAGAAAGCCTAGAGCTCCCCTTTTCCCACAGTGCTTTTAAACCCCTCCAAGAGCAACTAATTCACTTCAGAGTCTAACAATGAAGTGCTGCAACAGGTCCCCAGATAATCCCTCAGCCCCAATACCCACCATTAATTGTGAATCTTAAAGGTGTACTCAAACAAAACCTCATTCAGGACCAAAAAAAAGAAAATCAGAAGAAAACATCTCAACCTATGTAAAAAAAACCCAAACCTATGAAGTAGCGAGAGCTTGGTAACAAACTTGCAGGCAAGGAATTTGTTTAATCCTTGGTCTAATCTATTTCTTTGCCTAAACTGGAGAGGGTATAGCGGGGGTTGGAATTAAACATCTCCCAGCTAAATCAAAGTATTAAAGGACTTTTCAAGGAATCCCACCTTCTTTAGTGATTCTGCACATGCATCATCTTCAGCAGTACGGATACTACTCCATGCTTAAATTCCAACTCAGAAGTAAAAAACCAAGACCTCAGCACACCCTTTACAACCTGTTTTTAAGGCTTCTCCAAGCTGCGTAACAGCAAGCATCTTCAGCATCAGCATTATTCCCAGTAACTGCCCAAATATTAATTAAAAAAAACAAAAAGAGAGAGGAAAAATGCATTAATAATCACACTACATCTAAAAATCCTCTGGCACTACCACAGGCCAGGGAGAGGTGATCACCCCACACTGGAACCTGAGCAGCTTTGGGGATTGCTGGGTTAGGGTTTCCTTGCTACACATGTTTATCAGTATGAAGACTGCTCAGATAACCCACACTGTTGCTCAAGACAGTCACCATTCTCCCTCTCCCAGAGGGAAAAAATTAAGAATGGAAAAAGAAATAAATAAAATTCAGGTCCACACTGTGGGCTGAAGGCAGAGTCATCGTGTCCTGCGTCCAGCTGAGCTCACAAGCCTGGAGAAGGGCTGTGCTCCACAATGAGGACTGCCAGACCCACTCAAACCAGATACACAGCGTCTGCTGCCTTTGGATCAGTCAGGGTCCAACAGCAGAGCCGAGCACAGACTGTACTAACATTTCTGTTTGTCCTCCTGTTTACCCCTTAGAACTCGCAGCTGTGGTGGGAAGCATCTCCTCCTCATCACAGAAGCCCCAGTGGGCCACGAGTTGCAGAACAGCACGTAGAGCCGGTCCAGCTCCTCCGCCCCCACGCGTTGGATACCCAGGCGGCAGAGCTCCAGATCGATGGCTGACCCCAACCCACCAAGCCACAAGGTCCAAAGCTTCCCACACAAGGGTCCAGGACCCATCCTGGCAGTAGAAGACCACATTTCACAGCCAACTATCATGTACCATCAGAGACATAAATCACCTCTGCTTCAAAAGAGCCTATTTGGGGATTAAACGAAACAGATGTCAGCATGAAGGACATGCCCCATCCCTCTCCTGCCCATAAGAAACACCTGGTGCTTCTCTTTGCCCCTTGCTCCAGCTTGCAGGTCTTCGCCAAACATGCAGGGAGCTGCAGCCACTTCAGGCTGCAGAGCAGAGACAAGAAAACAGCCAAATCTGTAAAAAAATGTATGGTCCGGGCTTGCATGTTTCCCAGATGGGCAAGAGAAATCTCTGTCCTTGCTCATGATAATTAAAAGCCAACTTCATTACCCTATGGAAACCCTCATCTTTCAAAAAAGCTGACCTTCTCCTGTCTCCCCCACAAAACCAACATAAATGGAAGATTTTTGTATCCATTTCAGCGCTTATTTAAAATTTATTAGGTTATTATCCAAGAGGAAATAAAAACATTGTGTTGTGGCTTAATAGTTTGAGTTCTTCAGCTTTATAAAATACTTTGCTCCTAAGCATCCCAATTCCAGAAGAGGGTAGGGAGTGGTTTTGAGGCTGCATAGGCACATACTCTCATAAATCAAGCCAATGGGCTTTAACTGATATTCAGCATGAAGTCAGCAGAGCTTAAACATTCCACAGCAGTGGTTTGGGATGAATGGGATTGTTTCGTGCTAGGTGCTTCTGCTAAGGGCTCTAGAGCCCAGTAACCTCAGCAGCGGGGCTGCAGCGATACCCAACTTCACCACAGTACTCCCCAAACCACCTGGCAGCGGTCTTGTCTCCACTACAGCAAAGGATGCTGTTTCCACTAACTTTTCCATCTTTGGTCTTTCTATCACTAATATTTCTTCCTTCCCCCTTCCAAGTTTCTCCAGTAGTCTCATAAATTTACACTCAGTTGTATCTCCCATTACCAAAACCAGACCGAGATGCAATTAATGGTACATGACAGCAGGATGCCATTCAAATAACACAACCCTAAGTGTTTTTCCCAGAGCTGATTCAGATCTCATCATATAGATGAATACCTGATATACCTGTATCATGCTATACTAAATACATCTGTCCCCAGTTTTGGGATAATGGTTTTATGGGGGAGTGATGTCAGATGGTGTGGAAACAGGCTGGGCTAACTCAGCTCACCTGGGCTGGCTGCCTGGGGCAGTGAACTCTGGGCTGGACAGAACCAGGGCAACATCCAGGGGGGGTTTCATGTGGTGCAGTGCCGTTGAATAATCCGATCTTGCTGCAGCCTTTTGAAGTTCCTCGGAAACCACCCAACCAACTTCACTAGAGCTAACTTCAGTAGCTGTGTCATCTGAAAATAACACATCTTCACTTTTTGAAAAGATTAAAAACCACAGATGCCAAAAGAGCTTCTTAGGAAATCCTATTTCTAACCTCTGATGAAAAGTGACTGCACTTGTTTTCCCTCCTTACCACAAGCAAATCCTGGAGCATAAAAGCTTTCCAACCCAACCCCATACTCCAGCAAGTGCTCTCAGAATAGTTTTTTTAATCCCAGGAATGCACCTTGGACAACTTTCCCTCCCACCCCCTTTCACTGACAAGGTGCAAGTTGAGTTCAGGGGCATCACTGCACCCATCTGCCCTATACCCTAGTCCCAGTCCAACACAGCCATGCCTCTCTTCCCTCTTCCTCCTCCCAGAAAACCTACTGATCACCAAAATACCCTCTCAGCTACAGACAAGGAATACAAACAGAGGCTTTTCCCTTACATTTTCAAAGACCTTAATACCACTGGAGCAAAAACTTCAGAGCATGAAGCATTTCTCAGTAGCTCAACCATCTCACAGCTATCTCCTATGCTAACACCTTGCCGTCACTTGCTCCAGAACCAGCTGTCCTGGGATGGGCGACTCCATCCAAAGCCTGGTCAAGTCTTCAAAAGAAACACCAAGTGCCCTCCCTTGGTAACATTGGTAACATTTGGCAGAATTTACCACCTGAAGCTCAGCAATGGGGAGCTGAAAGAAAATGGCTTTTGTGTCACTTGCTGAACCCTCCAACTCAGTGCCCAATGTTGTGCCCAGTGGGGCTCCTCCCAATACTTCCAGTTTAGAGTGGCAGGAACATTTAACAGATAACACCAACCCTTCGTGAGTTTAACATCACCAGCTATAAACAAAATGTCAGGAAAAAGGAGGATGCTGCCCTGGAAAGGGAGACCAGCACACAATGAGCCCCTCCCAAGAAATAAGGTAGATGAAACTATGACCAGGGTTCATTCCAGTCCCTCCAAGAAGACAGATGGGCTTTAAGCCTCCCAGCCCAGCAGAAAGATCTGGGGTTACCCTGCCCTGGGTAGCAGGGGCTGCCCCTCCAGCTCAGGGTGCTGTGCCAGAAGAGGTGGATCAAGAAAAGCTAAGAGGCAACTCAAGCCTGAGTTCCTTCTCCCATTTCCCCTCCTCTGCCTGGATGGCTGGGAGCAAGTTTTGTAAATCACTGCTCCCAGACACGCAAACCGGAGCGGATCAAGCCCGTGTTTATGTGTATTTACACATTGTGTTTACACGAGGCTCTGGCATTAATACATCATTTCATCTGTCCGCAGGGGGTGGGGGAGAAGACACTGTAAATTCAGAAAAAAGCACCATCTGTTCCTCCTGCCCACCCTTTCAGGTCAGATAAGCTCTGAGCCAGGCTTCAGCAATGCTGAGTGGAGATGTACCTTCACGCACAAAGGAAGGGCTTGCCGGGCCCACAATCCACTCACAAGGCACTGGGAATGCAAGGTCACACACATCCCATCTGCAGATGCAGACACATACACAGAGCCATGTTTGGGATCTCCAGCCCCAAACACACCTCACTTGTGAGCCTGTGACAGTGCTGTCTCTGTGCAATCCCCTGCCTGTGCTGATAGCCACCCCTTGTGAGACAGCTGGTGGGATTTCAGCTTTCTGAGCACCTGAACTGATGCAGAACCACAAGTGCTGTGTGAGGAAGCACTGCTATAACCTAAAGCCAGCCAGCGAAATCTCAGCTGTATGTTAGACCTGTTCCTGGCTTTCACTGCTGACATCCTGAACTATGAAAGACCAAAATAAATCTAGCAGTCTTCAGATCTTGACTAGAACCAGAAGCTGTAGCTGTTAGGGCAGGAGGGAACAAGACAAAAAAAGGACATGTCGATTTATATCAAAATTCGTAGGCACCTGGTGCACATACATAACCTCTCTGGTCTCCTTTTCTTGAGATGTATTTCTACTACAATTTCTGCTTTACAAACCAGTAGAAGAACCCAAATTCAGAGATCAGCTTGCTACCAAAGGCAGTAAAAACGAGCTGCAGGAAGGGTGTGGTGTGGCTCTGAGAGCTTCGAAGTTGTCTGAAGGAGAAGCCTCATTTGAGGGGGTTTTCCCTACCCACCTCCTTCACTTTCAACCATTAGTCTCTGCCACACGACAGAAGTGGTCCTGCGCTCCAGGGTCCAAAACATTGGCACCTTTCAGATTTCAGCTAGAACAACCCACTTGGAGAACAGGAGGATTCACTTTCCTGTTACTGATACAGTTACAGTCACCGAGGTGTGCAGAGCACCCACAGAGGGGGACGCCTGTCACTTCCTAAGGCAGCCTTGTAACCTCATCACTTAGGTGCTTGCTTCTTAAAAGCACAAAATTCTGCAGAAGAGGTAAATTAACAAGAAAGTCTGCAGGTGGAGAAGCATCAGCTCCACAGGCCTTCAATGCAAACACATCCCACCAAGAGAACCGCAGAGGCAAGGCGGCAGCCCTTGACCCTACTCAGTACACTCTCTGCATGATCACTGGGATGCTCCCAAGCTGCCAGCTACAACAGAGAGGTCACCAATTCAGCTTCTCCTTTTTCCTCTTTGCAGTCGCTTAGTGTTTCTCATCAAGGCAGGAACTCCAGGTCAAATGGAAATAAGCACCCAAAATACCGTATTCTGAGAAGCTATGTTATAATGGATGCTTAAATTCCAGGGGCTCAGCAGTCTGCTTTGTGACTGCTGCCTGGAAAGTCAAGACTGTCATGAGCAAGAAACCACACACATCCTGAGAGGCACAGCTGCACGGGGAGAAGTCCTCAGCATAGGCATCAACGCAGCAAGTTAGTCTGTCACTGCATAAAGAAACATCATGAATCATAGAATGGTCAGGGCTGGAAGGGACCTCAGAGATCATCAAATCCCAACCTCCTGCTATGGGCACGGACATCTCTCCCCAGCCCAGGCTGCTCAAGGCCCCATCCACCCCAGCCTTGAACACCTCCAGGGAGGGGACAACCACCACCTCCCTGGGCACCCTGTTCCAGAGGATACAGAAGTTTTCAAACCCAGACTAGATGAAGCCTGGAGTAACCTGGTGTGAATTCACCATCGACCTAGCTCCAAGCAGGAGTCTGGACTGGAGGGCTTTCCAAGGTCCCTTCCAACCTCACTTCCATAAACAGCAGCAGAAGGGACTAAGGTCCAGGCCGTAAACAAATGAGCTCAGACACCTAAACACACATGGACTCACCTCCCATGATAGCCAGCGGCACCCAAGTCAGAGCAGTCAGGAGACCTGAGAACAATCCCACTAACACAGACACCAAGGCAGCCCGATGAAGAGCTCGGAAGATCCACTGACCAAGCTCCACACGGACACCCACCACCAGGAGGGGACCCAGCCCACATAAAATAGCTAGAGCACACTACAGCTGCAGGCCACGTGTTCTGCTACCACAGCCTTTCATATGGAAGACTGTCTTCTCAGTACACACAGGGGTCCAGAAATGCTCAGAAGCTCACAGAGAGGCTTCCTCCTTTGGGCTGCTTTCCTCTGCAGCATGTATTTCTCGGAGGCTGGTTTTCATATGAAATATCAGAAATGAACAGGACCGCTGCTGAGCACTGCAGAGGGAAGCAGATGGCTGCCACCCTCTGCATTGGCTCCACATCCCTCAGCTCAGCCCTGCTGCCCAAACCCAAACCTGCGCCCGCAGAAGGTTTGCACGCAGCCGTCATGAAGGCAGCCCCAGCTAAACTGGGCCTTGCAGGGAACAGGCAGGGCAGCGTCTCCTCTCGGCAAACAACAGCAAGCTTTCTGCAGGGAAATTGATTTAGAGTTCAGGAACCCTTTTAAGGGAGCTGAGAAAGCCTGGGGCAAGGGAGCGTAGCATGCAAAAGCTGTAATTTCCAAAATAAGCATGTTTTCAAACAATTCTCAAGTACTGAAAATCTGACATAATTCTCCTCCACCTGCACAACAGAGTAGAAAACAACCCTGTACCAACACCACAGGACAGGCAGCACACAGCACCCTAACTCTGCCTGGGGCAGGTCAATGAATCCACAGCTGAGGAGACAGATGTAGGGGACACCACTCTCTACCAGCAGTAGCAATGAGAACAACTGGAACTCAGCAAGGAGCATATTTCAAGGCTTTATTAATAGAGCCAAGGGGAAGATGGTGCTGTTTCATAGCAACCTTCGAGGTTTTGAAGTTTGTTTCTGTTCTTTTTTTGGGACAGAAACAAAATGTCCCTGACATTTTTCAGGAACAAAGCTGTCATGAGTTATCAGATGAGTTGGAGATCACCTTCATGCCCCGTATGGGGGCATCACCCCATGAGTAGGCTGGGCACAGGAGCAAAGCATTTCATACTCAAGAAAAATAATGTGGCATTTTCCCCATGAGCTCACTTCAGATCAAGGACTTGAAACCCTGTCTCTGCAATCCAGACCTGTGCTTTAAAACAAACATGTAAAAATGTTACCGAGCTACAGTAAGCAGACCAACTTCTCTTCCTAAAGCTTTAAAGCCAGAAGCATTCCTGGTGATACACTGTTTTAAGTAAGAATGCTTACTTTGGCAGCGCTTCATTTAGCTGAGAGTACTCTGCTCAAGAGTTTAGGAAGGAAGCATCTAGCTGAGAGCCCCCAGCTATCGCTGTTGCCAATGAAGCTGCACACACCACTTCCAGAGGAATAAAGAAATCTTTGCTCAAAGCCCAAGCCCCCACGGCAGCCCCTCCTGGCACAAACACATCACTCCACAGCAGCTTCATGGAAGAGACCCCCAACTGAAGGGCTTGGGCTTTTGTTTCTCAAGACAGAACTGCCCACCACTCCCAGCCCCACCAAGACTGCACTACTTCCCCTCACCCACACATATTGGAGGGTCAAAAGCCTTTTAGATGTCGAGTTGCTGGACAGTCCCAAAGGCATCTCTTGCCCCAACTCCTGCTAGGAGCCTAAACCCAAACCCAGAGCAATAATGAAAGACTCCCCTCCTCCCCAAGGTTCACACACGCACAAGAACATCTCCAGGTTTCAGGCAAACACAGGGGGGGCAAAAAGGAGAAGAGTGCTATAGAGCTGTGATGCTGTGTTAAAGGACACCTCCTCAGCTTCCCCCAAATCCCAGGATTCCTGGTTCCTCCAGCCCCATTCATACAGGGATCAGCGGGCAGAGTGCCCCACACAGGGTCCCCTGACTGCTCCTGGCACCCCACACGCCAGCCCCATTTCTTTGCAAGGCAGATTGAGCCAGGCAACATCAGTGGGTTGGATTTATGTCTCGTGCACACCACAGCCAACACATCTGTCTGTTTGATCTTCTACCTCTCCAGCCAGCCATGAATCCATGGGTAAATTCCTAACTTGTACATATCAAAGATTTATTCTTATAGTTCCCTCCAAAGAGGGCTTCACAGACTATTGCTTATATTTTTCCCCTCTCATACAATCTTTGGTTGCATCACATTAGAATCACAAGTGGGATCATCTCAATTATTAATTACTACTTATTAGTATCACAGTTTTATAAACCATCACAGAGTTCTGAAACATTTTAATTCACCTCAAAGGCAGCAAGCCTCAGTCAGAAAGGCACATTGACAATTGGCACCTGGCAACTTTTACCTCTGCAAACCCTCATTTCCAGTCTCTGTTGCCTTAAAGAGGGGGAAAAAAAAATAGGAGAAGGAGCTAAATACTGAGTTTGTTTTTTTTATGGGCTGTTGGTCCAGCCAGAAGAAGGGGGAAGGAATTGCCAGGACTTTATTTTTGTGTGCTTAAAGACAGGGGAGGAGAGGTTTCCCTCTGACACTTCCAAATGGATGTATTTTCAAAACTGGGAGACAAATCAAAACCTGCATGGAGAGGGACAGGGAAGAACCCTAGGGATCACTGCAAAAGCACTTTGCTCGTAAGGAACAGGACAAGCCTTTGAAAGCCAGGCTGAGTAAACAGGAAAGCCACAGACCCCAGAAACAATAAGATCAGCCAGGTTCCTTTGCTGGGTTTCACTACCAATTGTTTCCCTCTGGTTTTGGAAAGGTGTTTAATGTGCTTTGGAAAGGAGTTTAATATAAGTCTGTGTGATTGAGAAATCCCATCAAAAAGCATATTAGCTTCCAACGGTGAGATGGAGTACCACAGACCCTTGGAGCATTTACCCTGCAAGTCTCCGAGTACCATAACCCACCAGCCAACATAAGCTAGACAGACAGACAAACATCAGCACAAGAGATCAACTTGGGAAGGGGTATTCCAGCCAACATGGGACAACCCTTCTTACATCACTACAAATAAAGTGAATCTAGTTTGGGGGGCTTGAGTGCTTTTGCCACCCTGGGAAAGCCCAGGAACAGGCAAAGCCTACAAGGAACTTCTGGCAGCCCAGCTGAACTCCCAACACCATGCAACTCAGGCATGGAACCAGAGACATTGGGTTTCCACACATTGTCCACTCGCAGCAGGGACCTGCCTTGAGGTTTCAGGCCAGTCTGGTACCATTTCCATTCTTTTTACCTACATAACAAGTTCATGTAAGCACCCACTGAAAAGGTCTTATGCTTGAGCACCCCAGGTTACTCATGGCTAGACCACATGCTACCTCTGAGGTGTACCAGCTGGAAGCACTGCCCCAGCTGACTGTCCACCACCGGGTGTGCTGCACAGACCCTCCCCAGGGGGCAGGTAATCTACAGACACTTCAAGTCTTCCTTTCTTCCATGACAGTGGAAAAGGCAGGGAAGAATACACAAGCAATGGAAGTAAAAAAGAAAAGGAAAAAAAAAAGGGGGGGAAAAAAAAAAAAAGAACAAAACTAAGAACATCTTCCCCTCCACCCCCCTGCCAACAGCTAAGTAGCTAAGGCTTTCTCTACCAACCTGACAAGAAAGTTCCCAGGGAAAAAGAAAGCTGCCAGCTATATTCCCAAATTTAGCACAGAAACGTTGTGACCTATGACAGTGAATATTTCCTAAGTTACAACCACAAGGATAAATAGAAACTTTAAAAAAAGGCTCACAGAAGCACACTACTCATTTTATCTGCAAGAGCCTCAGAGCATAACAGCATTTTCCCACCAAAAAACGCCCCCCAACCCATAATCTCCAGTATTTTTTTAATGAAGTTGAAAGCTACTGCTGTCCAACTAAAAGCCCTCCAGATATATTAAAGTCAGTTGCCAACATTTATAATAAATTTCCAAAGATGGAAAAATAAGTGTATGTACTAGCTCTGAACACAGCTGTGCATTGATCATGCAAAGTCAGGGAGGGGTCAGCACTGATACCTACCACGTCCAAAAAACCCCCATCAGCTTTTGCTCATTGGGAGTTAAGAGCATGACTAGTGACATAGGTATTTTTATATATGTATTCTATGTAACTTTCTTGGGGTCTCTTTATATTACTACGACCATCTGTTGCACAGTTTGCAAAGCTGCATGTAGACGAGCATCCTCCCCCAGTGACGTATGATGTGATTTTGGGATCGTTCCAAGTCTGTGTGACAAAGCACCATTAACTGCCCCTTATCAAAATACACGTTCCTCTGTTGAGCTGGGTGTTGAAGATTAGACGTTCCTACTAAATCAGGGGGAATCCTAACCACGTGAGGGGAAAAAATAATCTGTGCAGTGCAAAGGAAGAAAGAAGGGAATAATCACTACACTGCAAAAAGCCTGAACTTCATCAAACCCCTCCCTTCCTCACATCATTTTTGGAAAGCTAAAAACAACACCCCAAAAACCCCACAAGCCAACAGCTTCTTACCTTTCCCTTATGTCGACCCTATGTGCCGGTTTCCCTGCAGAACTGAAGCTCCACGTAAGTTACAGACGACTTTCAGAGCTGCCCAGGAGACAGCTGGATACAGAACACTATTTGGCAAGCGTGGTGCAGGCTTGAGATAAGCTAACAATCAGCAAGGGTATGATAAAATCTGTGTGGCCACCGTTAGATTTCGGTGCTGACAAAACCCAGATACCAACAGCTGACTGCTAGCACAAAGCAGCCAACTGCAGACAGGCAGCTGGGGGAATCGCTCCCCGTCACTTCAGGCACTATTTACATTTGGAAGTCATCTCTGCAACCACGACGGCCAGAGACGTTCACTTCTTTTTTTGGGGGTGACACAGCTCCATAGTTACAGAAACCCACAAAATTAAGGCCCTGTGTGGTGCCTCTACCTTCTCTTCTGAAAAGCCTGTCTTTGGTTTGGGTAAGCTCAGCAAAGTCAGGGGTCCTGGGGAAAAAAAAATTACTCTGTTTTCCAGTGGTTACAGCTACTGGGGAGAGGGAAACCACAGAAACTCACTGATTTGCTGCATGGTACAGATCAGTACGGCGACATGGTTTCCTCCATACCATCACTTCTGCTCTAGTCCTTTATGCACACAGGCTTGCCAGCATGGCGATGGGACAAGGAACACCAACTTCTAGCAAGGAGCTCTAACAAAAAGGAAATGGTCTGTTCGGTATTATTTCAGGTCTTTTCACTGACTAGCTTTGCAGTTAGTGCCTCTTTAAAAAAACAGCAGCTCTCCAGAAGTACTAAGATCAGTCTGTTAGCTGCAATAATCATGCTAAAACACATGATTTATCCAAAAGATGGCCTCCTCTTCACTCCAAGAAGCAGCTCCTCAGCACAGGGTCAAGAGGACGTAAGAGAGCAACCCCTTCCAAAACCTGGTGCTTCTTAAAATACAAGGCGTGCTTCATCTTCCAGCAAACCTGTCAACACCAACACAATAGCCCTGCCTTGAGCACTTCTATTTTTAACATTTTCCACCCAGGCAAAGGACAACTATTTAATAAATCTAAAGGAAACATAACTGAAAGAGTTGAACGGTGTTTTTTCCAGGGCCAGCTCGATTTAGCATGAGCACAAGCTATAACCTTAGGCAGCCCAAATGTGTTATGGGGATTACCAAATTACCAACTCATACCAGCCTCAGAGAGGGGAGAGATCCCAAAAACTGATGCCTGACCACCACGAGAGCAACAGCACCTGACAGAGTTGAATCTGATGCACGATACCTTTGTGTGATTGAGTAAGCGTCATCTGCGTGGCTGTCACAGAGAATAGGGGCTACAGAGGATAGAGTTGACCTTAAGTAGTTCATTAGATGCATCTGATGCCTTTGGGTTTTTTTTAGAATGCCTCAGATCACACTGTACCTCACAGCACACAGAGTGCCTTAAAAGAACCCTGGACTATGTACACGTATGCACGACGTCTTCAGCAAACAAGCCCTCGCTTGCCTTGCTGGCAGGATTCGGCTTGTGTTCAGGCTGAAGACACTCTGCTCCAAGAGAGTCACGAACCTGCTGTGCTGGGAGGAAACTATGCATTTAGCATAAGAAATAAAATGACCTGGAGGTTTTTCAGCCTCTTTCCTAGCAGGAAGGAAGGGGCTGAGCACTCCAAAGCCCCCAGCACGACTCTGTGCTTTATGTACCCCGGTGATTTCATTCCACTTTGGAAACCAAGCCCATTTTGGACAGCTTTCAAGCATTATCTGGGGAGGAGGGAGTTGATTATTCACCACCTTTCCCCCAAAAAGGAGGGGAAGGGCAAGAATGAAGTTGCACTGTAAAACTGTGCCTGCACTTCCAAAGCAGCTTTCAGGGATCTGATGGAAAAGCATCTGTCCCCATGCTCTGCTTTCAGGCATCACGACCTACACATCCCTTGCAGGGATTAAATAGAAGTTACCTTGCTGCATGCTCCGCCCAGGATCCCCACAACCTTAACACCCCACCACTGATAACCGTACCTCTTCCCAGAGGTAGCTCCAGCCCAGCAGATGGGCTGGAACCTTTCCTGCAAGAGTCGCCTGGGCAGGAATTGCTGCATACTCATGCAAAAACACATTGCTCTAGGAGTTTTCTTGCTCACCTTTATCTCTGCGTGGGCAGGACTGCACACTAAAGGGAGACCTCTGTAAGAAAAGCCCTCAGGTATGCTAAACTTGTTTTCCATTCCTCCAGGCACTCACAGGTTAAGCAAGTAGGTGAAAGTTGCATTAACTCTCCTCTCTCCTTAGCACTAATGAATGCAGTTCATTTGCAGGAGCACAGAGCGCTTTCTTTGTCCCCAAAACCAGAAGGTAAAACCATTCCTGTATTACATTTTACAAGATTTATCAACATGCATTGGCTGGCTCCGTTTGCTTGAAGAGCAGCTCTCCAGTTCCACACAGGTTGCAGGAAAACCTCCTCCTAGGAGACACACATGCCAGCTTTTCAACTCCTAGGAAGCTTTTTAACAAAAGAAATGCTGACGCAACATCAGCTCTGCCAACCTGACACATAAAGAACAGTCATTCTGCAGGAGCTGCTCTAGTAATTAACCAGAAGCACTGAGACATTTCAGCCTCTCTCTGCTCCAGTGATGTTTAACTCTTAGATAGGTGATGAAGATCACCAGCACAGGAGTGCTGTGTGGGCTCTGTCATCCATCGCTACAGGAACTCCGAGCCCATAAAGAGAAAAGCAATCATTATGGTGTTATTAATTCTAAAATGAGTAAGCTTATAAATGTAATTGCATTGTGATTTGCCATCTCAATCTTCAGCATCATTTATGAAAATCAGATTTAATTTCACGCTGTTGGGGTTGGGTTTTTTTAAACAATTCTTCATGACTAAAAGCTTTAAAACAGTCCACTTGTTTAATCTAGAGTGGAAAAATCACTTGATAAAATGAAGCTGTTGCCTTTGAATCTGCTTCCAGGATAGTCAGGAAGCTGCATAAATATCAGTTTGCCCACATTTTAATGTGATATTAATTTTAAAACCCTAAATCTCATTATTCCTGCTTTTGCAAAGTCAATTAAAACAAGCTAGGACAGCTGAATCTCCAAATAAAGGCATTTTGCATAAACTAAAACTCTACAAGAATTCAGTGGTTTAAGTGAAGCGCATACATTAATGTCTTCCCTATGAAAATCCTCCTCCAGAAACGCTCTCTAATGTCTCTCAATCTTTTTCCTCAAGTTTCTTACTCCAACCACTGACCTACATCCGTGTGCAAGGCATAAAAGTGGGAATTTCAGACGGCTCATTTCCTTCCTTTTATGAAAGCCCCAGCTTCCACGAGGCTCACAGTAGAGTCCCATAAGGCAAAGTCCTCACTATGAGTTTGCCTTATCACAAGGATCCTTCTTTAAAAAAAGAGGTTCAGGGTGTTTTCAAAAAAATATCTGCAACTGGTGTCTAACACCCCTACCCCGCCCCGCCCCCACACACACCCCATCCGAGTGGGGGCTGTGCATCCCTGGTGCCTCCTTCCCATTAACTAGCACCTACATGGCCCCAGGCACACCCCCTATCATCAAGGCCACCAAAAGGTTATCTCTCCATCAGATTAGCCGCTGGGACTTAATCGAGCAAGCCAAGGGCTGCATGATTCCTTGCCCCTGGCTACAGGGAAGCAGACAGGGCTGAGAGAAGCCAGTGTAGCTTGTGAAACCATGAAGCCACACCTTCCTTCCTTGCCTCCCAAACTTTAAGCACCCCACGGAGCCGCAGGACAGCTGTTCTGCAGGGAACTACACAATTACACACACACAACTCTTCTGCTTTGTATCTGTTGTAACAGCACCTGAACACAAAGCACGAAGCTGTCAGCATGAAAGCCTCGGGGCTGCTGGAAGAGAAGAGGGGAAGCAGCAGATGAGCAAGATAAACACAGCGCAGAGGCACACAGAGAGTATTTCAGTACTGCCTGACTACTGGCCATTAGTTGAGCCCAGAAAATGGAAAGCTCAAGCTTCCTGCAGCTCATCCTTAGGACTTGTACTTCATTTATAGAGAACCACAGAATAGTTCAGGTTGGAAAAGACCTTTGACCCATCTAGTCATCTAGTCCAACCCCTCCTGCAACAAGCAGGGACATCTCCAACCAGATCAGACTACTCAGAGCGCCATCCAACATGACCCTGAACATTTCCAACGATGGGGCATCTACCCATGCCAGTGTTTTATCACCCTCAGTGCAAAATAAATTCTTTTTACCTAGTCTAAATCTAGCTCCCTTCAGTTTAAAATCGTTATCCCTTGCCCTATTGCTGCAGGCCCTGCTAAGAAGTCGGTCCCCTTTCTTATAAACCTGTCCCATCTTTCCTGTAAGCTGCCCTTAAGTACTGAAAGGAAGAAGTTCAGTGAGGATTCGGTTGGTTTACCTTCACAACATTCTTTCAAAGAAACTAAGTGGTGTGTGTCCTTTAGGCCTAGTAGATGGAAGATGCTCCAGAAATGCCTTACCAATTATTTAATCCCTTTTTAATTGCTAGTTCAGAATAGCCAGTGATCTTTTCCAAGGGGTAGGAACCCTTCCCTTCAAAATCTTTAAATGTGCCTTCCTAAAAAGAAGCAAAAAAGCAAATGGAGCTAGGAGTTACACTTCTAACTACAAATGTCTGTTTACACTTTAAAGTCACTGCTACAAGAACTGAATTAATTGCCTATGACCTCTATAACAGAAAGGGTACGATATTCCACTCCACAATATCACCACTTGTCCTGGAGGCTCACGTCCTTCCCCTCACATCTCAGAAGGCAGGAAGTGGTCTCAGCATCTACCTCAAGCAGCAGGGCAGTCAGAAAATCACCACGTAAGTTTTTATTTTAGACCTGACAAGCCACCTTGTAGCACTCACTACCTGAAGCAGCAGCAGCCATTTCTTTCCCAAGGGCAGGCAAGCCCCACATCACCTGATGAGCAGCCTCTACCTTTAAAACACCTTTCACAGACATCATGCCTATTTTCCAGCCACAACCTTTGGCAATACGTCACCTTTTCTGCCGAGTTACCTGTGCTGAAAGCTGGTGTTAAAACATCAGCAGGGTAAAAAGCAAGAGCTCATAGACTTGTGTGTTACAATAAGCGTCCCTTGGGCAGCCAGCACAGCTACCTGAACAAAGCCAGTACTTCTGCACACCACATTCTGCCATGGGAGCTTTCTGGACTATTCCCAAGAAATTTTTTAAGCAAGTCTGGACATGCATCACTCCTCAGAGGGGGGTGATATTGAAAGTTCTCCCCTGTTAGACTAATTGCACACAGAGGGCAGAGACATGAACCAACCACTCCATGCTTTCACATCCTCCATGGGTGCAATGGCAACGCCACTTCATTTCCTTGAGGTTTCTTCCTGCTGACCTCTGTGGTCTCCCCCAAGCTTTCTGCGGCAGACCCGGAGGAAGCAGTGGGGCTGTCGAGCACACGGGGATGTGGGACTGAGCAGCTGCGTGTCTGGAGGAAGGACAAAAGCCAGCGGGGCTGCCAGCACTGCTGTGAATTTCAAAGGCTCATGTGGTTTAGCTAGGCACAGTTACAACTTTCTGGCACAGGGCGCTAGGGGCGCAGATTAACGACTCCAAACTCAATTCGTTTTGCTGAACCACCTCTCTCTTCCCACAACCCCTCTCTCCACCCTGCATTAGCACTCAATGCCGCTCCCACCATTAGGATCACCCTTTCAAAGCACCTTTCATTCCCTCCCACTGTTTCAAGTTAATGTTGACCCTCTAGGGGTGGGAGCAGTAAAAAAAAAAATAAAAGAGCAGGGCTTGGGGTACAGAAAGGCTGGCAGACAGGGTCCCTCCCATCCACCACAGCAGCATGTTAATTTTCTACCAGGCAGCTCAGGACAGAACATACCACAGCCCTGGAGTTGCAAAACAGACCCAATAGATGTTTGGTGAAAAAGGTGATTAATTCGCAGACAAATTAACAAGGAGACATATTTGGTGCGAGGTTTTGCAAGAGGAAGAACTGAGATTCCTGTGAACATCTGTAGCCTCTCCCATGTAATGACCAGTGACACGGTCCCGGCAGAGATCAGTGTCGGCGGCCAGGACGACAGCGCTGCTGGAGCTACACATCCACTAATTTGGTGAATGAGGAAGAAGAAAGAGATGAGAGCCAACTGTAAGTGCACCAGAAAACTAGCCCAGTTCACTCCCCACACAGATAAGAGCTGTATGCAAGGGCTGTAACCAAAGCTCTCAACTTCTGCGGGTGTCTGCAGTGGCTCACGGGCAGCCAGTGCCGCAGCTGCATCCCAGCTGCTCCAGGCCATTTGCGGACACCATGGCTAGGTGCTATGGATTAGGAGTAAAACACTAGTTGTTCTTTAAAAAAAACCAAGCAAACCACAACCTAAACAAATCAGGATTCTTACTGCCATGTTTTTGCTTGAACTGGCGGAGAAATAAAAGACAGGAAGGCAACAAACCCAACTTTGGGAATCTAATGTCCTTCCCCAGTGCTTTCCACATATGTTCAGAGATGCAGACACGTTTTCCTAGAGGTTTATAAATATATTGAAGGTCTTTTAAGAATGCCTCTCCCATAAGTTTTCGTTAAATTGTGTGTTCTGTGCTCAAAAGATGAGCAGCATTCTGCCAGGGAACACAGAGAAGCAGCCTGGGGTGCAAGGGGTGCCCCAAAATCAGGATTTACAGCCTTGCCAAGCACTTACAAACTTCTCCTGACAGATACTACATCTTACAAGGAATGGAAGCACAGAAAGTAAGGCTACAAGGAAATTGGTAGCAGAGAAGATATACCTTATGTTGACCAAAGGCCTGAAGTGCCATTCCCACCTGCTCGCCAGGGACAGTGGAGCACTACAGTCTCACCCCAGCCCAATGCTCACTCATCATCAGTGTAGGTGACTTGAAGCAACTTTTTCATCACCCAACAACCCTAACTCTCCAATTTAAAGAAATTTAGTTCCAGAAAAGGAAAAAGGTGTTGTTTATTCCTGCCTTTTTGGGATACTGACAAACACCAGTAAGGTCACATGCAAGAGGACCAGTTTCAGAGCCCTAGTGCTGTCAGTTAATTAATTGTTTCCAGGAGGTACTTACTATGATTTGAAGCATCAATCCTTCACAAAAGCCACCAGCTTCCCTTCCCAACCAGGGACAGCTGTCGAGGGAAGGGTGTGAGAAAGGGGCAACGAGCAAGTAGGGATGTATGCAGTCACTCTGCTTAGAGAGCAGAAGCGCGGTGACTCGTGTAATGCCGGTAATTTAATCAGCTAGCTCACGCCTGCAGAGTGCAGATGGAAGGGACAGAAAAGCCATCCCAGTCTCAAGCAGCACTCCCAGCTCCACCAGCAATCCCAGCAAAGGGTGGGGGATGGGGAGGGAGCGCGCTGGGAGGCGAAGCAGGGAGACAACTAGATTTCATTAAACAGACACCACGCGATGATGGAGGGGCCTTGTTTGACTTAAGAGCACACGTTTCACCCTGGCAGCAGCACTTACCCCTGCAGCAGCTGCCCTGTGCCTGCAGCCCCAAACCTCTCTACTCCACACTTCCCGTATTTTCCTCATAACCCTGCTGAGAATAGAAAGAAAGAAAATAGTAGGTTTTACACACAAAAAAAGCTTCAACTCAGGAAAACTTGTAACCATCCTTCAGTGAGGGGCTTCCCCCCACCCCAAACCCTAAGGCATGCAAGAGGAGACACTACGTTAAGCATTTCACAATTCCAAACTTGCCTTGTACACCTGAGCATCACCAGAGCCTGACCAAAGTGTAACCTGCCAGCCTCTTGTCTGAAGACATGCATAAAGCAGCCAGCACAGAAGGGCAACAGCAGTGCTACCCACACAGACCCAGGAGCTACTGCTGGGACCAGAAGGGTGGGAAGATCTGAGCTGAACAAACCCGTCCCATCAAGGGGGGGAAACCTCCCCAGCTTGCACGTCTCAGTGCCAGAGAAACTGGAGTGGGAAGAAAGGTGAAGCCCCAGCAAGGAGCTTCAGAAAGGAGAAGAAAGGGAGAGGGGCCAGAAAACACAAGCAAAGGGGACATCTGCAGGATCAGGGCAACCACTGCCTTAAGCATCAGCTTCTTAACTAGTGCACCAAGCAGCTGATTCAGTGTGGAGAAACCACTTGTCCTACATTATTCCAGCAGGACAAAGGAGCCCCATGAAGGCAGCAAGGGAAAGCAGAGGAAGCAGCATCAGCTGGAGGGAAGGCATCAAATAAGAATAAAAGTAGATCACTGCACCCCAACCCTTGAAGCCAGGAGGCAGGGCAGAGGAAGACACACCAGATCCCTGCAAATAAACCATGGTTACTCAGTAGCTGGGAGGCAGGGGCAACACCGACAGCAGCCTCTCCACAGCTGCTCCCCAGGGACCAGCCCCACAAGCTGCCAGGAAGAAGGTCCCACTGCGAAATCCCACCGGATGGGAGCATGTAAAGAACTGCAGATGAAAGGACTATAAATAATCATCATCATCATCAGAAGTGGACACAGAGGTCTGAGGATGCAAACATTTTCTTTTTACTCAGCCAAGCAGTCTCACTCCACACTGACACCAAGAATGGAGGTTTTTACCAAAAGGACTGATTTTTCATTCCATGGATCTCAGTCAGAGATACTCCCAACACCAACTGCACCTCTCAGAGCCCACAGCTCATACTCTACCACTAAGCACAGCATAAGAAAGTACCACTAAAACCTCTGGTTTATGCCCCAAAGATTTTCAGTGCAACCGTCTGCTTAAAGACTCTATGAGACATGTTGTCTTTTAATTCAGAGAAGGTTAGGAAGATTAATTTACCTGAAACAAAATATACAGGGAAGGGAAAGAAATATATATTTTTAAGATAAACATGTCTGTTCAGGATCCCTAATATTTCTCCACACACACCTAAAAACCAAATGAGCCCAAGCACAACATGCTGTAGGAGCACCAGCTCATCAAGGTGTGACTGAGGTCTTGCCTGATGCCGAGTAGGTCGAGCTAGCTATCAAGCAGACCTTGAGAAGTAACTCACAAGATGAAAGCTGCATGCTTGGAACTGGGCTGATACCAACCCCAAACACTGCAGTGCTCCCTCGGCCTCAGAGCATCCGAGGGTACGAGCATTTTGGGCAGGACCTGCAACCGCCCAATTGAGCGCACGTGCTGGGAAGAACAAGGCCTGTTATCAAGCAGGTAGTAGGTTTTAGGGGGTCGGGGTTTGGATATTTTAAGACACTCCTCAGACGTAGCTGATCTTTCCATTACAAAGGGATAAAAGCAATGCAACTGCCAAGATTTCCTCCTTTCCACTCGAGTGCATTGGTTGGGTTCAGTTTTATACTAGTCTGCTCCCTGATGTTCCCAGCTCTGCATCTCAAGCCCCTGGGGACGAATTAAGAGGAATGCCCCACTGCCGTGGGGCTGCAGACCCCCTGTTAATCATGGGGCCGCAGACCCCCTGTTAATCATGGGGCCCACTACAAAGCCTGGTCAGGTGAGCAATTCTCTCCCACCAAAGTCAGCAGCAGAGACAAGAACATAACAGAAAGCTGACCTGAGAGCCCACAAACCCTGGGTCTTCCCAAGATTTCAATATACCATTCCTACAAACACCTTCTTAAGACTCTCCTACCTCCCCCACGAAAATAAAAACTCCAAACCCACCATGCAAACAAGCCCCCTGAGCTATCTGGAAGTCTATCTCCAGTGTACAAGATGGTACTAGCTTACCTACTGGGGGGGCGTGGGGGGGGGGGGGCGGGTAATAAATCCAGTAATAGTTTTTGGATACCATTTCTAAAAGAGGAAATTTTTTAATTCTCCATCACTGAACACAGCTGTGTTGTGTCAGAACTGCAGGCATGATTACCACTGGAAACAGCTCTTTGATGACTATCACACTGGAATATCTAAAACAAGTAGAAGCATGGAAACAAGAAGTGCTTTGCCACCCAGTTTCAAAACAAAATGCTCAAGATCACTGAATAATATATAAGGGGTTGGTCAGGGTCAGGGGTGTTACAGTAAGTGATCTCCCAAATAAGGCTGGACTTCTGCAAAAGAGTTCAAAGACTGAGGCTGATTTATTGAAAGCCTAAATAAAATCAGTTTGACATTTCTGTTCTCGTTTACAGTTGACGAGCTTCCACCATTTTCCAAGCTTCTACATCAGAAAGCTTCTGAGAAATCATTATGCTTTACCCCAAAATTACCTGACACCCCCCACAAAGGTTTGCACCTGCAGTCTGGCAGGCTCCAGGAGTCAGCCTCTCCATATTCCCGGTCCCATTTGACAACTGTACATATCTACAAGTAGCAGCTCTCTAATCTCAGGGCACAGTTGCTTTGTTAGCAGCTGTCCTGAACCTCTCGTCAATGTCGACGTGACAGTCAACATCACCGTCCTACTAGCACACTGCTAAAACCCTTGGGTTACTGAAGGGATGCTACAGATGACAACAGCAATCCCAAGTACATGCTCTGCAGATGGCTTAGTGCTAAGAGTCTGTCCTGATATTACAAAGGGTTTTAAGCACAGCTGGTGCTGCCACAAGACCTCAAAGCAAGCGTACGCAGTTACCCTTCGCTTAGAGTCTCTAAGGCTTGATGTGATGCACACACACACGGGGCTACTGCCTACCTGGGGGGGGTGGAGTGGAGCCAAATATACTCCTGCCTGTGTGGCCCAACACAGACCCAGCACAGCAGGTCTCTATAATTATTCAATAAATCATAAAAGTAATTTTATTTTCTGATCAAAGCACACTGTGGTAGCTACCAACAAGCAAGGTGGTGTGGTTAAGAGATTCATAAAAGCAGGCTGAAATGGTTCTTCTCAGGCAGGAGCTTAGATGGGCTGCAGCCTGGGTTGAAGTCTGAGAGGTTACTTCAAACGAGAGACAGAGATGTTAGATGTGACTAGTTCAGCCTCACACGCCAGACCCCATAAACCAGCTAACCCACGGATAGAAATCAGAGCCTGACCGTGAGCCCGCAGGGAATCACTCAGTATGGCATCACCAGTGGCAGCAAGTGATGAATTCGGGCCCTCAGGACACAAGCAGGAGGTCTGGGTCTGACAAGGGCTGTATGATATGATTAAGGACAATGCTCACAGCCCAGCTTTCAGAGTTACAGTGAACTAGTGATCCAAGGCTCCCATCCCATCCATCTACACTGGTCATTATTTTCTCTGTGTGCTGCTCGCAGAGCGATCCCGCTTTTCATTTCCGTGGGAAGCAGCAGCCTGGGATTTTCACTTGCAGACTTGGGAGAGGCCAAGAGATCCTCCCCAAGCCCCGGGCTATAAGAGAAACCCTACTTACTGCTACTGAATAAGCCAGAAATTTTTTCAGCAGGCTAACAGTTCTGATCAGCAAACAAGTTCCCGAGGTTTAAACCTACAAAAGTAACTATCCAACTGCATCAAACCCAGTGATTAATTCATTCTTCTGGCAACTCAGGGCAAGTACCACAAATAGCAGCTGGTTTTGCAGCAAAATACCACACAAGCCCAGCTCTCTCCATCCCCCAAAATAAGTGCTCTGCCATGTCCAGTATTCCCAGAGGCGTCACACAGCAGCACTGGTGTCTCAAGACAGACACAGGACGGAGGAATGGGAGAAAACCTGGGAATTTAAAGGGTATGTGGGAAGCGACAAAGAGCTTTAAGGAGACTTTATATAACTGCACTGAACAACTGCTGGCCATTAAAAGCCCTGATCTCCCAACTGCACGTGTTGCAACCTGCAAAATGTAAATCAAGCCTTCTGGAGACCAACTAAAATAGAGTCCCCCCAGGGCTCTACAAATACCACTGGCCAAGTTGCTGCGGTGCAGGGCTGGGCTCAACCCGTCTGCAAGGGCTTCCAAACACTACGCACGCTGTGTAAGACTAGCCTAAGTGCCGGAAACACTCTCTACCAATGAGTTAATTACCATTTCTCAAGAGTTTTTAACATTGCAGCTACGCTATGGAAAGCTTCACGCCTAAGGTTTTAATAAGCAACTGAACAGCATCATCCTACTGCACTAAATGAAACACCTGATTGCATCCCAGTGGCGTAAACTATGTGCTTAGTTTTAAGGCAGGGCTATAAAATGGGCCTTTTAAAAAAAATAATAGGTACTTTTCCGTACTAAAAAAATAACACCTCTTGTCTGCTACAAACAACTGGCAAAGCAAGCCGAGGCTGAACACAAGAACTGGCATTTTGCCTGGATTTCCTTGCAAATGCCTTCAAATGGCAGTCATATCCCGAACTACACTCTGCAGACAAAGTATATGTAACCAAGCACCACCACTCTCCTCAAAGCCAAATAAAGGACTGAGCGGTCAGAAAAGGGGGGAGGTGAAGGAGACGGGCAATCCATTTCTCCTCATAACCAGCAGCTTTGTTTTATACATACATATAAAAAAAGTTAAGTTTTTCTTAATTTTATACATACAAAGTACCATCCAGCTTGGTGACAAAGGTTCTAGGCTGGTGTACAGTAGAGATTTCAGAAGAATTCAAGAGGGGGAAAACTCAGCTCTAACCGTAGTCCATGCCCACACACAGAGCCATGCTTTCAACGAAGGCAACCAGTATTTAAATTTTCCTCCTTTAAAGGCAGGCTAGGAGAGGACTTACACCAACTCCTCTTCCAAGGAAACGAGAGGAGAAGTGGAAATTGATTTTTCCTGCCTACCAGGTAGTACTTAAGTCACAGCTGAGGTCACCGGCATCATCGGCCAAGCACATCTCCTGGGCATCTCCCTGGTGAGATGTAGTGGGCCATCAGCCCGCACTGAGAAAAGCCAGATCAGACTGCTCCTAGCTCGCAGGTTTGTTGATAAAAATGCAGCTGCTCTCAGCTGTGACAGGGCCGCTGCAAAGCCACGAAACAGCCACCAGTGTGCTGAGGACGCTGCCTCTTTGTTCGAGGAACAAAACACCGGGATCACGATAGCTGAAAATCAAGCAGATCCCAGGCAGAAAGTAAAAGTGGTAGGGAAAAATGAGAGGTCGCTCTAGCAGGGATGGTTGGGAAGACTGCAGCACATGTAAGAGTGGATAAGAGAGGCATGGAAACAGTGGAAAGAACAGAAAACACACTGAAGTTAGAGCTGCAGAAGGAAGAAGTGAGAATCTGCTGCAAAAAAGATGCATCTTAAATTATACAAGCCTTTCCCCAGCACCAAAATTACTCTACACACCTCCACACTATTTCTTTTCCGCTTCTTCCAGCGTTCAAAGGAGCATCTCTAACACACAGCTTTGTCTTGATGCATTAGCGGTCTAACCAGCAGCTCTGTGCTAAAACATAGGCACACAAAGCACTGCAGAGATGCCAGAACTATCCAGTGCTCCCAGCAAAAGCAAACGACGCAGACTGTAAAAATAACGAGATGCTCTGGCTTCAAAAATTAAAGAAACCAAAACCCAGACAACTAATTACAAACCATAATGCCTCAGCTTCCATCTTCAATTTAAAAGCTGGCACTGGTGCCAGAAGTCCTTTATTCGTGGAATATGTGGGAGCATGGGAGGAAGGCAGTGTTGGGGGAAATAAAAAAAAAAACCACCAGTAAAAGAATGGTTGGGTCAAGTCTAAATTAGAAATAATTCAACCTGAGGAACTGGGGGAAGCAAGGGGATGCTTTTAAGAAAAGCAGAAGAAAGGACACAGGAGTGCTCCCAGCTCCTCTTGCCCACTAACCTCATCACCCAGACACCACGCTGAGAACCGGTTCAGCTCCCCCAGCCTTGTCTCCAAGCCTCTCGGGTGATGACACTTACTCAGGGGGTCTTAATACCCTCTCATACAAAGAGAACCAGCTTTTTACAGCTCCAAATGTTCCTTGCACAGAGACTGGTAATTACCCCAATTCCCCTCTCCCCAGGGAGCACCCTAACTTCTAGGAGCAGACCTCCTTTCCAAACACTCCCAGGATCTGAGCCTTTAATTCAGGAATACTCACCCACGGCTGGATTTTTCTACAGCCATCCCTGTGATAGCATCTAGTCTCAAAACTAAGGGGTTTTGAGCTTCTTTCGAACTGTAAGCTGTAAGAAGATCCAAAGGAACCACTGCAGCCCACTCTCACACATTGGCAAGAGGCCTTTTGCAGGCTCCTCCAAAACATGACACTGATCTACACGGACCCAACATCCCTGGTCCTTAATCAGGGCATCCTGAACTGCCAAAAACTCAGTGCAGGGTGGTATTTGTATGCTGGAAGCCCGGAGCTCACACTGCCAGTCCCGAATGAGCGCAAAGCAGCGCTAACCATTTAGGATACCAGTGCTTTTAGACATAAAGGCAACTGCAGCACAAAACAAGGATCCGGATTTGAGCACACAGCCTAATCCTCGAAGACTATGCAGAACGAACTGCATAAAAGGGCTCTGTGTCCCAGAACGCATTCATGTCCTGCCGAGTACACAAATACTTGTCAAGCCCTTTGCCTCCCTCTCTCTTACTGATGTCAATAATTAAGTGTCCTGCAGACTCTGGTTTGCCATGAGGGAACAGACCAGGGGCACACAGAATCCAAATGCGGCCCTCACACAAACAAAGATGGCTCAAGGCCTTCACAGGAGCAGAGCAGTGCTGCACAGGAGTTTGGGGCATTTGAGACTAAAGCAGCACTTTTTGGTACTCCACAGTTCTTCAACACGCAGCAAGCTGAGCAATACATACAAGAGGCATACAGGAGTATTTACTGCTTGCACAGCATGTGGCAGAGGTAGCTTAATGCCTCACTATTAAGTCTTCTTAAACCTAACTCCTGCCCCCACCAACATGCTTGTAACAAGCTTCCTATTCTTAAAATCTTTATACTACAAAAGCTTTAGGGAAAAAAAAAATTAAAAAACCCTCAACTATCTGCAAGTCAAACAGGCAGCTGCTTCTTAAAATGTTGTACTGTAGTCAAAACACATGCCAGAGCAACTTCACAAAGCCACGAGAGCCTGCAAACAAACCCAAAACCCAAGTGGTTCCCAACGACCCTGTTGCAGTGTTAGGGTATTTTGAAGATGCAGCTGTTTTCAAAGAAACACGCACAATTGTTTTCACACAAACAATTACCTACACTTGAGCGGTGTATTTCTTTTGAAGCTCCTAACTCAAAGAAACACTTTAGGTCAGTGAAACACTCTTGGCTGCCAGGTCAGATGGATGCAGTCTGCAGGTGACCCCTGGTACAGAGCTCAGCACCATCATCTCCACCTCAGGAACTCATACAATACAACCCATTCCCAAAGGTTTTGCAACATGAGATCCAGTTCCCCAAGCCCCAAAGCAACTTTTCTCCCCTCCGAATCACACTGCAAGTGAGATGCGTTATTGGTGGTACAACGAAAGGTTCAACAGCTGCTCCTGAATGGAAACCATGAATAGCTACGCTGAGGTTTGGGGGTTTTTAAGTTCTTACTTTATTTAATGAAATGAGGATATCAAATGTGGTTTTAACTTTCCATTGGCTGGCTTGTCTTCCAAACCAATTACCCTTTTTCCACGTCAAAGCAGCTTAAGTAACTGAATGAACAGAGGAAAATGAAAGCGTGTCCACAAGCCAAAGCGAAAGCTGAAGTACTTCAACCCAAAGAAAACTATGGCAATGCCAATTAACCAGGCAATTCTCCTCGTTCATTTTCTGACCAACATTATGGGTTGGTCAGCAATGCCAACTGCTCTCTGACAAACCTAACCCGCTCGGTACGCAGAGGACAACGCTGACCCAGTATAAGAGGATACGGGGCAGATGCGCCTTTGTGCACAGACACGTTTTCCTCCAGCGCTTACCGCTTGTCACACCAGCCTGAACACCAAGCCCAGTGTCTGGAAGACCCCAGGATCCGACCTTCCCTGTACACAGGCCAAGACACACTCGCTGTGCTGCACACCAGAGCTAGCTCTGCACTCACCAACCACATTGACACAACCAACACTGCTCACCAACAAGCAACCCCCTCAAGATGCTCATTTTAGCTTTGCCTCTGCAGAGAAGGCTGAGATTTAAGGTCATAAAATACTGTTTATGCTACGATTATCCTGAAGGGAAATGCCAGCAGCTGAGGGGCAAAGAGCAGGGCCAGACTCTCGTCTGAGGCCACCCCACCCACAACTGGGACCTCGCAGCAAGCAGACCGAGGGTGGCCAGCCTGTTTTCCCCCACCGAAACCCGCTTCAGCCGCTGACCACCCTGGGGGCACGTTTCCAGCCGCCTTTAACTAACCTGTGCCCAAGGACCAAGCGCAGCCCGGCACGGTTCCTCACACACACTCCCTCACCACACACCCAGAGCCGCTCTCCCCACACACAGAGCCTACAGCCACCCACCCCCTCCACACCTGCCCGCCCACCCACACACACTCACCCCTCCATAACACCACACACAACCTCCCTCACCCCTCCCCACACACCCCCACAGCGCCTCTCCCCCTCCTCC
>VZTU01015167.1:168609-212010 GCA_013400835.1 Zapornia atra
CCTTACAGCAACGTTGGTAGCCTTCCCTGTCGCCGGCGGGAATGTCCGTGTCCGTCCCCCCGTGTTCGCCCCCGCCCAGGCCAGCCCCACCGCCCGATCACCGCCACCACTGCCCCGCCAGAACCTGACAGAAGCCGCCCATTTCGTTATCGCCGGGGCTTCTCGTTGTGGGGAGAAAAAAAAATGAAAATAAAACTCAAGTTTCTCAAGAACTGTGGGAAAACGGGCTGTGCTTTGCCAGCGCGACCATCCTGACCCACGCTATCACCCACTGTTCTCCGAATTTTAGTGAAATTCTGGGTATTGCCATGTCCCAGCCCAGGGCTCCGCACTGCCCAGAGGCACCCGCTCTGTCAGAGGCATCCGCAGGCCAGGTTGCGGTGCTTCCCTCTCCCCCTGTGACTTTGCACGTGGAGGAACCGTGTCAAGATGAATCCTGTAAAACCCAGGAATCGTGTAAAGGCAACACGATTTCATAGAAGGTACCTCCAGGAGCCTGCTTGGAAACGGGGAGATGGCTCAAATGGGATAGAAACGGGTGTGAGAGCCAAGGAAAGGCTTTGTAAACTCCAGCCTGGTTATATTCTGAAATGCAGAGCTTGTTGCCGAAAGAATAGTCTGTTCCATGAAAAAGCCACGCTTTCTTGTTGTGAAGTAAACACGTGTATTACAGCTGTAAAGCTGACCCTTTGCCTCGTGCATTACGAGTGCACATAAGACTATTCACAAGGTCCTCACAGCATGTGCTCTTAAGCAAGCCTGGGAATGACCATGTCGTAGATGTCGTTATCACATTTGCTGCTACACATTGGTGCGTGGCAATTCCTCTTTCTGCTACCCCAACAGAGGATTAACCTGACCATGATGGAACAAGCTGCGGTATCATCATCCCCCCAAACACCCAGCAGAAAGGACACAGGTACGTTCCAGAGTCATCGCTGCATTGTTATTGTTCAGGCTGGGATTACGCATCTCCAGCGGAAAGGTTGATTTCCGCTGCTTCCCCCGCTTTTCCTCAGTTTCAAAAAACAAGCTGGCTGCTGTGGGAGTGGTGCTGAGCTGATGATGCCCAGGCAGAAGCTCTGGAAACAGGGCATTGATGGAGCTTCCCAGGTTTGGTAACAGCCTGACAGCAGGGCAGGCAACAAGGAACAAGGGAGCAGCTGTTTAGTTCCTAAAACCAGTAACTTTCTTGAGTTTTTTAGCTAATCATTTTCCAACATTTTAAAGTCCATACGTAGGACCATCCTCAGGTGGTTATGTGAAGTCCTCCCTGGCATTTCCAGGTTACTGAGTCTAATAAATCCTGAGAATTAAATACCTGCTGCTATTAGGTATTTATCATCAAAATCCACTTCATACTCTTAACTGCACTTTCACCTTTGGCATACATATTTAAAACACTCAGATTGTGTGATGCAGTTATATTTCCTGTGTGAGTTAGTCTGGGTGACCCTGCTCTGGCAGGGGGGTTAGACTTTGGATGATCTTTCAAGGTCCCTTCCAACTCCTAATGTTCTGTGATTCATTCAATAAACCTACACTCATCTAACTGAAACCTGAGTTAAATCTCATATCTCTATAAATACTGGATTTGTACTTTCCTTTTCATGTTTTAGCCACTGAAATTCTCTATGAAAGCATCGCAGAATATTCCCATTAATCTTTCTGTGGTTTATGGAAAGGTTTACGGGGAATATTCCATACTCCTTCTGTAAAATAACCTTTTCTCAAAAACACAGAGCCCGGATAACTTGGAGCTCTAAGTTTGCAATGCTTACAGGAATGAATAATAATAAAAATACCATGGCCCATAAATTCCTAACGACTGGAAACTCCCAGGAAGCGGAGTGAGTCATTCTGCACGGCAGGAGTGGCCTGAAAGGAAGGAAGGAAGGGCTGTTTGATAGGTAGGATGGGCACAAGAGCAGACCTTCCAGTTAATCAGCTGTAAAATAAGAATTGTATTTGTGGATAAGTTTCGTGTCAGTGCTGGGCTTAGGCAGCATGGGCATAATGAAACAGCAGGGGAAAAATGACAGGGCTGCTGCTTCAAAAGCAGGCACAAGTCTCCAAACACCCGCTGCCCTGAATTGTGCCAGTCACAGTGAAAGCAAGTCTTAAGAAATTTGCTTTCTTTTTAATAAAGAGATGGTCAGGGAAAAACTTAACTGTATAAACTGTAGAAAGCGGTACATTACTACTGCAGTTCTTTAATTTACACAGATTGGATTAAATGAATGAGAAAAGCGGGGAGAAAGTAAGACAAAAGAGAAGAAATGGGGAAAAAAACCCAAACCACAAACCCCACCAAAAAAAGTGTAACCTGAGAGGAAATAGCCTTTATAAAAGCAGCTCTTAGAGGAAATTGTGTCAGCTTTGAGAAGGTCAGAGCTCCTGAGGTTGGTGGTCTTGCTCTGCCAATAGACCTGAGAAGAGAAAAGGAAAATGAAAAGGACAGGGAAAAGAGAAAAAGGAGAGGAGAGGGAAGATAAAAAGAAAAGAGGAAAAGGAAAGTAAAGAAAAGCAAAGAAGAGAAAAGAGAAAAGAAAAGAAAAGAAAAGAAAAGAAAAGAAAAGAAAAGAAAAGAAAAGAAAAGAAAAGAAAAGAAGAAAGTGAAAAGAGAAGAGCAAAGGAAAAGAAAAATAGGTATTTTCTTTCCTTTTGATAAAAAAAAAAGCAACAATGTGGTGTGCACCCGCAAGCAATTTGAAGTAACAAATCAAGCTGCTGTCCTACATACAGCAGCTCAATCAAACCAAGTGCTGACATACTTACCCACTAAGAGATTTGACCCATTTGGGGTTTATGAGGTCCAGAATGTTTTGAGTTGGTGTCACGGACAGCGAGCACTTTCACTTCCAGCCTTCCCATACCGAGTTAGCTCCAGCAGTCAAAATGCTAAGGGAAAGCTGCCAGAGGGTTCAGACTCTGAAAGCAGAGCTTGGTTGCTCCATGGGCGTCAGTTATTAAAGCAGGTTGATAGAAGTAAACCCAACAGAGAACAACAATCCATGTTTGCTGATAAATTGAGGCAGCTTGAGGACCCCCAAATCACAACTGCTGTACACCCTAACATTTCATTACCAGTAGGTACATGGCAGCTTACACTGAGAAATGAAGGAGGGAAGAGCCTGGAGCTTGCCATCAGACCTGCAGGGCTACCAGCCACCGGAGGAGACATGCATGCAACCTTGAAATGGCAGCTGTCATGGTCTGGCTGGTTTGGGCAAGGTAATAAGATGCTTCCAGCAGTTTCCTGGCCTGCCCTCTGTCACAGAGGGGCTTCCCGCAGGCCCCAGCACTTTTCGCAGTGGATGCAATCAAACCCACAGTAATGGCAGCAGACATCCATCCACTCCCCAGCCACCAAATTGCCAAAGGCACTTAAAAAGCAAGTCAGTAGATTCACCAAAGAGTCAGTGCAAAAAAGTCCAAATTCAGCAAGGCTGGGCAGTGAAATGCAAATGTTTTGAAAGGTAGCGAAGAGAAACCACACTGCAGTCTCCAGGGGTGCGTTGGGGACCACAGAAACAAACCTACTCTGTACTCTTTCTTTCCATGAAGATAAAAGCCAAGCTGTAGGCTTCCTCAGTTTTCTATCTGGGTTGAAAACTTTAATTTACCAAGTAGGATTAAATATTTTGACTCGGTCCCAGCAGGGATAATATCTGTGATGCCAAGGAAGCGTGTTAAGGACTGCAAAGTTAATTGATGGATCCGTTGCATTTTTCAGTTGCCCAAAGTAAATGATGGAATGGGATTTCGATTCCGTTCCTACCAGCTGGGAGCTGCTTCAGTCTCAGCAACAAGGACAATGACAGCAGAGCTTGATTTCTCCAGGTGATGTCCTACAGGCATGTAAAAAACCAGAGAGAAAAGCTATATCATGGTCAAAAGGTCTCACATTTTCTTTCAACAGATGGGGGAATGATGTGAAGGACCAAACAATCTCTGTCAGCATGCAGTGAAACAAATACAGCTAAGGGCTAACATTACAAATGTGTAAGAAATGCACCTCTGTATTAAAACAAGGTTTAAAGCCAACCTGTTTAGAGACATCCTTCAGCCATCAAGGGTAGCTGTGCAGAGAATGTTAATTGGTCTGGTAAATGTCTGAGGTATCCACTGTCAGTGAAAGGACAGAGGGAACTGCAGTGCTTACTAAATATTCAATACCTATCGTGATTTTATGGAAGCAGAAACTTACTGTCGTCTTACAAATGGAGATCTGTAATCTCACAAACAGAACCCAAAAGGAGAGCTACTCGCCATGCAAGCAGAAGGTGTTTTCTAAAGTGGTTTGTTTAAGTTTGACTTTCTTACTTGCTCTTTGGCAGATAATCCTAAATAATCCTGTTGGGTAGGTGAAGAGTATCGCCGACCCCACTCAGAGAGGGAATCTGCTTCCTCCAGGTTTCTGCAAAACCAGGAGAAATGAAAGACATAAGCTGATTGTTTTATCTCTTTTCTGAAGTGGGTTTGGGATGTATCCTCTTTTTTCTCTCTTTAAGGTTGTAATGTTGGGAAGAAATATAAAACCAATTTTTGAAACCAAAATAAAACATGAAAGGCCCGTGCAGCTTTTCATCTGCCGCTTGTGGGAGCAAACCCAGCCCATCCTTTTAACAAAAAAGACGTTTTGGTTAATGACTGTCCGGTGGTCTATGTGAAATAATTTCATCATCTTTGATTCCTAGCAGATGCAATTTTTATCTTTTATCTTTATTCTCTCTTTTTATTCTGCGGTGTAGTCCTGTGTTGAGTTTAAGCAACCATATCTTGCAGCCTACCTTAGACTGTGGCAGTATCAGAAGGACCGGAGCCGCCCTAACTGTACTTCCTTCCCCTCCCTGAGACCTCCAAATGCCTGCCCAGCACCACCATGAACCAAAGCCTGCCCATGAGGGCACTGGGAAAGGGACACACGTGGATGGGTGAGGGAGCCCTGGGACAGGCTGCCCAGGGGGTGTGGAGTCTCCTTCTCTGGAGATATTCCAGCCCCGTCTGGACGCCTCCCTGTGCGACCTGTTCTAGGGACCCTGCTTTGGCAGAGGGGTTAGACTTGATGATCTCTGAAGCTCCCTTCCAACCCCTCTGTGATTCTGTTGAAATATCTAGTGGGCTTCTTGGAGATGAGACGTGCTCCTTCCCTTCTAGCTCAATCAGTGCAGCAGCCGTGCACTGCATAGATGAAAGCATGCCAGAGGAACTGATTAAATGTAACTCTGAGGTATTACATCTACAGCACAGAGACACTACATTCACTAAATGTGGTCTCAGGCTCAGTGCCACCTTTGTCCTTGCACTGCAGAGTCCACTGTTGGATGCTCTGCCCCCTAAAAATTCCAGTGATATTTATGTTTCTGACATGCTGGAAAAGTGCTCTATGTAAAGACTGGGACTTGTTTACCCGGATCCATTTGGATAAGGTCTGAGCTCTGTTCTTCACCGACTTGCATAGCTATGCAAATCCCTCAGATGTGTGAGCTGGGGCTGTTTACACTAACTGTAAAGCTTTCCCAGTGGAACTGTTTTCCAAGCCTGATAAAATGCCATCCCAGGGAGCAGTGTGCGCTGGGGGTGGTCACGGGAATCTTACCATGAAGGGTGTTGACCTGTGTGACCACTAACAAATCTCCTTCCTGGACTTCCAGCATGATTCCCAAGATTATTTTCTACCAAAATCCAGGTAACTTCCTTTTCCCAGCGCCAAGAGGGCTGAAATTTTCCTCCTGGTTAATTCTTAACTATCATTTATGGTCACCACTTGTTTTTTTATAGCACAGGCTGCTAATCAGCCTTGCCATGATCACTATTTTACTAATAGCAAATCATGTTGCTGTTTTATCACTCATAAAACCCTTCTTTTCCTCATACAACATGGCCATTGAGAGCCATAAATAGTTTGTCTGGATGACCGAGCTGCAGATTGACTTGTTGTTACATCAGAAGAGTCACAGCTGGAGGATGGCGACACCAGCAGGTTGGGATTAGGGACATGGGGATTTGCTGATCTCCCCCAACTGCCTGATCCTCCCCCTAAAGTGTCTCAGCAACTTGTCCCTGCTTCCACATGGAGCTCAGTGAAGGCAGATCTGTGTCCCTATCGCATGACTTGGAGCATAGGGTGAATGGTGAGGAACTACGAGGAGTCAGACCTGCCTTTGGGACAGACCCATGCCTGTTCTTGGCCACCTCTCAGCCTGCCCCATCTCTTGTCTTCATACCTCCCCCCACCAGCTCACTACATTCTCCCCTGCATTGCCAGCATGTCTGTTGATGGCCAGATGATGACCAGTTGAGAGGACAGAAATTCTCCACACTCAAAGCCTTCCTGCCACTGATGACTAAATAGACAAAAGAAGCAATTCAGGGAAAAATCTGTTCAGCCCCTGTAGCAAAAAAAAAAATACTTGGAATGAACAGTACCTTCTGAAAATACAGCTATTAAGCTCTACAAAGTCTCTGCAAAGCTACAAAACACAGATGAACTATGCTTTTCAGAGGTTTGTAACTCAGCTATCATTAGGTAGACATCTGCAAGAACACTAAGAGCTTGTTCTTCACATCAAGCCCATTCCCCTACCAACCATCCCGCCTTTGATCTAGCCTTCAGGAACAGCAACGTGTCACAGTGTAAAACATGCAGTGACTCTGACAGGCGCTGCACACTGCGGTATTCCCTAACAGTTTTGTTTGATCTAAATCCTGCTTCGCTGAAAATGAGCAGAAAACCTCCACAACACTAAGTGGAGCAAGGCACAGACCGTGTGCGGTGTCAGGGGGAAGGAAAACAAACAAACAGAGTTTTGCAAAATGACAAACAGTGGGAAAGCCAAGGTTGACAACGCTGCGTTTGACAGTGCTGCCAGCTTCATTCAGGGCAACGTGAGGAACATTGGTTGTGTTTGAGCAGAGAAGAGGTCGAGCGGTTTGAACTTCCTACCAGCATCACCACCAGGACGCTGACTTTCTTCCCTGTTCCTTGGTAGAGCATTTAAACATTCCTCATTTCTCCAGGACTATAAAGCATCTAACACCTATCCATTAATATATTGCTACGCCCACTCAGTGCTGTTGGGCAAAATGAAGTCCAACTTGTCCTCCTCTGTGGCCTGTCACATCTACTGAGACTGAACTTGTCCAGGATGTCTTTACCTCCATTTGAGGAGTAGGGAGCCAGAAGATGGTCCATCTCAGCGGGATAACACAGTACTGTTACTGACTTAAGATTGCTTCATCTTTGTCTTTCTCTGACTCCAAGACGGTCAGGATTTATGTCTCCTCTCTCCTGTAAAATTGCTAAAGCTCCTATTAGTAATAAATAAATAAATAGCAGGTAGCTATGGGTCTAACCAGCTTCTGAAGAGCCCCCACAACTCCTGCTGCAAAGACTAGGGAGAAGGATCAGTGCTCTGCCATCCTACCCTTCTCTTTTCTCTGGGTCAACACAAGATTCTCTGAAGACCCAAAGGGCTGGGACTTGTGGGAAAGAGGGTGCCATCAGCAGGGGCTAGAGCTTGTGGCCTGCCAAGTCCTCAGATGAAGAAGAAGGCACGTTGCATTTCCTGGGAGCATTCAGTCTTACGATCTCGCAGTCATAAGAGGGATGGGAAGGATATAGCTGTGCAAGACCATTCCACCGTTGTTCTGTCCTCTGTAGGACAGAACAGGTCCTCACAGGACCAGAGGACATCTTCATTTTGCAGGGACTAGGAATTAATCCTGACCCATAGGGCAGCGTTGGAACCTTGGGAACCATTGGGAGCAACTGAATTCCCTTTTCCTTCTATGTCCATCCTTTTTTGAATGATGAGAGAATTTATCTTCCCGGTTTGAAGCACACAAAATCCTGTGCAAGTTCTCATACTGCTACTTAGGGATTATCAAAGCCAAGATAAAAATTAAGAATATTTGGGAGAAGGGGAAGAATTGACAATTTTAAACTCATCAGTGGACACCATAAACAATGGAAGAATGTCTAAAATGCCATATAAATAGACTGCTTCCTGCCAAACTTCTCTTTTTGCATGTTGAAGTACCAATAGCAAGCTTCCTAAGGAGGAGGTTTGGATGTGTATTAAAGCAAGAACTCACTAGGCAGGGTTTCAAACATAGCTTTCAAGGCTGTGAGCGGCGTAGCCCAACACAGTACACACATTTTCATCCCTGGCACTCAGTTTGTGGAAATGCCAGAAGGCCAAAACCAAGTGCTCAGAGAACTGCAGTGATTGCAAAGGGATGGGGAATTCTGGGACTGGTGTGCTGTTCTTGTGCTTGTCAGATCTTTAAAGAATAGGGAACCTGTGGTTCCTTCAACTGCTTTTGTTCATTTCTTCTGTTTCAGACCTCAGGAAAATTATTACATCAGGGGATTTAATTACATTAAAATCATTTATCTGAGTAGATCAACTGCCACATCTGTCTGACAATCTAGTCTTGATACACTAACTTGCCTCCAGCTATAACCTCTCGTTGTTTTCAAAGGAAGAAAGAATTTAAAATTGAGATTTAGTATGTTGATTTATTAACCAATGAATTGTTAATGTTTTGTGATGAGGTGAGCTTACAGCAAGCACCAGGAGAGGGTACAGAGGGTAGGTCTCACCATTATAGGATGGTCACAGCAGTCCTTCCTGCTCCTGTGTTCTCACAAAGGTTCCAATAAAGGCTGTTGTGTTTTAATTAACACTGAATTGCCAGTAGAGATTCAGATACCAGAGCATGTTTCTCAAAAGTTCTTTCTTTCCTGATTTTTAAATCACAGAATTCAGGTTCAGATCAGACATTAGGAAAAAGTTCTTCACTGAAAGAGTTGTTAGGGCACTGGAACAGGCTGCCCAGGGAGGCGGCTGAGTCCCTGCCCCTGGGTGTGTTTAACAGACGGGTAGATGAGGTGCTCAGGGATATGGGTTAGCATAGGACAGGAACGGTTGGACTCGATCTTAAAGGTCTTTTCCAGCCCTGTGATCCTGTGACTCTGTGAGGCTCTTCACAGCAGCACCTCGTTGTGACTGCCTGATGTTTTCTTTACCCTAGAATGTAGTTTTTCTTGGTCTGCTTTACAGCTCGAGTCATTCTCAAAACACATTTCACACCCCCAACCAGCCACTGGCTTGTGGCAACCGAGTTTTTGCCACCTGACCTGTTTAACTTCAAAAGTTAAGAAAACAAATCAGCTCCAGAACATAAACATCTTTCTATAGCAATACATACCCCGCATGCCATTTTCATCAACGCTTCAGTGCAGCTCCCAAAGCTCTCCAATGGTGTCTGAAATTTTAGATAGTTTTGGTCACTCCCCCATTTTCCTATACTTAAAAGAAGAAGTGTCCCTGGAGATGTGCACTAGTGGAGAAGGCTGCCTTCTGGAACGTTACTGCTTCACCAGACACCACCAGATATCTTTTGTTTTGGTTTTTACCCTTGTTTGGGGGCTCTACTAACCCACCGACCTATCCAGCTTCTCTTTCATTTGGCTGAACCACCCGTGTTCCTTCTTACAACCAGGGAGGTTGCATGACAAGTGAATCGGACTTAATGAGTGTTGCTAGATGGGCAGCCCCCCGCGGTGCTCCCTCCCAACTCATTTGTACACATACACATAGAATGCCTTACACAGCACCTGAAAATGTGGTGAGCTTCCAGATAAAAGGAGTGTGGCCAGCAGGTCCAGGGAGGTGATTCTGCCCCCTTAACCCACTCTTATGAGACCTCGCCTGGAGTGCTGTGTCCACTTCTGTAATCCCCAACATAAGGAGGACATGGACCTCTTGGAGTGCATCCAGAGGAGGCCATGAAGATGATCAGAGGGCTGGAGCACCTTCCCCTATGAAGACAGGCTGAGAGAGTTGGGCTTGTTCAGCTGGGAGAAGAGAAGGTTCTGGGGAGATCTTACAGCGGCCTTCCAGTACCTGAAGCTGGGGAGAGCCTGGAGTGACAGGACGAGGGGGAAAGGTTTTAAATTGGAAGGGGGTAGATTTAGATTGGATATTAGGAAGAAATTCTTCGCTATGAGGGAGGTGAGGCCCTGGCACAGGGTGCCCAGGGAGGTGGTGGCTGCCCCCTCCCTGGAGGTGTTCACGGCCAGGTTGGATGGGGCCTTGCGCAGCCTGGTCTGGTGAGACGCGTCCCTGCCCATGGCAGGGGGTTGGGACTTGATGATCTTTAAGGTCCCTTCCAACCCTGATCATTCTATGGCTCTATAATCACTAGGAGTTCTTCTCAGCTTGCCCTAAATTGAGAAAATATTTTAAGCTCTTCCCTGCTCCCTGCCCCAGCTTGTGTCTCCCAGCCATCCCTGCCTTCCCTGGATCTGAGGCTGTAAATCCCAGAGAAGCTGAGCTGCGGCCAACTTCCCCAGCTTGTTAACGTGCAGAAGAATCGAGGCTTGAAAGCTTTTCCTTGTATTCAGCCCATCCCCTGCTCGAGTGGGGACAAGTATAGGCGCCCACAGCTTTAACAGTTCCCCTCTTTCAGGAGGAGCAGCAGCTGCCCAGCCACTGGAAGCTGCATGGCCAGGTCTCGGTTTGACCACTTCTGGCCCCCCGAGCAGAGAATGAACGAGTGTAACGCTGCACAAGCAGGTGACACAGCACTTCATCGGCCCCCGGAGTGTGTGGCAGACAGTTAGCATTGTTCTCATACCAAAACCAAGTACTCACGGCCAAGTTTCCTTCCAGGTCACAGTTGGGACGGCAGATGTTCTCCCAGTGTGTTACCCTCCTCGCATCCTGTGCTCAGGATTGCCAAATGGTTCAGGTTCCAGAGGACAAACAGAAGGTAGCTCAATGAAGCGATTGTTCATCCTGCAATGAATTAGGTGGGATGGTTTTGGAGGCTTCTCCCGAACTCCTGCCTTAGGGAAGCTGACAAGTGAGAGGGTGAGGAGCAGACCTTGAGGCACAAACCAAGAGGTAGCTTGCAGTTGCTCTCAGTAAGGACTGCCTCCTGCTATCCTGTGAGGCTGGAAGGGCACCAGCACTGGAAGAAAAATCCATTTCATGCTTATTTCTGTGTCATTAGCATGCCGTTAATTATTCCTTTGCCATAAATTTGGGGCATGCAGGGACTTGTCAGTGCTGGGTCACTATAGCATGATGGACAACAGCTAAATTCAGAGTTCTTTGGTAGGACATAGATGGGTTTGTCCTGAGGGATCACAGAACGGTTTTAATGGGGGTGTAATGGAAAGAGAAACCTTGATGAGCTGTAAGGATAACGGCCCATCTTGTTCAGCTGAATGTCTTGAGCAATGAAAACTTGGTAGGTGAAACACAGCAACATAGAGCAGGAGAAAAGGGATGGGCTGGGAGATGGGCTGTGTCCAGGATTGCCTGGAGCAGGCCAAGGGGGATAGAGTGAAGCCGAAGGAAGGGAGGGTTAGATGAGATATCAGGGGGAAGTTCTTCCCAGAGAGAGTGGTGAGAGGCTGGAACGGGCTGCCTGGAGAGGGGGTGGGTGCCCCATCCCTGGGGGTGTTCAAGGCCAGGTTGGATGGGGCCCTGGGCAACCTTGTGTAGATCCAGGCCTGGAGGTTGGTGGCCCTGCCTGTGGCAGGGGGGTTGGAACTCTGTGATCCTTGGGGTCCCTTCCAACCCAGACCAATTTGTGATTCTATGATCAAGCACGTTATGGTTTCTGTAGCTTACACCATTCCTTCCTGATTTTCCACACTGCTTGGAGCTTGGGGAGTTAAAAGTCTCCAGTTTGAAGAGAGATTACACCAGGGATGGCATGGAACAAGCACCCTTCTTGGGTATTTGCAGTACCAAAGCCATCAAAAGACAAAACTCACCTTTGTACCAGTCTTAAAATAGCAAGGTACCCCCTGGTTAGTGCAGCAGCAGAAGACAGTCCATAGGCAAAGGGTGTCTGCCCTGTGACGGACCTTTAGGAGGAAACAATGATGAAAGCCAGCCACTGGCTTGGGGCCTGCAAGACTAAACCAGAGCATTTCATCACCAGTCCAGAAGATGCAATTACACCTCCTGTTGGCATACGTGTTGAGATAACTGCTCTGGCTGTCTGTGCTGCTCTCTGTGCTGACACAGATCCTGATGATCAATGAAAACCAACGGGCGAACGACCTGCACAGCGTATTTAATGTAACAGAACTTCACCAGGTCTCCCTCAGTGAAGGAAGTTGTCTTCCCATGGGATACATCCAGCACTGCTGAGCACAGTGTGATGAGAGCAGAGATCTTTTTTTTTTTTTTTCTTAGAAAGACAACTAATGCTCTCTTTTAAGACTTCTGTTATATAAACACTTTCCTCTCAAGATTAAGTTCCCAGCCTTCTCTCGAATAAGCTAACCAGGCTGAAGCCTTTTCTTCAGACCTATTTTTGGCCTTGGATACTTTGTGGTCCCTTTGAACTCTCTCTAAATTGTTAATACTATGAAAATGCTGGATGTGAGATCGGGTACAGGGTCTTTTGCCCTTAACATATGCAGAAATGCCACTGAAGCTTTGATACATGCACGGCTTCCCAGCCACCCTGTGCTCACATAGAATCATAGAGTCCCAGACCGGTCTGGGTTGGAAGGGACCCCAAGGATCACAGAGTTCCAACCCCCCTGCCACAGGCAGGGCCACCAACCTCCAGGCCTGGATCTACACAAGGTTGCCCAGGGCCCCGTGGGACACCCACCCCCTCTCTGGGGACCCCCTTCCAGCCCCTCACCACTCTCTCTGGAAAGAACTTTGCATCTCATCTAATATCTCATCTAACCTAATCATTCCCTAATATCTCATCTAATCCTTCCCTCCTTCAGCTTCACTCCATCCCCCTTGGCCTGCCAGTGGCTGCCCTTTGAACAAGCTGATTCCCTTCCTGTTTCTCTGCTCCCTTCAGGNCAGCTCTGGACACAGGACTCCAGCTGGGACCTCAGGAGGGCAGAGTAGAGGACAACCCTCCCTGTCCCTGCTGGCCACCCCTCTGCTGATGGAGCCCAGGATCCCATTGGCTTTTCTGTCACTTTTTTATTTACAGGGATTTTTAGGTCCTCCTCCGAGGCAGCTTTCCACACAGCCAGCTGTGTAGACCTGTCTCACTACACTTGCTTTCCTAACAGAGATCATTTACTTGGAACAAAATAAACCACACCTGAGACCAGAACATCCCTCCAGAAGGTTATCAACCCTTTCTCCTAGTGTATTTTCAAAACGAGAGGAAAGTGGCTCAACACAGTAAGTTTGCTTATTATTATTATTTGCTTATTATTAAGGTATTTTCCAGCCTTGTGATTCTGTGATTATTTTTTCCCCCCTTCTTTTTTTCCCCACAACATATCCTCCTGTTGGGTAACGTCCCACGTTTCTTCCCAAACTTCCACCTCCGTGGTCCTGGGCTGTTGTCCTGAGACTTTTGAGCTCTGATCAGCACCTGGTATTTAGGGATTTTTCTCTTCCACCTCAGTTCCCTTAAATTCATTGGATTGGGAGAACTCCTAAGGTCCAAGCCAACCCTTCCACCCACCACAGATGCTCGCATGGTACCAGCCCAGCTCATACTCCATCACTGCTGAATTTCTGAGTCACTCAGTTTTATAACGGTGCCTTGGAAAATCTGACATCACTGGGAGTTTCTCACAGAGGTTTTCTGCTCTGAGAGCATCCAGCAGCTCACAGGGCTCCTGCATTGCAGGATCATCCCAAATCCTCCAATTCTTCCTTGCCACCAAATCCCAGAATTGATGTGGATTTAGGCCTCGTTGTACTAGTTGGCCAAACGAGTGTTATGAAGGCAGCTACGCTGGAAGAGCCAGGTTCAGGCCCCCACATTTGCTTTCAAACCCGAGTCGAAGCCCGGAGCTGTGACATCTCACCAAGCTGGCAGTTATGTAGAAGATTTGGAAGTGCCAGGCTGAGCTCCCAGAAAGCACTCCTGCTCCAGCTGCGTTCGTGAGGAGCTGGGGGGTGAATCTTGCCACGGTCGCTAATGCAGGGGGACCCATCTCGAGTTGTGTCCACAGACACGTGCAAGAGGCTGCCCCAGCCCAGCACGGCTGCTTTGGTGGCCAGGCTGTGAGGCAGGTAAGGGAGTTTGGGGTAACTCCCCCATCCCAAACCCATTCATACACACGCATGTAGTCAGCTGGAGTGCTCCCCCTCACCTTGACCACACAGCAGAAACCCTCAAGAGTGACTGCAACCGAACGCTGCCTGAGGTTAAGGGCAGGGTTCCTGCTTCTGAGATGGCTTTGGGCTCTGCAGAGACAAGCAGCAGCATCGCATCAGTCCCGAGGAAGGAATTCCAGCCTCACCTGGATAAGCAGCGAGATCGGCGGCTGCTGTGGTGGAGGCTGGCTGCAAAGGAACCAAGCGCTGCCCAGCACAGACAGAAGCGCGCTGCGGCAAGGCTGAGTTGCACCGTTTATTGGCCAACAAAGAGAAATCCCCACCGAGTCCAAGGTCAGCAATTTGGAATCTGTTTGGCAGGGAATGTTCTCAGACACTGGGAAGGCTTCCTCAGAATGCTTATGCCTCCTCCAGCCAAAACTAACAGACAGCTTGGGAATCTAAATCCAAATAGAAAATTAAACATGTAGCGTGTACAGTCTTTAAAAACAAACTCTTTTTATTAAGAATAAAATCATACAACTCGCAGTAAACCCCTAAGGACACAATACATTACAGAGCTGTAGTGGCACTAAGGAGCTGCAACGGCAAAGACTCACACTAAGGAACCGGAATGGCAGGGAAAGGACTGGGGAGAGAAACTCACTTGTGGTGAAGTGGAGCTCCCGTAACTACCAGCTGCCCCACCCCGGATCCCCACAGCCTCCTCTGTAGCCCCCTCCTCGGTAGCGTCCCCCCGGGCTGCCTTGGTACCCTCTTCCTCGGGAGCGCCTCCCAGAGTACCTGTAGCCACTGCAGCCTCTGCCTCCATAACTGGGGCTGTGTGGGTAACCTCCCCAGCCTCGGAAGCCACCGCCATTGTCATAACGAGCCATTTTGGGGGGACGAGGACCATCACCATACCTGGCAAAGGGAAACATAATACACTTGATACAATCTCATGGATTCTGGGGTTTTTAATTGCTACAGGGATACTCAGCTGCCACAGTACCCAGTTCAGGTGCCCCTATTTTCTGTTAGCAGGACTCCATGTTTGAATTGCAGTTGTGCTTTTGCCCCCTTCCTGCTTCAGCAAGGAACAGCTGGGAGCAGCATGCTGTGCTTCAGAAGGTGGACATGGAAACAAGGGGCAACCAGGGCTCTGGGTGAGCCAGGGGAGGGTCAGATTGGATATTGGGAAAAGTTTTATCACCGACAGAGCAGTGAAGCGTTGGAAGGGGCTGCCCAGGAAGGGGTTAGGGGTCGCCGTTGTTGGGGGCATTTAAAAAACAGGCAGATGAGGCGCTTTGGGAGATGGTTTAGTAGTTAGGGTGGTGTAGGGCTAACATTTGGCCTTGACGATCTTGAACGTCTTCTCCAACCTGGGTGATTCCGTGTTCTATGAAGGGGTGCAAGCCCAGCCCAGCCAAATATGTAGTTTTTCCAGAGACAAACAGGTTTGCCCAAAATCAACTCAGGTTATCTTTTCTTTAACAGTCACTGCGGTTTGGAAGACGTGATGGCAGCTTCCAACGCACTGATTTTCCACACACTTTCCAGACTATGGACTTGGAAACCAGAAGCTCCTGTTCCCACCCACGAGACAAGGCAGGCACCTCCTCCCGCAGGCACCGCACGGGGAGGGAGCCAAGAGCCCCAACCCAGTGTTCCTGCTCTCAACCCACTGTTCCCGCTCTCAGTGCCGAGCTCACCTCATGTGGGCAGCCATGAGCCTGATGCCCGCGGCCGACGGCCTGGAGATCTGACGGATGGCGTTCAGCATCCGCTCGTCCGCCGGCACCAGCTGCCGAATGATGTCGGGATCCTTGGTCACTTCCACAACGAGTGCCTCCATCGCGGCACGCAGAGCGGTGATGCAGGCGGCCACGTTGTGGGGCATCCTCAGCTTGATCCTAGAGCAAAAAGGGGCCTATCAGATGTTTGATCCTGGAGCGCAAAAATGGGTATGAGACATATCACAAGTTCTTCTAGCAGAGAACCTGCCAGCAGCAGATGCTCTATGGAGAGGTTTTGCATTGGGTGCTGCGCACACAGAGCCACAAACCCCTGTTCTCACCTCAGAATCTCTAATTTGTCACTGAAGGGACATGAAATGCAGGAGGCAAATCTGCAAGACCCCTAACATGTGACACTGCTAGAACAGAACTTCCTTTCTGATTACATTTGCTCTTGAGGTGTCTCAGGTGATACAACCCTCAGCATGAAACTTGAAAGATAAAGATTATAAAGAGGGGGCTCGAGATTTTGAAAACTCCAGGCTACCCTTGAAAATATCAGCGAGTTCAGCTTAAGGAACTCTTCATCTCCTTTTTACCTTCGGGGCAGGGGAAGAGAGACCTCCAGATGGTATTTAGTCAGGACCATAAAACCCTTGCTGCCAGAGGCAACCACAGATCCTTCCCATTTCTTTCCTTAGGCTGTGTTTCTACAACTTTAACCCAAAGTTCTCCATCAGCAGAGGGGTGGCCAGCAGGGACAGGGAGGGTTGTCCCTCTCTGCTCTGCCCTCCTGAGGCCCCAGCTGGAGTCCTGTGTCCAGAGCTGGGGCCCCAGTAGAAGAAAGATGTGGAACTGTTGGAGAGGGTTCAGAGGAGGCCACAGAGATGATTAGAGGGCTGGAGCACCTCCCCTAAGGAGAGAGGCTGAAGGAGCTGGGCTTGTCCAGCCTGGAGAAGAGAAGGCTGCAAGGGGGACCTCATTGCAGCCTTCCCATCCCTGAAGGGAGCAGAGAAACAGGAAGGGAATCAGCTTGTTCAAAGAGCAGCCACTGTAAGGCCAAGGGGGATGGAGTGAAGCTGAAGGAAGGGAGGGTTAGATGAGATATCAGGGGGAAGTTCTTTCCAGAGAGAGTGGTGAGGGGCTGGAAGGGGCTGCCCAGAGAGCGGGTGGGTGACCCGTCCCCAGGGTGTTCAAGGCCAGGTTGGATGGGGCCCTGGGCAACCTTGTGTAGATCCAGGCCTGGAGACTGGTGGCCCTGCCTGTGCACGGGGAGTTGGAACTCTGTGATCCTTGGGGTCCCTTCCAACCCAAACCATTCTATGATTCTATGATTGTCTAGGACTCCCTCCGAAGGGGAGCTCCAAAATACATAGCACCTCTTGTCCGTCTGTCAGTTCAAGTGAAGGAACCAACCGGCTTTATGGAAACTGGCTGGTATTGTGTTTTCAGCATAAGCAGATAATCTGCATGGAACAGCGCTGCTGATATAACCCCCTCCCTTCCCCAGAGGAAACAAAGGTGACGGCTCTGCGGTTAACCCGTAGTGTGTGGCTCACTTGGGGGTTCCTGTTCTACAGAGGTTTACACAGCCGCCCCCTCAGCCCCTGTTATTTCATGGACCCAAAGATTAGGAGCAGGTCCGTACCAGTCATCTACCAGAATGAGCTCCCCATCCGAGAGGACTTTCTTGGAGGCGAAGAGAAGCAGCTGCAGCGGGCTCACCAAGGTCATTGCTTTGGCAGAGATGGCACGCGTTCGAATCTGCAGGAGGAAGAGGAATACGACTCTTGAAATGGGAAACAGATCCCCTACACCTTCCTCTGGCCACTGACACCAGAGGATTTTGTACAAAGAACCCCAAAAGAACCCACAGAAGATCCAAGTAAAGCGTTAGGTGATGACAAGAGCACATGTGCACACAAAACCCAACGCTGGGCAGATGTTGACAGGGACTCAGTGGGTGAAACAGCCCACCAAGGACTACCTGCCATCCAAAGCATTCATTCCTCCACGACCTGCAGTTACACAGCTGGAGCTCTGCCAACCTGAGCATGACGGAGGCGTTGCCAAATTATCTCCCTGCCTTTCGTGGGGCTGGGGCTGCGAGAAGAAACCCCTTGCTTCCTGAGCAGGGTCCTACACTTGCAGATCTGGAAGTTGCTATGTGTCTACGCAACCAGCCCACTTTGTTGAGAGCTTAAGCTCGCACTGGGAGTGGGGCCTTAGGCAGGAACGACCCGTCTGGCCTGGGCTGGAGTTCTAGCACTGACCCTACGTGCTCTGCCCTGCCTTTCAGAGGACCTGAGGAGCAGCACTTGGGATCTCTGCCTTCCTCCGTTCTTTCACACACCAGCACAACCTGTGTCCTTCTTTGTCCTCAAGGAGATGATTTCCTCTGGCCTAGAAGTTACCAGAAGCTTCCAGAATAGAAATTGAGGCAGAATAACAGAATTTGCACATCAGAGAGTGCCAAACACAGCAGCAAACAGACAGCCCTGCCTCAGAGAGAGCCCTTCTGCCAGCAGGCAGGGAGAACTGCATACAGATCCTTCCTTCACCCCAGTCTCCCCCAGGTGCTGCCTCAGCCACTCACTAGCCACTGCCCTGGTCACTCTCAGCCCCCCCTGTGTATTTTGGGTTAATAAAGCTTGGCTTTTCGAGGTCAAAAGTCTTGTGGTGGTTACAGGGCAGCTCACTGTACAGAGATGGTGGAGGCAGATCACAAAGGGGCAGGAGAGGAGAAGCCTCAGCACAGTTCTGAGCTGCATGCGCGGGGGGTCCAGAGCACCCAGCCGAGCCCCAAGGAGTCAAGACTCCATTTATTACTAAGAGTATCAAAAATGGTGTGGCCAGTAGGTCTGGGGAGGGGATTGTGCCCCTGTACTCAGCATTGGTGAGGCCGCACCTCAAGTGCTGGGTCCAGTTCTGGGCCCCTCACTACAAGAAGGATATTGAGGTCCTGGAGCATGTCCAGAGAAGGGCAACCAGGCTGGGGAAGGGGCTGGAGAGCAAACCTTCCGAGGAGCGGCTGAGGGAGCTGGGGGTGTTCAGCCTAGAGAAGAGGAGGCTGAGGGGAGACCTTATCACTACCTACAGTGACCTGACAGGAGGGTCAAGAGAGGTGGGCAATGGTCTCTTCAGCCAGGTGACAGGATGAGGGGGAATGGGCTCAAGCTGTGCCAGGGCAGGGTCAGATGTTCAGGAAAAGTTCTTCCCCAAAAGGGTTATTAGGCACTGGAACAGGCTGCCCAGGGAGGGGGCTGAGTCCCCACCCCTGGGTGTGTTTAACAGGCACAGGTAGATGAGGTGCTCAGGGATATGGTTTCGCACAGGACAGGAACGGTTGGACTTGATGATAAAGGTCTTTTCCAACCTAGAGATTCTATGATTCTGTAATTCAGTGATTTATCTGCCATCACTTAGGTAAGTCACATGGCAGCAAATAGGACAGGATATTGGGGGCCTGGACCCGATGATCTCTTGAGGTCCCTTCCAACCCCTACAATTCTGTGACATAAAACTCAGCATACGCATACTGTAGTTGTGAACCAACAGGCATAGCCAAGACACGTATGGCACCCCCTCTGCTTTAACACCGTAAGGGGGTCCTGCTTGTCACCCAGAACACCCTTACAGCACTTCCCAGGCAGAAGGAACTCAGTTGGACTCAAGAACAGGCAACAGAGCGCTCCAGGGCCTCTCCAGTGCTGTGCGTGAGAAGCCCTGGGATGGTTGCACGGCCACATCCGGCACTGAGGCCCTGCCTTCATCTGCTCCCTGAGAGAAGGGGGAGCAGGAGCATTTCACAATGAGAGCACACTTACACTTAAGCCCCTGTGTATGGTACATGCTGAGCATGGAACATTACTGGGGCAGAGGGAAAGGTCATGGGGACCCTGGGGAAGGCAGCTCGGAGGTTTCTGAGACGCTTGGGAAGTGGGAGATGACAAACCGCCTCCATGCCAGACAGGGAGCATCCCCCTGCCTTTCCACACGTCCCTGTTCTCTCTCTGGATTCATCAAGAGCGGAAGCGCTGAGGGCAGCAAACCTCTGGCACCTCATCAGAAGGGAAGAGCTCCCACAGCAATCTCTTCAAGAAGATCACTAGATCTTTCCCTACAACCCAGCTGTTCCACAGAACTCTCAGGAGCCGGCTTTGCATCTAAGGGCTCTGCTTCCACAGGGACTGGCTGACTACATCACTGTGGAGGCTGGGGACACAGTGACTGTGTAAGGTTTGCTTTCCGAAAAAAAACCAAACTAACAAACCCCAAACCAACCCCAAATCAACCCAAACCTATCCAAAACCCCAGCGAACAAGCTAAGCACTACCCAGCCTATTTTTTTTCGTCTTCATTACCCAGAAGAGCCCCTGAGGCCACTTGGCAGCAGCCATCAAGGGTAAACTCAAAGCCTTTACCTTTTCTCCAAAGACAAAGAAGGGCGATGGATACTTGATGTCCTGGCTGCTGAAAGGGCAGTTGACAGAGGACTTGTGGATGAGCGCGTTGTGCCCCTCAGTGGTAAGAATTTTCCTCTTCTCCTTGTGGTAGCAGACATTGGGGTAGACCCCAAAAGCAAGCAGGGAGATGACAACGTCCAGATTATTATCTGGTCCAGTGTTGTTAAATGGCTGAGTCATCAAACACTCTGTTGACAGATAAGAGAAGACTGGCTCGTATCCACAGGTCAGGGAGGACAGCACAGTGGAGCTGTTTAGGATCCTGGATCAATGCATTTTCTGATTCAATCAACTGGTGGATGTGCATCTGCTCTCAAATGACCTCTGCACTCAAAGCACTTCAGTTCTACATTCAATTCCAGTTTGTTCACAGAGAACAAAAAGCTGAAAAACACTACTGCAAAGAGATATTTTTCCCTCCCAAGCTCTTAAAAAACAAGGAGAGAGGGGGTCTGCCCAGAATGCGCTGTACCACAGCGTGTTTCCTGTCATTTGTTTTGGAGACAGATCTTTTGGGGGAGATTGGAATGGATGTTTTCATTAGTTTATTTGTTACAAACCTCCCCAGAGTCTCTGGTGTCTTGTTTTCAGGTCACCCTGCCCAGAAATAAAGATAACAGCAGCAGTGATCCTAGCAGCATGAGGAGAAAGAAATTAAAGGAATTCTTTTTTCTTTAAAAAAAAAAAAATATAAGAAGTGAGGGGGAGATGAACATCTGCTGAATTCAGCCAGTCATGGCATTTAACTGAGCAAGCTCCTCAGGAACATCAGGCAAGCTCAGAACCGGGCCAACTTTAGGAGTATTCCTTTTTGCTGTTGTTTTTTTCCCCCCTTAGAAAGTTGACTGAATATGCCATACTAGGGCACATCCCTCCTGCAGCACAAACCCAATACACCACAGGGCACACAGCCTGCTGTCAGATCACACAGGCTGTCTAGTGCTAATGAAAAGGAGGGGGAAGCACAGCAAGTTTTGGAGATGCAACAAATGATGAAGACAGACAATCAGGGAGGTAATTCTCTAAGAACAATGACAACAGATTTCTAATCCTGCGGCCCTAACCTTAGCCTCCTCCTGTTGCACCACAACCATCACAACTCCTGTATGAGAGGAGGAGACAGCACTAATGTGTCATCTGAACACAGCTGTGAGAGGAGAACAGCTTTATGGCTGTTCTGTAGAGCACAGCCCCAGGCCTCTGCGCTCTGTGTTCACAGCAGGTCATCGGGCAGGTTTGTTCCTCATCTCACAATGAAACATGCAATCATTACGTTACTATGTCCCAGCAGGATCACCTTCAGGGAAGCCAGAATTAATGAGTATGTCTTTCAGCTGGACTTTTGCTTCCCAAGTCATCCTAAGAGTCGCCATGCTGAGCCTTTTGTGTTCACAGAATCTTCTCTCTGCTTCTTCACCACCCATCCTGAGAAACAAAGAGCGAGAAGTCTGCTGAAGGAGAGATGCACAGCAGTGCAGCTGTCACGCAGCCACCAACACACCTAGTCTGCCCGTGATTTCTCATCACACAACCCACCTCACATCATCCCAGGCTTGGAAGACAGAGAGCAAAGCCACGTGGTCTGAGAACCTGCTCCCTGCAAAATTCCTGTGGACATAACCCAGGCGTTTGCCTTCGCTGATGAACGGTTCAGGGAAACAGGTGGCTGCAGAGATGGTACAAACAGCGTCCCCCACACTGAAAGAAACCACCAAAGGGATGGGGATTATTCACAGTCCTGCTGCCGGTCGTTGGTTCCAGGAAGAACTTCTCTGCTGCAGACCTCAGTAATTTGGCCCTTATCTCCCAGAGATCCTCACCAAAACGCTTCCATGGAAGCGGATGTTAAAGCAGTTGCGGTTCCAGTACTTCCATGAGTCCTTTGCCTGTCTCCCCTCCCCTTCCCTTACCCATAGACAGTTTTTTCACCACCTTCTGGTGGAAAGGAGCCTGCAGCCATCACAATTACAAACAGCAGATCTTCACCTCCACTACAGCCAAACGTGTGGGCGCATTGCTTTTCTTATCTGGACCTCAAATTCCCCAACTCTCCAGCTCACTGCTATACTTCAGTCCCACCCTTAATTCCTACGGAATCAGTCTCTCCTGGTCCCTCTCAGTTAACTCTGAATTGCATGACTACTTCATTCCCTAGACCGTAAGTTAGTTACCCTCTGCTCTCATGAATGCTCAGCTCCTATCCCCAGCTGTACCATTTATCGCCCATCTAGATGCATTACTTCTTCTCTGCTAGGGTGCTTGTTTGGAGGAATTCAGAGAAACAAGGAAAAGACCACTTTAGACTACTAAACTTACTAAAAAATACAGCCCATTATCATCATCTTGCCCAGGCGAGGTTCGATGGGAAGTTTAGCTAGGATCCTTCCAAGAGGTGTCAGCTCATCATTGGAATCCAGGGCATCAAGCTCTGAAACAAGATCCCTTATTATCAAAGATGGTTGTCTAATCCCAGAAATCCTCAGATAAGACATTCAGCACTGTAATAACTGTGCTCAAACAGAACTCCACCTATATTTAATGCTGTTTACCGTATTGCCAACGTGATTTTCAAGGCTGGTCTGAGGTCAACTAAGAAAATTTTACTTCAGATTTACAGAGGTTTTATCACCTCCTCCACAATTAAAATTACTACTATTTAATTCACATGCATACATTTTTTTTTTCCTATTTCTTTTTACTTTGCTTCTGTAGGAACCACCATTAAACCTTTCCCAGGTTCCCTACATGTGATCTAATTAATCTCACCTAATTCCTGCCTCACGAAAATCAAAGCAGCCCTATTACTGCCAACTGTAGAGTCTTCATTGCAACTGGCAAATTGCAGAACCCTCTGTCCACCGAAAAAAGAGCCCCCCAAAATCCCACTTTGTGCCACGAGACTTCACCTGCCCCCATTTCCTGACTGCTTTGGAAAACCAGAGTAGCTAAAAGCTTTATGTTTAAGAAAAAAAAACCCCAAACCTTCGTAGCCTCAGCAATTAAATGGGAAAGTGAACACATAAAGGATGACTCAGCCACTATCAAATCCATTTTTCTTGGTATCTACTCAATTGGAAAGCCTGAAGAACAGCACTGTCTCACTGTCCTAAATGCTTGGTAGCAGCATACATGGACTGAAAAAAACATCAGGGGTCACCGAAGGAATGGAGGCACGTGCAGAAACGCCTGTTGGGTGTTAGAGCTGGGAACATTTGCCTTTTCCCCTGGCTTTGCAGCTCTTCTCTGCAGTGTAAGAGGCAGGTCAGAAGGGAAAATCGTTAAGCTTAAACACCCAGCCCTAGCTATGGGGTTCACCTGGTGCCCCTTCTGTGCACAAGCAATGTGGGCTTGTTGCATAATTTTTTTCACAAAACCCACAAGTGGGTGTTTCAGTGCTCAGAAGTGTTAAGGAATGTTCCTTTAGCAACATCTGCAAAGCCTGCTGAGGTTCAAAATCACCACCTTAAAATCCAGCACATAAATCTTGCGTTCCTCCCTGCTTCATTTCGCTCATATTTCACTCCCTAAAGAAACTGGGGTGACGACTTAACCCCCACCTCAGTTTCTCCTGCCTTTAGGAAAACACCAGTGCTCACATATTCACAAACTGGAGATTTAATTACACAGTAAAACAGTGAGATCCTCGAGGCAGCAAATTGTGTGAAGCCAAGAAACTACCAACCCTTCTTCTTTAGCAGTCTCACAGTAGTTCTGTGAAGGCCTTAGGCACTGGGCTGAGCCTGCCAGTGCCGCAGCTGGAAAACAGGAAGCTTACTGGTACAATAATAAAACAAGCCTTATGATGTTGAAGGTTCAAGTTTCTTAAAAAGGATTGACTTTTCCACTTGGGAACTGGAGTATTTCTTCAGCTGCATGAAGACCCTGCCACCCACGCGACACATCCGGGAAACACCGTGCCGGTTCAGACAGCGTGCTACCGCACCAACAGTCTAACCAGGGATGCTGACGCGGTTTGTGAGTGAGCATTACACACAGGACATGGCGTGGAGCCAACACACAACCTCGCAGACACACAGTGGTACCTCTTAGGGTGCGTTCGGCTTCAATCACCGCATCCAAGGGAGGTGGTTCAATTGCCTTGGCCAAGAACTGACCGATTCCTCCCAGCCGCAGCAGTTTGATGCTCAAAGCGATTTCGTGGAGCGGCGTGCGGAACATTTCGGGTGTCATATGGGTTTGGAGCCTGGAATTGGAAGAGAACAAAAAAGCCCTCATTTTTTGTAAGGTGCTGGAACGGGCTGCCCAGAGAGGGGGTGGGTGTCCCATCCCTGGGGGTGTTCAGGGCCAGGTTGGATGGGGCCCTGGGCAACCTTGTGTAGATCCAGGCCTGGAGGTTGGTGGCCCTGCCTGTGGCAGGGGGTTGGAACTCTGTGATCCTTGGGGTCCCTTCCAACCCAGACCAGTCTGGGATTCTATGATTTTCTGAGCACAGGCTTTGATCGCCATCATGGGTCACTCCATCAGCACAAGCTATCGCCCCCAAAGCAAACGCTGCCTCCCAGCCAACCCATCAACTCTCACTGTGCTCCTATACCTTCTCTTCTGTGAAGGAAGAAAGGTCCTCTGCTCCCGAGACAGACAACCCACTTTCAGCCTGCCCTATGTACAGGCACTGCTCTGCTTGTCCTTCAAATCAACCCCAAACCACCCAACTCCTCCTGCACATTTCTGCTTCCATCACTAAGAGGAAGTATTTTTGCTGGACACTATCCAAAGGTGTTTTTCTGGTCAGAGAAAGACCTGATGGCAACAGATAGAGCCCTGAAGTCTTCAGCACAGTACTGTTAGTGATCCCTTAGATTGACAGTTGAAATGTGAACTCTCAGGAGGGACCACACTGAGCAACAGGCAGCTAGAAAAGGTTTTGGAACACCCTGGACACATACCCAGATTCAACGGGCACCTGATTTAGATGGCACCTCTCAAAAGATGATCTGCACAAGGCCACAGACAACTCTTCCTTACCTAGCTATACTTTGGTTTTGCATTCTCTGAAGGAAGGCAACCTCAAAGTCACGACATCCCATGATTACTTCAGGAGCTTAAGATGAGTTTGCTGTCAAGGATTCTTAATCCAAGCCCCCTGCTGTACTAGACAGCAGATCTAAAGACATTTGAGCAATTTAAGGGAAGTGTTTGATCAACTGATGCTTTCAGATGTTACAAACAGTTGAACATCAGAACACAGCTATGCTCTAATAGCTCCCTGACAAAGGGGCGCTGAGACTCTCATGAGGGAGGTGACACTGAGCTAACAGCTGCCTGGACTTCTGCAGCCAGCAAAAAGATTTCCATGGCTCTAAGAAACAGCTTGGCCGGTGGAAGAGGGCAAAACTTTCAGCAGCAGTGAAGGGGCTAGAGCAGTTTACCAGCATGATGGGGTCCTCCTGGCCACACAAAGGCAACGGAGGGAAAAGAAACATCTGTCCTCCCTGCTTTTTACCACTTTCATGACATTTCCTCTTACATGAGGATGTGGGGTGCCCGTGACATATAATGGCAGACTTTAGAGCTTTATCTGCATTACAAAGCTCTTTTCTGCCTTGCCTCAACTCCCAAGCAGTATTGTTTTTCTCCTGATAGGTTCTGTAGGTTGCAGTGAAGAGTGCAGCCCTGAGGAGGACTTGGGGATGCTGATCAATGACAAGCTCAACAGGAGCCAGCAGTGTGTGCTGGCAGCTCTGGAGGCCAAACGTGTCCTGGGCTGCACCCAAAACAGCCTGGCCAGCAGGTCTGGGGGGGGTTCTGCCCCTCTGCTCTGCTCTTGTGAGACTCTCCTGCAGCTGTACCCAGCTCAGGGGTCCCCAGGACAGGGAACACGTGGAGCTGTTGGAGTAAGTCCAGAGGAGGCCACAAAGAATATCAGGGGTCTGGAGCACCTCTTCTATGCAGACAGGCTGAGAGACTTGGGCTGGTTCAGCCTGGAGAAGAGAAGGCATCAGGAGACCTAATTGCAGCCCAACTATACTTACAGGGGTCCTACAGGAAAGTGGGAGAAGGGCTGTTCCCCAGGGGGTGCAGGGACAGGACAAGGGGCGATGGCTTCAAGCTGGAAGAGGGCAGGGTTAGGTCAGACATTAGGAAGAAATTCTTTACTCTGAGGGTGTGGAGGCCCTGACACAGGGTGGCTGGAGAGGCTGTGGAAGCCCCATCCCTGGAGGAGTTCAAGGCTGGGTTGGATGGGGCTTTGGGCAGCCTGGTCCAGTGAGGGTGTCCTTGCCCATGGCAGGGGGTTGGGACTAGATGGGCTTTGAGGTCCTGTCCAACCCAAAACGTTCTGTGATTCTTAATAATAAAATTAAATTTTTGTGCACCTCATAAAAGCATATAAACATACGTAGTAACATTTTTAAAGCAAAACAATGGTGATATTCCAGTGTGAACTGACTTCATGCATCTCCTTCCTATGCTTTCTAGTTTATTTTCTTTTCAACTCTATTATTTTCCTAGTTTAACCAGAATTGGCATGCAACAGCTCTGGGAGAATTCTCTGAGGTCGTCTTATCTCTAAGGAGGAGCACAGCCTCACCTTTCAAAGCGAGCTCTGCTGCACAAGTGGAAACAGAATCCAGCACGCACACGGCCAGCTCTTCCTTTCCGCTGCTCCAAGTTAGTTTTTGACGCCCAGACTGTGGCATAGTTTGTCATGTTATTGTGAGCAGTGAACAGCTTCACTTTTTGTCTGTTAAAGGAAGAAGAAAAAAACAAAACCACCACAACTTAGGACAAAGAACATCAGATCTTAATCTTTTTTTATTTAAAGAGTTGTCAGAGCCTGGAACAGGCTGCCCAGGGATATGGTTGAGTCACCTTCTCTGGATGTGTTTAAAAAAGGGTAGATGAGGTACTTAAGGATATGGTTTAGCTTAGGATGGGAATGGTTGGACTTGATGATCTTAAAGGTCTTTTCCAACCTTGTGATTCTGTAAGTCCTGCCAAATCAGTTCTTATTTTATTCCCTGCAGTCACACTGCTTTTAGCAAGCAAATCGCCCATGTTTGACTAGCTAAGCTTGGGTTGGTTGGCTATCCCTCTGGCAGGTACAGCATCACACTCCCCACAGTGCGAACTGAATCAAGGCTTCCCAACCCTCTCAAATGCTGAAAATCCTCATGCTGTTTGCTCAAGACCAGGCAGAGCCAGACAGGATCTGTACTGGACTACAAAAATCCTCCTGTTTTCCTTCAGCTGGACACTGAGCACTTGTAATACTCATGTGAGTATTACATCTCTCAAATACGCAGGGAGACCTGGTGGCACCTCACATGAATAGTACTGGCGTGAGCGCAGCTGAGCGAAACCAGCCCGCTGACCTGCCAGCATGGTGTGTAACCACGCCGAACGGCTCCAGACAATGCAAATTTGTCTTGAGCAGAGCTAAAGAGCCCTGGAATTCAGCTCTGTGACTATGGGAACACAAGGCAGTTCTGTCCAGCCAGAGAATCATTTTTTGCATTCCAAAGAATGGGATTTACAGAACAAAAAGCTACTTCAGGAACTCACTTGCAAGAGTCTATAACATAGACCACATCATTGATGGTAATGCTAGTCTCCGCAATGCTGGTAGATAAAATAACCTGTAAAAAAACAAACCAGGAAATGCATATTGGAATATATTTTGGCCTGAAGAAGTTAAGGAAGGACTGGAAGATAAACTATATAGGCTCTATCTAAAAATAAGTAACAGACGCATCAATACATCCCACGAAAGCTCAACAGAAGGCAGCATGTTACGCTCTGCCCAGAGAAGGTTCTCTTACTTTGGTTACTCCGGGAGGCACAGGATCAAACACTCGTCGCTGTTCCTCCAGAGGAATCTGCGAATGCAGAGGTAAAATTCGATACTGGTGGCCCCCTACAACACAGATACAAGGTGGTCAGTAACTCCTGATGGGTAAATCTCAGTTTTTGTCTTTGCACAACATAACCATTTCTACCCCTCATTCTCGCTCCCACCCAGCTAACTCCCATCTTTACATGGGCAGTAGTTTCCTTTGGGAAAGAAGGTGAAATGGAATAGAATGGAGTTGCTTGTACCAAAGCGTGGATTCATTTCTAGATGCTTCTGCATCGTGTATATCAAATTCCAGCCAGGCAGGAAAACAAGGACAGCTCCTGGGACGTTCAGGGTCTTGATGTAAATTAGCAGGGCCTCAATGAGCTCAAAAGAAGTTTCCTTCTCATTCAGCTGAGCCATGGAGTGCTTTGTCTCTGGGCCATACTCATCGCTGCAAATAAGGTTGCAATTGGCCTAACAAACAAAAGAAATCACAGAAGAAATCTTATCAATTCGTTTACTTGGTCTGTGGAGACTGGCTGGCCAGTCAACATGAAAATGAGATGTGACGCCATCTCAGCACAGCTCACAGAATGACTCAGAATAAGCAGTTCAAGTCCCACATCCCTGGATTTCTAACCCAAGAATGGAGTTATAATTTCATTGCATTGAAATTATATATAATTATATATAACTCAATACAAATTTCCAGCAGGAAGCTATCAACCCCAAGCTTCCATTCCAATGAATGAGAACATCACCATCATCAACATAAGAAAACGCTTCTCTCAAGAAAATATAATCTTTTGAAAATTGCAAATAACTGACCTAAACAGTAGCTTCAGATCCACAAATTAAAAGTTGCATCCTGAAAGGGATATATACATATAGCGTCGGTGCTTACACATACATATCTATATATATATATGTAAGCCTGACACTATCAACTGCAAGAGGAGAAGGGAGAGAATCTAAGTTTTCACCCTGAAAAGATACCACCAAGCTCGTATTTCAGGATCACTTTCTTCCTCCAAGGTCAACAATGCTTCCACACTTTTAAAAGTGAATATTCTATCTTTAGGGAAATAAGCTTCCCTGAATAAGAGAATTGTAGCTTCAACAAAAAAAGGCATTCTTCCATTTCCGAGACCGAAGAGGAAATTAAATTCTATTTCTGAAGTTAACAGCAGCCTCAGATATGAAAACCACAAAAGCTGCCAAAAATGTTTTAAGTGCAACGATGCTGAATGAATTACACCCGAGCCAGAGCCCTAGTGGGCACTTGTTTCATTTTTCATATGAAAAAAAAAAAAAAAATCAAACCTACATCATCATCTTCTGCACTTTCTTCATCTTTCTCCTTCTTCTTCTTTTCCTTTGGTGGAGGAACGAACTGAGTCATTTGAATGCAGTCTTCCAGGAAGTAATCTGGCAGGACAGACAAGCATCGGTTACCAGCCTTCGCACGGGCTTCCAGCAGTCAGGCAGCACAGTTGTTCTTATCACCTCTCAAGATTCCCCACATATAATTGAGAACTTCAAAGCATGAAGCTAAGGCTGGAGAAAACTCCTCAGCTAACAGTGAGTGCGTCAGAATTATTCCCCTGCTATTCCAATGATTATTCCAGTGGTTATTCCTCTATTCAATATACTTCCACGTAATGTTACACCTTTTATTTTACCATCTGATTTAAAGCTATGTTCATTACTCCCAATCTCACAGGCTGATGTGAAACACGGCAGCCTGACTATTACCATCTCATTCTCTGGCAGAAGCTACCCCAAACAGTGGTGCTTTGGGGGGGGTTGTGTGTGGGATTGAGGGGCTTCCGGGAGGATGTGGTGTGGTGGTGGCAGCACTGTTGATTTGTTTGTGGGTTTAAACCAAATGGTGTTATGAAACGGTTCACTGCTACTGACTTCTTTGCCCAGGGAAAGACACATCTTTAGGACACGACAACCCGGAAGCAAAGTGTACCTCGCTGTGCCTGTAGTCTTAAAGGATACAACTGATAAAATTACAACGCAAGCAGGTGCTGAAAGCTCCATCAACCCTTACCTTGGACAGGGTAAGTTCTACCAAAGACCTCAACCACAGGACAGTTGAAGAAGTATTCACAGAACATACTCGTGTCGATGGTGGCAGACATGAGGATAACCCTGATTTCAGGATAGGCCTGGACTACATCTCTCAGCACCACCAAAAGAAAGTCAGTCTGCATACAAACAGAAAAGAGCATCTATAACTTCCTAGCCACGGGACACAACATCTTCCCCAGAGACCAGGAAGAACTACACAGACTTATACATCTATTGAGCAGGAGCTTTGCTGGGCAAGAGAAGTAACAGTTACCACGACAATATCCTCTTTTTGCCTCATTTTGCAAATCCTGCAGTCCCTGGGATTGGTGAATTTTAGGATTTCTAGCATACTGACGAGTAATCCTTTTGTCAGAATGAAACAGGCAAAAAGCATTCCAAAATAGCTGCTTCCGTCCTGACAATGCATCACAACCTAAGGTCTTCTGACATATAAAGAAGGCAGGATTTGTTAAGTAAATAGGAATGCAAAGTTTTATAGTTATATTTAAACAGGATTTGTGTTTCGTTTTGCTATGCAGTTAAGCAGGCCCTTTAGTTCAACAGATAAAAATTCCAATTCTCAGTCAAAATTTTATTTTTATTTATTTTAAAAATGGTCAGGGCTAGAAAGGACCTCAAAGATTGCCAAGTCCAACCCCCTGCTATGGGCAGAGACACCTCTCACCAGCCCAGGCTGCTCAAGGCCCCATCCAACTCAGCCTTGAACACCTCCAGGGAGGGGGCAGCCACCACCTCCCTGGGCACCCTGTGACAGGGCCTCACCTCCCTCATAGTGAAGAATTTCTTCCTAATATCCAATCTAAATCTACCCCCTTCCAATTTAAAACCATTCCTCCTTGTCCTATCACTCCAGGCCCTTCTAAATAGTCCCTCCCCAACTGTCTTGTAGGCCACATCATTAATATTTCATCAAACAGCCTCAGTCAGTGCTGCTGCTGTTCCAGTACGGTAACACAACACCGTTGGTAGGAAAAAAAACACTTCAAAAAGAGAAGTGACATTTAACATGCTCCACATTTGGAGAAGAAGTGCTTATGGCATGGTGCTCTAATCTCCCAGAGAGGACCAGGACATAGGAGGAGATCCTCATGGGAAAGAGAGACAGGGCAGCAAGTAAGCACAACTCCTTTCATCAGCTCTTTTCATCGGGCAAAGATTAGTAAGAGAAGAATTTCTAAAAATCTTATCCAAAATGTAAAATTCACATCTGTGGCACACAGTAAACTCTGCAGTTTCCTTTCCCATGGTTACTGTTACACAAGAACATACTGAGAAGTTCAACAGAGCAGAAGCACACAGAGAAATAGGACTGTGATCACCGGCTAACTCACGTTAATGTCTCTCTCGTGGATCTCATCAACAATAACATGACTTATGCCACGGATCCCAGCCTCCACCTTTCTCAGGAGGACACCTTAAAACAGACACAGGAGTTCCACGTTTGCATGGGTAAGAGCTCAGCCTCCTCACTACCCCACCCCATTTCAGCAAGACCAGTTAGTGCTGGTTTAAAATGAAAGATGTGAGCAGGCTGCCCAGCACCTTTCACAGCCCCATCTCTAGCTGCCATGCTTCCATTTCTACAAGAGATGGGCAGTGTATAGAGCACGACTACTAGGAAGACTCTTTCTTCCTTCCCACCCAACACTGCTTCTCCTTCTGCCTTTCAAGGAGAATGAATATACAGCGATTTTATGGCGCTAGACCTGGATTAACACACTTCTGAACAACAATCTTCACCTTTCTCTGCACAAGAGTATGTCAGCAAGCTTGCTCTATTGAAAAAACATAAACTTAATATTTTAAACAGGTTTTCAAAAGATTCTAATGTCTCCATGTTTCTGTTTTTGCTGGTAACTCAGTTAATTGAGGCCTGTCATTACCGATCTCTAAATGTGAGGCAATACAGACCTACGGTGCAGAACAGCACGCTGCCGTGCGGCCGGGGAAGCACAGACTCAAATCGCACGCTGTACCCACAGCTCTGCCCAGGTTCTTCTCCTCTCTCATAGGACACACGCTCTGCGACAGAAACGGCACTGATCCTCCGAGGCTGAGGGATGGAAAAAGGTTTCTCTAACTTGATGATGAAGTTTTTTATGAGAACACCAACAAAAGCAAGAAGAAAGTTCTAAAAGCTCCAGGCGTCCTACCCTAAGATTTCATTCTAGAGTAGCCATTAGACAGCAATATCTATTAACAGCTGGCTTTTTTCTTCTGAAACAGTCAACTCTGGACATAAAATGATGGAGGAGGGACCTAAGGATATTGGGGAACCACCAGCTCACATCTGTTAAATCATTTCCCCTGCAGCCTGTCAATAAGTTTTCCAAACTATCCCAACTGTAGATATATAAAAGGATAACCCCCATAATTAAAATACACATGAGGCAGAGGTTTCTTCTACACACAGTACTGAGGAGATACTGTTATGAATGTGTAGCAGTTTTGTATAGCTGGGGGTGCTGCCAAGACAGCTTCTGCAAGCAAGTAGAAGCTCTCTACAGGCCCCAGGAAGTAAGTATCAGCCAATTCAAGGCCAGAGTTCCTGCTGACCGGGGCCGAGCCAATTGGCCACAGCACCTCTGGGAATCACAGTGAGAAGAAAAAAAAAAAAAAATCACAGGCAGATGAATTTTGCCACCAGAAAAGAGAGTGAGAAGATGTAACAAGCTGTGCAGACACCAAGGCCAGGGAGGCAGGGAAGGAGGGGAAGAATGAGGCACTCTGGGTGCCAGAGAGATTCCCCTGCAGCCCATGGAGAAGACCATGGTGGAGCGGGTGTCCCCTTGTAGCCCACGGATAAGGATGGGGAGCAGAGACATCTACAGCCTGTGAAGAGATTGATCCATGCCACAGCAGGTTTGCTGGGGGACTTGTGACTCTGGGGGGGACCAGGCCAGAGCAGTCTGGGCCTGAAGGTCAGCACCCCATGGGAGGGAGTCATGCTGAGGCCTGTGGTGAAGAGATGACTCCCCAATAGAGAGGGCTCATGCTGGAGAAGTTCGTGGAGGACTGTCTCCCATGGGGGGGACCCTACGGTGCAGCAGGGAAGGGGGTGTGTGTGTAATGCTCCCCCCAGTTAAGAACAGCTTAGGAGGAACGGACTGAAAACCCCCATTCCCTGTCCCTCCCTGTGACACGATGTGGGGGAAGAAGGGAGCGAATTTATGACTAAAGCCTGTAAAGAAGGGAGGGGTGGGGGGGAAGTAGAATTGTTAAGATCTGGAGAAGGAAAGTAGTTTGTAAGGAACCTGAAATGATAAACCCATTTCTCAGCACATCCTAACAGGCGATGCCTAGCAAAACTTAGGCAGCTGCATGCAGTAACGCATTCCTCACCTGCGTCACTACGATGTTGCACTCTGCAGCTCTGTTGGATTTGATGTATTCATCCAGGATGTACTGTGGAACCTGCGTGGTTTTGCCACAGCCGGTGGCACCGCGAATCACGATGACAGAATTGTCACTGATTGCATCCAGAATTTCACTTTCAAAGTTCTTCACAGGTAGGGCCTCTCGCTCTTGCTGGATCTGGAAAACAAAACAAAATCCAGCACACTTCCAAAAATCTCCAGGAATTAATCAAATCTGCTCAGCCCGCATACTTTGTTTCGCTCTTCTACACCAGTTTTGCTTCCACAAAGGAAAAACGGCATAAACACAAATCAAAGTTTTCATATTTTCCTTACATGGCATTACAGATCCCCACATCCATCCCAGTGCAACATCCAGCTCTTCTGAATACTTGATGCACGTTACTGCTCAAGGCCAGCCTTGCACACCTTGCATATGGCACACTCAACCTCTTTCCAAAAAGCCCAGTGCAACTGCTGCATTACCAGAAGCCTGCTTACCCTTTGTAACTCTTCATCCTGCTCCAATCGGTAGATGAAATCACTTTTCAAATCCATGCTTATTTGCTCCGGAGTGAGCTGTGAATACAAGACATTGTTTGGAGGCTTTTTGACCCTTCTGCTTATCTACATCATCACATCAGTCCCTTCGGAGTATCAGTAAAGGGCCATTTCCTAGGTAACTCCCTGAAATCAGTTGTGCCTACGAGCTATTTTATTCCATTCATTGCAGCCTGATGAAATTAAAACGCTGTCCTCAAAGCAGTTGCTCAGACCAGACCCAAAATACTGAAAAAGAATGGTATTTAAATACTTTAGCTGCCCAAGAAACACACTCTGTTGGGCAGCGAGCTGAGGAGGTACTGAGATGGCCTGAGCTGAGGAGGTACTGAGATGGCCATGTGGTCACAAGTTTTTAACGTAAGGAATGAAGTAAGGTAAGTAAATCCCATCCACTGAAGAGTGGCTGGAAACGGAACAGTGAGCAGAGAGGGAAATTTATTAGGTGACTAAAGAAGAATTTGAAAAGAATCCAAATTTGTTACCAAAGGGCTAACTGGTTTCACTGAAAGTAACTTGGCTGCACCATGACTAGAATATGGAAATCCTGTTGCGATTTGAAGCCAAATCCATTTGCTTTCCATCCATAATACATGGATTGTGTGTTTTAAGCAGCAACAACCAACTTCATATCAGCTTTTTATATATTTTTTATGGCTTTCTATATTTTTTTACAGGTATATATAAAATGATCAAACTTAAATTAGTGTCATTTACAGAAAAAATTGGAGTTAAAAAAAAAGATTAAATTATTATTTTGGTCATAAGTTGCCTCTGAATTTAGCAACCCAGTATTTCTTCCCTCCTTCGTTTTACCATGTCGCATTGCTACTTTTCATTTGTTCTCTGGTGAATGGGATGAGAAAATAACAAAAAAAAAAAGAGCAAGTAGGCTGACTGTGACAGTGGCTTGGAGCAGATTCTCCTCCCAGAAAAGAAAGCACCAGCATGGAACTACGGAAAAGAGAGGTTAGTGAATTAGAAATGACACTCCCTAATGCTTACCTTGTAATTTCACCTAGAACTTTGGGGGGGCTGCACAGTGGCAGGCAAAAGGGAAACAAAGCAAAGAATTGGGACATCCAAGACACTACTGCTCAAGACCTAATAAACTATGGAGTAAATGCAAAGAACTCCTACCAGTGAAAAAATTCCCTTCCTCCAGGACAAGGAGGAAGGAAATTTTATCAGTGGTTAACTCCTGGAGGGGAGAGAAGCAGTTCCAAGTTCTGGAAGTGCAGGGAAAACAAAGGAATCAATTGTTTAAGCTATCTTACGTTTGCCAGAGGACCCTCATCGATATTGCAGCTGGTCCAAGGGTTCCAGTTGGAATGAGGTGGCGACCACGGAACAACTCCCATGTGGGTTTGTCTCTGTGATGGTTCAAAATGGGCCAACTTGCCAACATTAATCAGAACCAGATCGTTGGGATCTTCAGGCTGTAAATCCAGAAGCAAAGTGGGCAGGGAGAGACAAATGTATGAAACGAGCAGGCCTGAGGTTAAATAGTGGGGTATCGGAACCAAGCACTCACCATAGGCACGGTCTCCAGAGACAGCTCCTGTACAATGTTTTGCAGCTGATTTTCTAAGTCAGGAGACAGTGATACCTCATAGGGTTCTACCTATTAAATGTTGAAAAACAACACGTTAACATGCACAACACGAAAGGGAAGCCAGAACTGCAGGCTTCTAGAGAGCCTACGGACCACCAAACAAGGCCAAAGAGTACCATCAATTAAAAAACTGTATTCTTCAAATGTTTTGCCTAATTCTCATCTGAGAATCAGTAAAATATTTTAAAATATCTAAGCTTAATTTCAGAGGAAAACATTCACACACTTGTGACCAACTGAAAAAAAGCCCTGCTAACATGCCAGTGAAATCTTGCCAGAAATATTTAAGCTTCTAGAAGATTTAGACTGGAAGAAGACTTGTTACAAATCCTATTCAATATGTTGTAAAACTAGTCTACCACTCCACACACACAAGTAATTCTATTTCTGATCAACATCACCGGCCAGACCAGAAAGTAGCTGGTCTAAAGAATAAATATTATAATTAATTAATAATCTGTTAAATATCTAGTGAAAATTCTCACTCACTTATCTTTATAAGAGAGCGATGAGGTGTTATTAAAAGCAAAGTAATGATTTCTGACCCTGCTGCCAGGCTCACCGATTCTTTTTTCTTCGTCTGTCCAGAAAAAGGCTCTATGACACCGAGATGGTAGAGCTGCCGAACCAAGGACAAGGCACAGGACTGTGCTGCCAGCTTTTTGTTTGATCCATGCTCACGACTGAAAATCCCTGCAGCACACAAAGTTCACAGCTGTAGTAGCTAATGAGTCAAACAGCTCCCACGGAAGATACTACTTTGTAATGAGCTTTGTGATCATTCACACCAGCAAGGTTTCACAGAAGGAGTCTCAAATCTTGAGAAATCCAGAGTTTCAATGTAAAATCCAACCAGGCCTCTCCATCAGCTGACTCACAGTAGCTGTGCAGTGTTACTGACTTCCTAGGGAAGTCCTGCAAAGCCTCCGTGCATTCAAGTGTCTGAGGAAGGACAATCACCCTACACCACCCAGCAGCATCGTACCAAATTCATAGCAAGCTCTGTGCAAAGGGGGATGGCACAGGCAGCACGCCCACTACTGGGAACACACAGGCAACCTGCATTTCTCCGACACGTGAGGAACAAGCAATTAACACAGACAAAACCTACCATATCTCACAAGCATTTCTGTGTGCTGAGGAAAAAGGATTAGTAAAAGCATGTAATGGACAAGCAGTAGAATGCAGCAAGTACAACACACAGAAAAAAGATTTCACGTCAGTAAATGAACATGAACCTTCACCCCTGGAAGCAGCTCCAACACGTAACTGTCCAAGTCTGTACCCACGAGTATGACCTAGTCCTCTGTACCAACACCCACCTCTTGCTACAACAACAAATCAATGGAAACACTTACTTCTACCCAGCTGCTTCACATAAATGTTCATTTCTGCAATAAAGCTCCTGTAAGAGAAGAAAGAACACAAAAGGTACAGTTGCCAATAGCTGGTGCTGCAAGAACAGCCACTCTTTCCCATTTTTCTAGGCAAGTATCTTTGCGTCCTCAGAGACTCTCAACTCAAAGTAAAAATATTATTACTTTTAGTTCCTTTAACCCCAAGTTAGTAGGTAACAGACTTGCCATCAGTGAAACAGTAGATCTGTTAAGAAAAGTCCTGCAAATGCCACAGTTCAGCTTGGAAATGTAAAGCGAAGTTATTAGGAAATATGCTCTGAGCTGTCATAGTGTAAGGCAACAATTATAAAGCAGATAGCATGTTCATGTAACAACAATATACATCCTGCTGTACCAATAACTGTATCCCACATTGTCTAATGTAACCCATGAGTAGCCCGGGTTTATTAACTTGGATATTTTGCCACATGAGTCAGCTCAGAGCACAGAAAAACCTAAACCAGGTTCCCTTGTCAAAGGCCACTGAGCACATCTGCACAGGAGGTGGGATACCCGAATTTTCATGGAGCCCTTATTGCCATACTGTGGGAACTGCACGCAGTCAAAAGTAACTCTGCGCAGCAAATGTAATGGTTTGCCTAAAAGGCACGTAAGTAATTAATTTAAAGGTCAACTAGTATAGTAATTTGGGCTTAAAAACCCCAAAATGAGAGCTGTACATCAACAGCAGTTGAGGGAAACCAAGATCTGTGTTTATAAGAATCACAAGCCTAAGTGTTTATTTACATAGATTAAAAATTAAAGCCAAATTCTTGCAAGACAGGATTTAAACTTGTGGGATTCAACATGTATGACTGGGCTCTCTCAAACTGAGATCCTCTGTGAAAATTATGCCTCGGTACTTGCACAGCTGCAGGCAGAGCCTTGCACCTGTGTCCTTCATTTCTGGCTGCAAACAAACAAACAAACAAAAAGGTTAAGCAAGGGATTTAAGTTTCAAGTTAGAACACCTTCCTGTACTGCCAGTAAACTGACCTGCAGGCACAGTGGCTTCATGGGTCGAAGGCCACTGGCTTTCAGGGACACAACAGCCAACTAAGGCACCGATGACAGTATGTTTCTCAGCCAGGCCTATAGTCAGCATTCATTCCCATTCTCCTCCACCTAAGGGGAGAACAGCAACACCAGAAATCAGTTCACAGCAGAATCCCAAGTGATATTTTATTTTGTAGTACAGCCTCAGCAGCCTGTGTGTGAACACACACAGATCTTTGGTGTGACTCACTGCTACCATCTTCAGCAGGAGGCGGCAAAGGCATCCCACGCTACTGATGGATGGAATTCCAAAAGAGAAAAGCCACACCCCATCCCTTAATAGGTTGTCTATTAGGAGGGCTGTGTTTATAGTTACAATTTATACCCTCCAGTCATAATTAAAACAAAGTTTTCCAAATCCAAACTTCCCAGCTATTGCTAAATTCTCATACTATATGATTATGATTGACAAAACAACAGTTGTCCTTTAAAAACATCTGAGAGCAAGGCTGACACTTCTGTTATAAGGGCTATTACTTTAAAAAAAGAAGTCAGACTGGTAAGACATGTGGTAAAAAAGCCAACCAACCAACCCAAAACATGTTGCTGTCCTCCAAAACCACCTGAAATTGCTTCTCTCCTGCTATACACACTGAAAGGATTAAAGCCCAAAAGTTTGCCCTCTCTCAGTCCAGCTGAGGACTGTTTCACACCTACCCAACCCATCACAGCTGACAGTTAGCTCCCCTTTCTGCCATTCCATCCAGGACAACTCACACGAGTTGTCCTGGATGTAGTAAATATGAAGCTCTCCAGAAGAACAGTAAGTGGGCTGAGAAACATACTGTCATCTACGGCCATCTCATTCAGCGCAAGGCCATACGCCCTGAAACACGGGGCGGGGGGGGCTTAATGCTTTTACCTGCAGGAGGCAGAAGGAAATGAGCTGCACAAATAATCTGCAAGTTACAGAAGTGCTTGACAACTCCATCTGCCACAAGCATATTTGCAAGTCCTAGTGCTGTATAAACTCTATTTATTTGTGTTACTCGTTAAAGGAGAAGAAAACTCCTCACTTGGAAACCTAAATGGAGATGAGGGGACTTGAAGATAGGCTTTGAATGGGAATTTAGAGCTTCCTGACACCGATAGACGTATTTTAGATGTTCTTAATGCTTGTAAAGCATTCTGTAAAGAATGCCAGAAGTCCTGCAAGTGATATGCTCATGGAAGGCTGCAACCAGAAAATTCACTTCTTTCTACAAAAATAATTCTCATAGAAAACCTTCATATAACCCAAAAAACCCCAACCCACCAATCCCAAAACCCAACAAGAAGAATCAGCGGCAGCAGACCGTCATTCCTGACTGCAAAACACAATTATATTTCACAAGAAATAACACAAGGTCCTGGAGCTTTGATGATTTGTAAAGACTATTCCAAGCAGGGGCAACCCCCCAAAAAAAACCCATCAACTCTTTACAGTGTTGTGTGTTATTTTGATGTGGGAGATGGACACAAGAAGTTCTGATATAATGGGCAGAAAGCCAAGGCAGAGTAAAGCCTAGCTGGTTACAGCTGAAATTTAAGACCCTCAAAACTCCTTTGGGAAGATTCTATCAAACTAATTTTAACAGTAGACAATTCCACTGCCAAAAAAGTCAACTATAATAAAAATAAACACCAATGGAGCACAATTCTACATAAGCAAACATCAGCATATTTAGGATATATTCAAAATATACAAAGGCAACTAGAGTCATACAATTACCACTCTTTCCACTCAAACCAGCACCTCAACAATTAACAGGAGCACAGCAATCACTTTAAAACCTGCACATCTGTGAAAAACCTTAGACAGAAGCTTCTTCGGAGTCACTCAGCTCTTGGCACCAAAGCTCATCACCCTCATTTCAAGATTTAGGGAGGAGGGTGGTGGGCCTGGCAGAGATCACTGCTTTCTCAAGCAGCACTATGGAGCACTGCCAATACATGTGATCAGCCACTGTCACTGGAAATATTTCTAACCCTTCAGATGCAGAAGGTGACTAAAACTACCAAACCTGTTGTGATCAGGCCCCATCTCAACGTATTTATATTCTTCCTGAATCTTCTCCTTTTGGAAAAACTGGTTCAGACGTGCCTTGGCATTTTCCAAGGTCCAGCCCCCATGAAGATCAGAGTTTATGTCCACTTCTGACTCTGAGGTCTAATATTGGGGGGAAGAAAGAAAAAGTATCATTTTTTGGTTTCTAATAGATTTTAGTTTTAAGCATTCTTACATGTCTTTGAAATAACTTATCTAGATAAGGTATATATACTGTAGTTCAGTTTTACAACATGTTTTATAAAATAGTTCTATAAAATAGAACTACAAAATATAGTTCAGACTTCATTACAGAAAATGCTAGAAGTTCCTCAGTATTTCCTTGTTTTCCCAACAAAACATCTGTACAACTGGATATTTGCAGCATCCAGAGGGATTTACTTGGTTCTTAGCTTTAACAAGTTCACTTTGATAAAAGACAGCAAGCAAGCCTGCAGCTTAAGTTAAAATCCATAGCAAAATATCAAATGAAAACTGCAAGCTTGATTGCAAATGCTAATAACAAATGAAAGGAAGTGAAATGCACCCATTTAAAGAACTAAATAGGAATTCCATAGTATGACTTACTGCCTGGACTTCCTGCTCCTCTTTCCTGGAATAATAATCCTTCAAGTTTGCGCCCCGATCCCACTGAGCTCCATGACTGCTACAGCTTCCAGGTGCTGCACCCGGGCCATTGCCTAGCACATGGAAAAAAAAAAAANAACAAAACCAAACACATAATAAATCCCCCCCAAAACATGTTCTTAGCGATAGAGCTATCACCTGGCAATGTCAGCAGGACTCAGCGGGTCCCTCGGATCTTGTACGGTCATTCACACCTCTGCCACTAAACTACAATGACTTTTAATTGTCTTCTGCATGCAGAATTATGCTATTTGGGAGGAAAAATAATCCCCACTCACATCTACAGGCCTATACCACACCCACACACATGTAAATCGGTTCTCAAAGTCTTACCTAATTCAGTCTCTATAATCAAATGTGGAGGAAGAGGTCCACCCAGAGTAGAACTGGATGCAGCAACATCTCCAGCCGCTTCATGTCCATCAGGGGTATCACCAGGTGCTGGCTAGGAGAGGGAATGAAGGGAAATAACAGCACATCCATAAAAAAGTCAGTCATTTTACTAATCAGCTAGAACGCTGTTCAGACAATTTAAAGATATCATGCATCATTACACAATAGGTATCCTCAGTAGCAACTCCCAATTCCTTTTAAAACTGACAGGAATACAATTGTTGAATATTTTGGCTTTTTGTGGGTAAATTTTTTGTCTGTAACAAAAATTTGGGTTGGATTTCCAAGCAAAAAGTAGCCTAGACTTACTGACATTCAGCAAGCATAAAGTCCATTTGTTTCAGCAGGCAGGGTAAAAGGACAGACACTGGTCCATATTGCATATCCAAGGGAATATACATTGTGAACATACCAAAAAAAAACCCAATACCATGAGAAAACATGAAGTCCTTTAGGAAATATATGGTTAACCATTACAACTCAAATTCTTCCCAGTTTGAGGTGCGTAGCTGATCACACCATGCTTTATTTATTGCTCTCTGAAATTGCTGTAAAGACAGTTACCCTCCTCCTCAGCTTTCATGTGTCAGTTGTTGCAGATAACTGTGTGGTTCACAGACATCATAAAAGCAGCGATCCTACTGCCCACAAGGAGCTAAGGCAAAAAACACTTAAGGTTTGAAAAAAGCCAAAATTTCATGTCTGGTGTGTGATTTTTCTTTTTCCAAGTTCATAATATTATATACTGTAACATGCATTTAAACCAATCTCTGGTGTCAGGTGCGAGCATCCAGCACAAAGCACATTAAACAAAAAAGCATACACTTGGTTTCTCTGTGAAGCAACCTCCTTAACTTGTGAATCCCAGAGATGTTAAACACTTCACTTCCGAGAACAAGTTCTGTGAGCAAGGACCTTGCAGGGCCTCTGAATTCTCCCCAGCTTCACCAGTTACACAGGCCAACACGCGGCTGTTACACCAGGTCAGCCCACACCATTTGCTGTGTATATTCCAGCTCTCCAGCACCACAAGCGGAAGCTCCACACTTCCAGTCTTCCCCACTACACACAGGCACCCGACTGAACTCCAGGGATGAAATGCACCCAGATGCGCAGCGCTGCAATTACAGATCAGTGTTAGATAAGGAGAAGGAGCAGCTTACTCCAAGGGCAGGGACTTCCTCTCTCTTCATCTCGTTCACCCGAACCAAGTAATTGACAAAGTCTCGAGCGGCGTTGCTCTGTGCATCCTTCTTGTTGGTGGAATTGCCCATGCCGACGTAGTTAAAGCCTTCCACCCGAAGCTGCGAACAAACACATTCGTCTGTGTCAGGCAGGAGTGAAAGTGTGCCCTGGAAACCAGGGATACTGAAACACTAAGTATCACTTGCTAGCAAGTACAGGAGAAATATTATTGCTAAGGATTGTTACATGTCACTATATGTTTATATATATTCATAGGTTCTGAATGTAACTTTATATCTACTAAACAGAACACCCACAGTCCATTCCCAGAGAACATGAGTGTTTCCCAAAACCCTGGTGAAGAAAATGAACCTGTTTAGGATGGAATAATACCAACATGCAGCTGCAACACTGCCCAGGTTGACTTTCCCTCAACCTTAATCCCAAACTCTGAGGCAGGAGAGAGCTTGTGTTTCCTCTGCCCTAGCTCCCCGTTACTGCAGCTGGCAAGACCTCGAGACAAGCTTTAGAACAGCAACTGTGTATCCTGCTGGCTCATCTGACAGGCTGTTGCTAAACAGAGAAACTTAACATGAGCCAGCAGTGTGCTCTTGTAGTCCAAAAGGCCAATGGGGTCCTGGGCTCCATCAGAAGAGGGGGGGCCAGCAGGGACAGGGATGTGATTGTCCCGCTCTGCTCTGCTCTCATGAGGCCCCAGCTGGAGTTCTGTGTCCAGAGCTGGGGCCCCAATACAAGAAAGATGTGGAATTGTTGGAGAGGGTTCAGAGGACGCCACAAAGATGATTAGAGGGCTGGAGCACCTCCCCTATGAAGAGAGGCTGAAGGAGCTGGGCTTGTCCAGCCTGGAGAAGAGAAGGCTGTGGGGGGACCTCATTGCAGCCTTCCCGTCCCTGAAGGAAACGGAGAAACAGGAGGGGAATTGGCTTGTTCAAAGGGCAGCCACTGGCAGGATAAGGGGGGTGGAGTGAAGCTGAAGG
>VZTU01015167.1:212150-249401 GCA_013400835.1 Zapornia atra
TGGGGCCATGGGCAACCTTGTGTAGATCCAGGACTGGAGGTTGGTGGCCCTTCCTGTGGCAGGGGGTTGGAATTCCTGTGATCCTTGGAGTCCCTTCCAACCCAGACCATTCTATGATTCTATGAAAATTCAGTCAGAGGAAATTTATTTAAAATTCAGGCTAACCTGACGTTTTATACCCAGTTCTCTGCAACCACTATTTCTCATGGTCTTCTTCCCCTCCCCCNCCCCCCCCCCAATTACAATCAGCAATTCCATTTCACTTCTGCTTCACTTGGATAGAGACACAACTTACACATTTCTGACTTTCACTCTTTGCTCTGCTGACCACCCAAAATTCTTACTATAGCTAGTTACTGCTCTTAAAAAATAATAACAATTAAAAAAATAAGCAGACTTGTATGTAACATTGCAGCCAGCAGAAACCAGAGCTTTGTAAAACACGTCTAATTTGTCCTTCCACGCTGAATTGCCACGGTCGCCAATACCCATTTCTCATCAAACACCAACAAAGTCAGTTCTGTTTAATAGCTTCCAAACACCAAGCTTCCACTTTCAGCACCGACTTGCCGGGTCTTTGAGGACAACGGCATCACAAAGCAAACAGCAACCGCACTGGATTCGCAAGCACCGGGGTTTAATAGCCGCCGGGCTCCTCGGCTTTGTTACCGGCGGGGAGGATGGGTGTAGTTACAAATTCAAGGCGTATAGCGCAAACCTGCAGCATCTCTTCCAGACCAGCCCGCGGCCTTGCGCTTGGCATCGGCTCCTTCCCGGAGCCCTCTGCCAGCACACCCACGGCAGCTCCCACAGCACGCAGGCCCAGCGGGGGCCTCGTAGTACTCCTCGACCAGAGGTCAGCAGGGACTCAGAGCTTTTACCGAGAGGCAGCCCGTGCCCCTCGCAGGCAGCCCCAGCAGGAAAGCTCACACACTCGCGGTGTAAGCCCCGGGAAAGCCGGTTCCCCGCTGCTGTGAGCGCCCGGCACCGGGCTGCTCCCCTCCCGCAATCCCACGAACTGCGCCCCCCAGTCCGCACACAAAGCCGGACGCTTTGTCCTCGCCGCGGCCGAGCTGCCCGCCCCTCCCCCCAAGTGCTCCTATCCCCTTGGACTCCCAGCCCTCCCAGTTACCGAGGGCCTGGCAGACCCCCCGGGCCCTGGCAGCCCCCCACCCCGGGCCCGCACCTCACAGAGGAACGTCTGCCGGCTCCGGCCCCGGCCAGGCCGGATCTCGTAAGCCGGCGTCAGCCTCCTCTTCCCACACCAGGCGTACAGGTAGTTCTTCACGTCCCCCATGGCTCTGGGCGGGGAAGCGGGGGGGAAGGGGGTGGAGAGAAGTAGCCCCCGGGAAAGACACCAGCCTGGCCGCGACCCACCCGCTCCTCCCGGCGCCGGCCTAGCTGCGGGTAGCACCGCCTTCCCGCGCCTTGCAGAGCCCAGTGCGCATGCGCCGCGACGGCGGCCGCGGAGAGACAGAGGAGGGCCCGACGGGTGGGGGCGAGAGTCGGGTCCCGAGTCTGGGACACCGCGCGCGGCGTATCTGCGCCACGCTACAGCCCGTAAACCCCACCCGGGGCACGGCCGAGTCAGGGGCTCGTTGGCAAAGGGCGCAACGAGCAGTCCCCGCGTCCTCGGCGGGCAAGGGCGGAGCCGCCTGACAGGGCAACTCCCTTCTCTTCCCCACGCCGCCAGAGCCCCTCACGCAGCCCCAGCTGGAAAAACTTTTATTGCTGACGGCCTTGCTCAGCGGCTGCACAGCGAAGGGCGTTAGCAGGCTCCTGCCTGCCTTCGTGTGGAAAATGCTGGGAAATGTTGCTTTTGCAAACTGAAATGGGTTGTCGGTTTTTTTTATGCTGACTTGGGAAAATGGGAGGACTCAGACTGCCTCATCAGAAATCCTTTGTCGGGAATTTAGGAATAGGAAGATAAAGGCAACAGATAGCACATAAAATAAGGGGGATCTCTCAAATAAGGGTTCAATCAGAAACTGAGGAATACATAGCTCTGCTAAACTTATACCCATACATCGGACAATGAGTGGTTAAATTGTGGCTCAGGACATGGGGCGGAATTTGAGGATTATCTGGCTCCGAGTTCCTCAACAGGTTTCGGCAATCAACAAACAATCAAGCCCCACTATTCAGCTGCTGCAAGCATTTGGCTTCAATGGACCCAGCCCAAAACCCGATTGGCAACAGATAAGGGCTATGGAAAATAACTTAGTAAGCTCATAAATATTAATTTTCTTCACCAATGGGAAGCAGGAACCTGCCAGACATGCAACGTGTATTATGTACTATTGTGAATAAGGCGTCTTGATAGAGCCTGTAAACCTTTGAAATAGCTAATCCATAAGCAGGGGAGGGATTTCAGACAGCAATATCGTATAAAAATGCTACAAACTCTGCCCAAAAGTGTGCCTACTTTTTGGGTCACCCACTCTTGCAAGAATGTATAATAAATTACTGCTTCACTAACGTGTCTACCACAAGTCCTTTCTTAGGACCATTGGTATTTCTAACTTTTGTGTTAAGGAAAGCAAACGGCATGCCTTGCTGCGGTTCCCCCTCTTCTCACCTTCCAGCCACCTCCCTCACATGCAGGAGCATGGCTGGGAGAATAACACATTTCCCTCTCTTCCAGCCATTGCCCTCACACAAGGAGCAAGGCTGGGAGGGCACCATGTTTCCCCCTCCTCCCTCCTTCCAGCCATTGCACTCACATGCAGGAGCACAGCTGCCATGTTTCCCTCTCTTCCCACCTTCCAGCCCTCACTTCCACACACAGGAGCCCAGCTGGGAGGTGCGGCACCTCAAATCTGTCCTACACAAAGAGCTCAAGCTGGCAAGAGGGCCAAGCCCGCGGTGTGACAGCACGGCATGTTTTTCCATCTGACAGCCAGTGACCTGGCAACATGCAAGGGCAGGATTCCATGTTGAGAGAGAGAGCAGATCCACGGAAAGTGGATTTTACCTATGCAGGCGGTATCCCGCTGACTTTGTGGCAACCAGCACAATACCCGCGGCATCATGTCAGTGTTTAAACACATGGCTGTGCTGGAGATACTGATCCAGGGAGATGATAAAACATGATGTGGCTGGAGGGAGGGTAGAGCCAGATCTTCTTCCTTTCTAGACAAAAAGAGTCAAGATCATTCAACTGGGGAAAAATCTGTGCTTTTTTTGATTTTTAATTAAAAGATACCAGCGCATCCTGGGATGCGCAGCGCTCCAGGGGAGCAAAGTTGCACAAAAAGGTGACCAGACATGCACCACTGAGGCCAGCTCTAGGAGGAAGGGGCTCAGGCAGAGCCAACTCCCTGACAGAAATTGCAGCCCTTCACGTGGGGAACATGCCCCACAACAGCGAACCCCACAGAAGGGGCCTCCACCACCAGATGGGCACGGAAGTGAACATCAGTTGCCATCAGGCCACACGATGCTGTCCAGCTTGGCTTTGGCCTTGATGATGAACTCCTTGGAGGCATCAACGAGCGGAAGCCGCGGAGGTCCCATGGGAATGCCAGAAACAAAAGTCATGATGGCTTTAGTCTGTGCAACGCCAAAACCTGTGTGGACAACAGCAAAATCCCATCACTTACAGCTGAAAAGCAGTCTCTATACAGGTGCCCGTAAGAGCAGCTGCAGCAGAGCTCCTGCGTAGCCAGGCTTGAAGCACTTCTCAGAAGCGAGAACAGCCTGTCTAAGAAGAGATGATCATACCTGCAGACAGGAAAGACGTTACAGTAGAAATGACACCTATTTATTACATTTATTTATATATCCTGCCATCATTGTTTCCCTCCCAAAGATACTGAGCAGAGTCTTTTTCAGACATGCACTTTACAAACTACTACGTCACTTGTACAGATAACCAGGGCTCCCGTGTGTGCACCTTTCTCCTAGCCAAAAATGTACTGCCACACAGCCCTGACAAGAGAAAAGACACTGTGAGTCCTACCCAGGTAAACCAAGCAAGAAATGGTGCTACTTCCAATTTACCTTCACTGGCAGGCTGGGCTATCCCAGCCCATTTGTCATCATGGCAGCCCAAGGTTTGCAGCCTCGTAGCTACCCCCTCGATGCAGATTCAGGCAAAGGAAAGCCCTGGGGAGCGGTAACATCCTGCTGGCATGTTGCAGTGACATTGGGTACCAGCTTAAACCACTGCTGGCCTCTCTGTCCATAGCTCAAGTCTCCTTGTGCACCTCTGGAAATTCACTGTTTGCCTCTTTACCCATAAGGCTGAATAATGATGCATTCCCTCTGGCTTTCAGCCTGAGAAATACACCCAAGCACTACAGCTCAGCCAGGTTCACTGCAGCTTGCCGATGTATCGCAAAAAACACAGTGAACAATTCTCTTCATTAAATGAAAACTATGCAATGCCCGGTTCAGTTTCCCTATGCTGCTCTAACATGGTTGGTCTTTAATCGCTTTTTATATTAAAACTTGCCTTTGTTTCTGTAAATCATGGCATTCTAAAATGCTGCGGCCTTGCACAACCTTGGCCAGAGTCACTCTTACATTACAGCAAGGCAGGAGAGAGGCAAGTGTCAGAGCTGTTTTACTACTGGAGCACCTGTTTCAGAAAAAGGAGTCTCTAGGAAAAAGCTAGAAATGGGCTTTTGGAGATAGAGCAAGGACACAAAAAAACCCCCAGCCCACTCACAGAAAGACTCAGGATAAGAAAAATGGTAACCCACAGAGAGTCACGGCTTTAAAGCTGTGAGATTGCACAGCAGAGGGAAGGAAGTGAGGGTGGGATCTGTAGGGGATGCTTGGTCAGCTCCCTTTTCCAAGCTCCCAGCTGCTACTAACTCAGGAAACATGTAAGGCAACAATTTCTCACTGCAAAAGTCTTTCTAGAAGAAAAATCTGAGGGTACAACAAAGTAAGAGTTGTTGGAGCATCAAGACGACAAGGGACAGGGGCAGTGCGGGACTTACCTAGTGTTATGACAAAGCTGAGAAACTCCCCAGTGAGAAACTAGAAAAGACAAGCAGCAGTTTATTTACTCCGTCAGACGAAGATGTAAAGGCACCTAGAGCTATGAGGATATTTACATTGTGTAGCTTTGACAGAAAGCTGTGGCCACCTGGCTGGTCTGTGGGAAATATTAATTCAACACCAATGGAATAAGGCTGGGAGGGAGGGATGGGTATAATGAAACCATCACGCCCCTCAGCCTGTCACTTGTGTTTAAGCTGTCCCTTGCTACAAGCAGTCTGACAACACAAGTCTCATATCAGGCTCTAAAGGTTTACAAGCCTGAGTATCCACTTCCTAGTGAAGAGATTTCCTGGGGCAGATCAACCTTTCGGACGTCTTTTGGACATTCATCCAGCAGTCATTTCTATTTTAAGGCAAAAGAAGGATGCCTGAACTGTCCCAGTGTGTATAGTTTGTACACAACTCCTCACAAATCTTCGAGCAGCCTAACATCAAGAGGGGTCAAGACAGAGCTGATTTGGGACAGCTTTCTGCCTGACGTCATGGAAGGGATCCCCTGAATATTCCCAGACAAAGGGGCTTGGCCACTGTGGGCTTGCTTGAGTAAGAAAGGCCAAACCATTGCTCACTCTGTGTTGATGTGATCAGAGGGGCTGGAGGATAGGTAAGGCAGATCTTGGTTAAAAGTTAGTAAGGACTGGTCAGAACGGTGAGGCAAGATCAATAAGAAGTGTGGGGGGGAGGGCTTGCAACTGAAAGAATTTGGCTTTAATAAAGCTACTTCAGGGTATGGATGATGGAAGCACGTGGAGAACAGCCCCAGTAGAAGCTAGGGGAGAAAGGGACGGTGAAGGTGCTGTACCTGATACTTCCGTGCTAACGCAAGGTCTGGCTTTGCAAAGGCTTGCAACATCAGAGCGTTTTTTTGGCCCAAATAGTTGTATGTACTGCCAAAAAAAAGAAAAAGCAAGACAAACCTGGGATTGGTAATGCAAAGGGGGGCTTAGAATCACTGAAACAAAGGACACAGCCACAGGCTTTTGCTGTTCATGTAAGAATGCCATTGTTATGATATGGATTCACACAATCTATGTGTGTTTTATAGTGTCAAGCATCTTAAGTATGCCAAACCCTATGGAAGTCCGTAGAGAAGAGATTTCTCTTCCTAGTTATTTCCAAATTAAACTTTTTGTCAGAATTAAAAAAGAAACCAATTAGGCAATACAGAAAGTCAATCACTTAATTTTCCAGTTGCTTGTTCATTTAATGGATCATCTCTCAAGAACACAGGTATTGAACAGGAATTCATCCAAGCAGCCTGGTATGAGGGGAGGAAAACAAATGGGAAATTAAACTCATCAGAGTCCTTTTCTGCACAGACTCCTCACGTGAGCCAAGGTAAAAGATTTTAACCTGTTTGGGTTTTGGTTCCTTATCCACATTGAGAATTTTAAAACTGATTCCCTATTTTAAATAGTTATCGTGAGGCTAAAGAAATATGCTGAAGCCATTGGGTCAGCTCACAGCCTGCCTGCTTGGCACTGTACAGTCTTAGCCTGCAAAATCCTCCCTCGCTGTGACAGAAGATGGTTAGAGATGTACTGTGTAGACAGTGGTAGATACAACAATAAGGTGTGCATAAGAAGTCCAAGCCATACTGACCTTCCAACTGCTCCATCTGCCCCTATTGCCAGTGCACTCAACAGTTGCTAGTTTGGGGTCAGGGAGGAGGAAAGAAAAAAGCCATTTTTACTTCACATAACAAAATAAAGGGAGGAAAAAAAAGAAAGAGTGGTGGGAGGGAGCAACAAAACCACCTGGCACCGAATGTCCAGTTACTTTCCTCCCCACGGCTGAAGCAAGAGAATGACATAGAAGAAAGATTTTTAAGAGGAGCCTCTTACCTCATCCACCCCATAAAGAAATTCAAACTGTTCTCTCTCATTCTTGTTTATACACTGTGCGAGGTCCAGGAGGTCCGTGTCGCTGAACTTCACACCCTGGAAGGTGGGGATCCGCTCTCTGATTCCATCCAGCAGCTCCTCCACACGAACTGTGCACAACAGCAATCTCGTGTTAAGAAACACACCCCTGTTCTGGGAGATTTCCCTGTCTTGTCCCCAAGGGGGAGACTTAACTATTTCACAAGTTGCTCACTTGTGGCCTAAGCCCAGTAAGCTCTTTAGCTCTAAAACAACTAGTAAGACACCTTCAGTGTGATTATATGAAAAGACATCTTTCTGCCCTCTCTGAAGCATTCCTTTTACCAGATCTGAACAGAAAAACCCTGCAGAAGTGAAAATTTAGGAGTGAACTGGCAACAACATATCTATTAATAAAAACAGGAACGCCGCATCATGTGCTATCTGGAGGGAACAACCAAAGATCTGTATACTGTTCCTCGCTCTTCTGCTTGGTAATAAGGCTTGAGAAGCACTGGGGTTGCACATGTTATTTCCTAACAAACATAACTAGAGAGTCGGTGTACACCAAGAAAGATGTTGGTTGCTATCTTGCCAAAAAACTGGCATTCAGCTATGCTCATCCAAGGCCATTACCTATCCTGGTCCACGCTAGTCGCAAAGCCATGGTCAGCATCACCTCCTCCATCCCAGTTGTTCAGTAAGCTGGGACTTTTTTTCCAATGGAGAGGAATTAAATTTATTTTCCAGTCTTGCATTCACCTCTCATTTTCTGAAAGGATCCTTTCCACTACAGCTTGCATGAGACAGGAGCAGAGGCCACATACTACTGGTAGACTAATGGTTGTTGTGAGCCTACGGGCTCAGGAAGAGCTGACTAAGCAGTACTTACTCTTCACACCGGTCAGAGGAGGAATGTGGTAGTAATAAAAGGGAACCGCAGGGGCTTCGGATGCAACCTTCTCTAAGAAAGCGATCAGCTCATCTGGAAGAGAACAAGCAAGGACCCCCGTAAGAGAAGGAGACTATCCATAGTGACAGACGGTTCAGGTCTGTGGAGAGGCCATCTACAGCTTGCATACCACAGAGTGAGTTGCATAAAAACCTTCACATGTCGTGAAAAATTAAATGTAACAACATTCAGTGGAAGACATCAGCAAAGGCAATGATTATTTTAAAGCAAACCACTTTCAGTAACTCACATTCTCTTACAGATGTAACTCATGCATGCTCTTACATGTGCAAGACCTGTGTGGCAGGTCACCAGGATCACAGAATCACAAGGCTGGAAAAGACCTTTAAGATCATTGAGTCCAACCATACCCATCCTCTACTAACCCATATCCCTGCACCCTCCTGTCAGGTAACTGTAGGCAGTGATAAGGTCTCACCTCAGCCTCCTCTTCTCCAGGCTGAACACCCCCAGCTCCCTCAGCCGCTCCTCGGAAGGTTTGCTCTCCAGCCCCTTCCCCAGCCTGGTTGCCCTTCTCTGGACACACTCCAGGACCTCGATATCCTTCTTGTAGTGAGGGGCCCAGAACTGGACCCAGCACTCGAGGTGCGGCCTCACCAATGCTGGGTACAGGGGCACAATTACCTCCCCAGACCTAGTGGCCACACTATTTCTGATACAAATATTTTTGATCACTTGTCTGGGCACACAGGACAAGGACAGATCATGTTCACACCCACCTCCCTGAGCTATTGCTCAACAGTGATGATGAACAGGGTTTTGGACAACATTTCTGTACTGTTTGAGGAGTTATCGGGGATCCTAGCCATGGTAGCAATTCACTCTAGTTGCTTCTAGTGCTTTCTAATGAAGATTTCAATTCCTGATTTATTCAGATAACTTTTAGCATCCCTGTTACAAACCTCTGCTTCATGTGGCTCTTTTACACTATGTTCATTACATCAAAAGCAAACCACTCCATTTATCACTTCGGAGGTAATCTTAGGGGCACAGAGCCAAACATGATCGTTTCAGTAACAAGAGGCACTCCTGTGTTACCAACAGTTTATCAGTGTCCAGCAGGGTCAGCATGTAATCAGCCACTTCCTTGTGTGGCCCAGATGAAGGATGACCTCCAGGCTATTTATTCTGAAGACAGATCAGTTAACAACTCTTCCCATAAGCAACTGTTCTTTTTACAAGAAGCTAACAATATACAACCCAGAAGACATCCCCACCACATCTTACTGGGAGACTTCTAATATTTCCCAGTTTTAAAAGGGCTCTTTGTCTAGGTTCTGCTTTTGCATGGCACCAGACATGAAAGAGAAGACGCCACTGATGCTGTGTCTATGGTAAAGGTTTGGAGGGCAGGACTGGCAACCACATCCACTCACCTTTCTTGGTGGGTTTGAAGAAGAAGGGGGCGATTGCAGCAATAGCACTTGCACCTATGGCTGCTGCGTGTCTTGCCTGTAAACAAGAGGATGGGAAGTATCTGAAGGCACCTCTGCGCTGTATGTATCGCATCGTGAAAAGGAATCATACCCTGTACGCACCAGCTCCTGGGACTCTGGCAGACTCAGCGCTCCAACGTGAACGATGACGTGATCCAGTCTGCACAAGGACAAATTCGAAAGGTTTGGGGAGGTTTCAGTGACGGTGACAAGCACCAGTCTGCCCGAATGAATCGCTTCAGACCAGTGAGACACCAAACAAGAACTTCACTGAGCTACACTAAACCTGAAAGGGCTCTGCACTTAGTGCTGGCCTGACAAGCAGACACACGGGGAGAGCACTGACAGCAGCAAGCAGCCAAGGCAGAAAACAGGAAAGATATTTGCAGATCTGAGCCATGTGTCACACCTCGCTGTCGTACTCAGGAGGCTGTCAGGAGGCACCAATTTCAGTCATAATAGGCATTAAGGATTTAAGGGAAAGCTGGAAAAAGCAAAGATTGTCAAAGCACCTTTGCTTTCTAAACCTCCGGCTCTGCAGAGCTACCAGGAGAGTTCAGCCTCAGAGCAGCACCTCTGACTGCCTGCCTGCTCCTGCCAAGACAATCTCCCAGACTCCGGTCCGTCAGGCCCATTTCCATGTTTCTCCTTTATATCCATACGGACTGGGAGCCTTCACACCACTTTATGTCTGCTTGATATCCTTCTCACCCAAAACACCTCCTCCTCCTCCCCGTGTCCTCTGACACATCGACCAAGAAGGTGGCAGTGGTGAGGGATACAGCGACCAAGAAGGTAGCAGTGGTGAGGGATACAAGACAATGACAGGTACAAGAGAAGGAGAACAGAGGTGCAATTGGATACACAGCTGCAGATCTGGGTTGAATTCCTTCTTCTGCCACTGACTTCGCACCTTCGCATCACAACAGTTCACACTGTAGCTTCCCCCATAGCAAATCATTTAATATATTAAAAGGTTCAGAAACCCTCAGAGGGTACAAATACGCAGACAGATACACAGAATTGTAGGGGTTGGAAGGGATCTCCAGACAGCTCTTTCATTTCTTCTCATGAATAAGCCAGGGGCACAGCCTTTTTTATCCCCAGAGCCCTTTTTTGTCCCCCTGCTCCTCAGAGTACCGAAGAGGATTCTCACAAGCTCTCTAAGCAGCAGAAATGTACACCAGCTAACTGGCAGTAACAAAACCACAGACTTCTATGATAAAGGAGCTGGGGAACAAAGCTCAATAACAAAATACTCCAAAAAAACCCCAGCCCATTAACAGATGTGGCCCTGCAATCAGATGCACCTCTGTCATAAAACGAGATCTAGAATCCCTTGTTCCCTCTCAGCTACTCACTTGTCTTTTCCTTGGTGCACCCATTCTTCTGCCAACTGCTTTCTCTCCTGGATGGTAAGGGACAGTCCTTCTCCTGTAGTGCCGTTCACTGTATCAACACAAGACGACACACACATCCTGAGGCCTGGCCCACAGGCATTGCTTTTACTGAAGAATCGATGGTTTTGATGACACTGAACAGAAATACTTTTCACCCAACTCAAGTGAAAATAGTGATGGCCCACACCACAGGGGCTGCGGTGTTATCACCACTAAAAGATGTGCCAGAAACCTGGGTGCTTGGGGGTCCACAGCAGTGGGAGGGACGTGGCAGATTTTGGCTGCTGAAACTGGGAAACTGTCCCCCAGCACCTCCTCCCCAGCAGACACTACCTCCTCCTCCTCCCACAGCGAGTCAGGCTGTGACAAACACAGGAAAGGAGGCCCAGCTAGAGTTCAGTGGCTCTGTTGTGTGAAATCAGAGTCACAGAATTATAGGGGTTGGAAGGGAGCTCCAGAGATCATCAGGTCCAACCCCCTGCCAAAACAGGATCCCTAGGACAGGTCACACGGGGAAATGTCCAGACAGGGCTGGAATATCTCCAGAGAAGGAGACTCCACACCCCCTGGGCAGCCTGTCCCAGGGCTCCCTCACCCTCACTGGGAAGAAGTTCTTCCCATATTGGTGCGGAACTGACGAGATGTCAGTATGGTCACTCACAGTAACAGATAAATATGGGATGCCTGAAGTCACTGCCACCCTTTGCTCTGCATATTGGCAGTCCTTTGACTGAAGTTTTGAACCAGAATCTTATTGTTGACTTCAGGCTGCGAATCAAAGCGTTTAGCAAGTGCTGTATTTGCTACCCAACTATCCCTGCTGCCCCTGCAGCAGTCCCTGGGACAGAGGCAGAACAGAGAGGTGGGAGCAGTGAGCACCATGCTATCACCCACTGCACCACCAGTCTCCTAAAGAAGCCCACTGGGCTTTGATGAGCTCACTGAATTCCCTGGAATCCCAAGCTGATGTTTTTTAACCAGGTGACTGTATCTTGCCCAGGCAAAGGGGAGAATCATTCAGCTGAGTCTTCTCTGCCCACACAGCATTATCCACTCATCTCTGGGAACATCACATATGAAGGGAATGCTTATTTTATCCCACACAGAAATGGGGTGCAGGCAAAAGCAGATGCCTCAAACATTGCTTGCGCTCTCTGCACTGGTGAACATACATGGCTAGGATGGTCCTGCATCCACAGCCCCTCCCACTACAACTCTTATCAGGTGAAATATAACAGGATTACAATCCAGGCAAAAGGGGTGTAACACGGTATCTGCCAAAAACCCCACACTTACCAAAAACATTCTTCACGTTCTGCTCGCTTACCAGATAATCCACATACTGACGAATCACCGGAAGGTTAATTTGTCTGAAATGAAAGGAACCACAGCAACCCTAAGTGTCCACCCACGTCTTGGAGATCAAGAAACAAACAGGACACACATTTTTGAAGCCCTGCATTTGTACATGCACAGAGTACCCCAAGGTACACCACCTTGTACTTCACATTTCAGGCAACAGCTCACTTCTGAACTCTTTCATCTAGTTTTCCTTCCTCCTGACCAGTAGTTCACTGTTCCAACCTTTTCTCTCACTTGGTAAGTACTGTAAGCTCATCACAGCAAAGGGCTTTTTGGGGGAGATATGAGAGAACAAGAACTCTGACCTTTTTGAGTGTTGAGGGAGACAGGAGTCCTCTTGAGAGCACAAAGATATATTCTGCAAGTGCTGGCAAATAGCTAAACTGTGTTTGTGACTGCTGGACAGACAGTGGAATGGCATCTGCTGGATGTCACTTTGACCTCTCTCCCTTATGATGAGGAAAGCAACAGACTTCCCGGACAAAGAAGGGAAACTGAATTCTAGTTTTATCTTCTCTCCAGGACAAACTTACTTTGATCAATGTACAATATTCCACCGTTGTTTTCATTTGTCCAACATCCAGACCAACCCTACACTCCGGAAGTTGATTTTGGGACCTTGGCTGGGTTCACACACCACCCAGCATGTCACAGCTGCTTTCACTGAACGTATCTTACGAGTGCCATGTGTTCCAGGCAGGAGGCCCAGGACACTCTCCAAGCATTGTGCTGCAATAACTTGCAGTAGTAATAAAAAATGAAACCAGAAATGTTTCCTTTAAAGCAAGAAAGGAAGCAGTGACTGCAGTGCAAATGAGCTCCCTGAGACAGCACTGTCCAGAAGTAAAGGCTCGCTTTCAGACGCATCTCCCTCAAAAGCACACACAGACGTTGACACAACCCTCACCAGAGCAGCTCAGGGGCCTTTCCTGACTCCGAACAACTCTGTCTTGCAACACGACAATGCAGCTGGGAGGACATCTGTTCACCATCACTGCTTTGAGGAAGGCTGAGTTTCAACTTTCGGTTTGATGCTATTTTCAGAACTCTGCAGTCCTTGCAGTGTTTTCCTCAGGTTTAGACTAATTCCACACATACACGTGAAGGCACGCATGAGTTAGCTAGTCTAAGAGGCCTTCAGAATTGTGACAATTAATTATTTCTCAGCTCTCAAGAGCTCTTTTTAACCCAGACTGTGATCTTCCCTAACAAATGTTATACTGCAATACTCTATACATACAACCATATTGTGATTTAATTTGTACCTGCAAAAGCAGCAGAAGATGGAAGACTGCTCCAAACCCAGACCTACTGCATCTGCAGGGCAAGAGGAAGAAGCGGAGGCAAAGGGATCCTACTCTAGTCCTAGTGGGACCTACCTAATAGTTTCCCCCTCCCATCAGCGATCTGATTTAAGAACAAACCCAGAACTGATCAGTTCCAGGTAAGAAGGAAAGTAAGGGTCTAAGGTAACAACAATCTGACAACTCACCCATCAGGAGTCATTGGAGTGATTGTAGCAGCTACAAGACCCCGTAACTTCTTTCTGGGTGTCATTGAGCTGTTCTGAAAAGAAAGAGATAGAAATGATTACTATCTTTAAGTGTTGTTCAACTTCTGCTGCAAGAAAAACCGGACAGGCAAAGTTCAGGAGCAGTGGACTTTGCCGGCTGTTAATTTTGGTTAGAGAGCCGTCTGGCTGAGGGAAGCGCGGCTCGCTGCAGCCAGCTCCGCCCCGGGGCCGGGGCACCAGGTGCGGTGGTACCTCAGAGGCACCTTCCCTCGGCCAGCACGTTCCGGGTAGCGCCTGCCAGCCTGGCACAGGGGGCGAGTTTCGCAGGGAGCCGGGCTCACAACCCTTCCCCCGAAAAAGGACTCTCACGCTGACCGCCCCGGCGACCCGCCAGGCAGCGCCGAGCCGACGGGCCAGCCTGCCGGGTGGCTCCCGCCAAGAGAAGGCCGGGCTGAGGCGCCCACACACACTCCCTCAGCCCCCCGCCCGGCCTCTCCCTTCCCCTCACCTCTCCTCACCTCACCTCGCCCCCGACCCGGTAACACCTCCTCCGCGGCCCTGCCGGCCGCCTCGCTCTTCCCCTCAGCCCAGCGGGAAGCGCCGCTGCCCAGCCCGGCCTGGCTGAGCGGGCCCCGGTTCTGCTCCAGCCGGCTCCGCAGCCCGGCGCGGCGCTGTAAAAGCGCTGAGCAGGCAGGAGCCGGCGGCAGGAAGCCGGCATCAGCTGACAGTGCCACTGAGAGACCGCCGCTTCGTCCCTCCTCTGCTCTGCCCGGCTTCCTCTGACCACCCATCACCAACCACAAGCCTGCGGCCTCCCGCTGGCGCCGCGACCGCGGAACGCCAAGCCTTGTCTGGATTATTAATCGCTACTCGCAAGCCCTTTTTTTTTAAAATAAAAACCCGGAAACTGAAGAAACCCCAACTAAATTTCAGGGGAGAGAGGTGAGAGAGCTGGCTGTTGGGCTGGGGAGATGCCAGGCAGGCTCTGCCGGGAGAATGGTACCCACGGTAAGGCTGGCAGCCGCAGCATCGCAGCATCACAAGGTTGGAAAAGACCTTCGAGATCATCAAGTCCCACCGTTCCTGTCCTATGCTAAACCATATTCCTTAGCACCTCATCTACCTGTCTGTTAAACACATCCAGGGATGGTGACTCAGCCCCCCACCGCCCAGGCAGCCTGTTCCACATCCCAACAACCATTTCAGTTAAGGATTTTTTCCGGATTTTTAATCTAAACCTGCCCTGGCACAACCACTGCCAGACTGGGGAGCATCACTCATAAACTGTACGAGTTTCTGTGGGGATTGCTGCCCAGGCACAAGTCACTGCGGCAAAAAAAAAAAATGAAAGGGGAATCTTTTTGTTGACAGCTGAAAACTGGAAGCATGTTTGTGGCTGAAGCATCTCAGACACTATCGACTCCCCTTAGGTTGTCTCTCCCACTGAGGGAGAAGTTTGTGCTATTGCTGTGGTTAGTGGCGTCAAAACACCCTCCTGGAGCTGTCTGCTAGAGAATGACACCCACCGCATGGTGCAATATAAAGAACAACGCATTTTCTGCCCAGAAGGATTTCAGAAGGTGCGAAGTGAGGAAGCTGCTGTAAAGGGAACAAGCACCAGAGGGCACATCAAAGGCTTGTGAAGGCCCTGAACTGTGATAAAGAACATCTCTGATTAAAAGATGTTTTTTTCCAAATTAGTCAAATTTCATCCATTCTTTGTTCCCAAACAAAAACAAAGGTGCAGCTGGAGACAAAACCTAAAACTACAGCTCAGTAATTTAAGGGTAATTTTCAAAACACTAACATTAGTAAAACAAAATCCTACTCGCCCAAAAAGTTCAGCATCATTCCAACTCATCTTACATCTCTGCATTTCTTTTGAGTGACCAGCGTGCACATTTCACCCTCAGGGTCTCAAATCTGTACTAAGCATCAAATATAGAGTCGTGGCACTGAAGAAAGGAATGAGCCATTGATCTCTTTGCTTCATCCCCCTTTTCAGAGGTCATAGTTATCTAGCCATGGTTATCTAGCTGCGAGCTTTGGAGATCATCATCGTTTCTGACAGGACACCCACTGTGGGAGGGACCTCCTGTTACTCAGTGCCTTTAATTTGCAGTTCTTTTACAAATCATCATTATTTAGATAATAACACAGAAACTACAACATATGAATTGCAAAACTATGGCATGAACCAAAAGCTGCAAGATGCCCAGAAATGAGAACACCTGCTTCACTTTGGTCCCGCTATGTACACAATGACCTGGGTGCAGCTCATGTCATGGGGACTGCAGGCCAGCATGAGGACTTCGAACAAGAAAGGTTTTAGCCACCGGTTTCCCATCTCCTGCCCTTTCATCAGCCTGTTTCTTGCCCCAGTGCGGTGCTGGAAGCACTCCCAACACCAGTGTCCCTATCTTTGGGGGACATAGCACATGGAGCTGGGAGGATCCAGATCACTGTATGAGAAAGGGAAATGGAGGTCAGGCTGTGACAAGCAAGCAGAAAACTATGGCACAGAGGGAGCCAAAACCACTCTTCACAGGCAGCCCTGGCGCTCCTGTTTTCTTCTCCAACATGTGACTTTACCAGACGTGTACCACGTGCAGGGCAGAGTCTGGGCCCCGTGGCAGAGAGGCGGCTGTGCGCTGAGCAATCCTCCTCCAGCCCACCAGAACTGCAAAGTCAAATCTTCTCCCAGCAGATCTGACCAGCAGCTCCTAAGACAAGTTGTACCCTGCAGAGATTTGTGGCTGACATTTAATGGACTCAAAAGGAAAGAGGCTATGAAAGGCCATATAGAGTCCATACAGCTTTTGACCACCAAAGAGATATCCATCAGCCTCTCCTGAGTATGCTCCAGTGCTGGCAGCTTGCAGCTCTCCTGTGGGCTTGGTTTACTTCCTGTGGAAAATCATTTGTGTTTTCTACACCCATCCATAAAACAAGTGTGAGAAGACATTCTGTCTCCAGTACGTACTTCCACCCCTTCCATTAGAGCGTGTTTTAAGAGCATCCGGCGCCTGCAGTGATGAGAACAATCCCCCGTTGTTGTGTACTCTGGGAGCATATTTTTCACGTAGCCACAGAGTAATCTCAGGAGTTTGGCTTTGTGGTATTCCTCCTCCACTCCGAAATATGCTCACCGTGGGCTGTCCATGCACAGCCATGGCTTTCTCTGGAGTTTGGCCTTATTAGCAGCTTCTCGCAAAGCACATGTATTTTTCTTTTCTTTTGAGGCTCATCTAGTTCTTCCAGAAATCCCCTCTTCTCTCTGCTCCTCCATTCCTATGGCTGAACAGTCCCTGCTCTCTCAGCCTCTCCTTAGAACATGAATTCTCCAAACGCACAACCATCTTCGAGGCCCTTGACTGAACCCACTTTAGGAAGCCCATGTCTTGCCTCTCACAGGGAGCCCAACACTCCAGATGCATCTCACTGCTGAGCAGAGGGGAAGGATGACTCCCTCGACCTGCTGGGATCTCTTTTTCTCATGCATCATGCTGCAGGGTAACACCACTGGTCCATCAGGACTCCCAGGTCCTCTTCAGCCAAGCTGCGTGGCCCCCAGTCTGTACTGGTGCACGGGTTTATTCCTCCCCAGCTGCAGGACCTCACACTTCCCTTTGTTGAACTTCGAGAGGCTCCTGTCACCCATTTCTCCTGGTTGTTGAGGTCCCTCTGGATGGCAGCACACCCATCCAGTCTATCAGTCACTCCTCCCAGCTTTGTGTCATCTGCAGACTCTGAGGGTGCTCTCTGCTCCACCGTTTTTAGGTCATCAATGAGGAGATAAAGCAGTACTGGCCCTAGAACAGTGTGTTTTAGGAGGTTCAGAGACAATCTGGTGCTCTGCAGAGCCATTTAGAGAAAATTCAGAACATTTTCTGAGGATCTGAAGGGAGCTTTAGAACTACTTTGTGTTGTTGGCAGCATAGGTGAGAAGCTTTACAGTAGCTTGAAGTGGTTTAGAGCTGCTTAGGGGAGTCCATAGAAGTTACAGATTGGTACAGAAGAGTTTTAGACCCACTTAGAACTCATTAGAGGAATTTTATAGACAAGTAGAGGAATTGAGAGTTCTACAATAGAGATTTAGAAGCACTTCAGATCTATTTAGAGACATATAAGTGCTGCTTATAGCAACAGAGAGGAGCTTTAGATCCCTTCAGAGGTGCTGTCAGGTTTTTAGATGTTTGGAAAGGGAAAATAAATTTACAGTTGGTTTAGAGTGCTTTGTGGGAGTTTTGGCACACTTCACCGGACGTGAGAGCTGTTTATAGGGGTCTGAGAGGGGTTAGAAGAATTTAAGAGCAATGTGGAGCTGCTTAGTGCTGTTCAGAGCAGTTTTAGAGGCCCTCAGAGAAGTTTTACTGCTGCTTGTCTAAACAGGACTTTCAGAATTGCAAAAATGAGTTTCCAGAGCAGTTGCAAAGAGACTGAGAAGGGTTTGAGATCTGTTTTGAAGCATTCTACTCCTGCTAAAAGCAGCATGGAGGAATTTCAGCTATTATTTTAAGTGTTTCAGAGAGGTAGAGTGTAGGTTTGAGAGGAATTTATTGCTTCCCACTGTTGTTTGTTTTGATCAGAAGAGTTTTAGAGCAGCGTAGTGCATTTTAGATGCATTCTGGAGCTGTCTGAAGAAGTCCTGGCTGGTTTAGCAGCACCCTGGAGTGTTTTAGAATCAGTTAAATCATTTTGAAAAAGTGTAACTCAGGGGGTGTAATAACTCTCTGTAAGAGCCCAGCAGAGGCATTTTGTAGCTCTCTGGTGGTATTTTAGAGGGGTTTAGAGCGATATTCAAAGTGTTTAAGAGGCCCAAAAGAAATTCTTGGATCTTCAGATCAACACAGAGGGGTTGGAGATAAGATCAGGTGAATCTTAAAGCTGCTTAGAGGAGGTTTAGAAAGATGCCACTGCAGTGCAGAGGATCCTAGTGCTCTTCAAAGGGCTGTAAGAGCTCTCCAGAACTGCTTAGTGTGCTTTTGAGGAGTTTGGGGGGAATATAGACTTGTTTTTCAGATATTTAGGGCTGTTGGCAGGAAGTTTAACGGCATTTTAAAGGGGTAATAGATTGTTAGAGGTGTTTAGAACCATTTAGGGCTGGTTAGAGAGTTTTAGAGTGGTTTAGAGACCGCTTAGAGTTGCGCAAATTATATCTGTTTTGAGGTTATAGCCTATTGCAGCAACAGGGAGGGCCTTACAAGTCTCCAGCTGATTGAGGGAGTTTTAGAGCAATTTCAAAGAGGTATACAGTGGTTTACAGATGCCTAGAGGAGGTTAAAGCCTTCTAGTAGTTTAGAGACACTTTGAGAAATTTTGGAGTGTCCACAGCCCATCACCTGCCCAGTTCAGTACTGGTTCTGGGTTGAGACTGTTTTCCCACAGCCTTTGAAGCCATGATTGCTCTTTCTGACTCCCTTCACCGCCCCTCTTCCCCAGTCCCTGAGTTTCTGTGTTTCAGGACCGTCTTTGCTTACCTCTGGAAGGAATGCAATTAACAAAATCACAGAATCACAGGATTTTAGGGGTTGGAAGGGAGCTCCAGAGCTCATCAGGTCCAACCCCCCTGCCAGAGCAGGGTCCCTAGGACAGGTCGCGCAGGGAGGTTTCCAGATGGTATGGTAAAGATTCTGAGCCTCTGGTGTTTACACCGCTGAGGTCCCACATAATTACCAGAAGGAGAAAGAGCAGTGCTTTAGCCAAAGCCAAGACACAGGTTATTCCCCTGAGGTTTGAAAGCCAGTGTAGGTTCCCTCCAGCAGTACTACATTGATACTGTGGATGGTTACTCACTTCATTCCTCCTATAGTCATCAGCAAGTGAGTACCTCCACGTCCCATCACCCTCACCTCCACACGCAATCAGCAGTGCCAACGATGTGCACACGAGTTCAGAGTCCTATGGATGAGAGACTGAATGTTTAGGGAGACTCAAATCTCCCTAAATTTATACCCAGGAGTATCCAAATGTGTGAATTCAAGTTCCAAAATCCAGGCTGTGAATTTTGGGCCAGGCAGAAGAAGAGCTGAGGCTGCATGCAGGAGCTGCACGCTGTGCAGTGACTGGGAAATGGCTTCCCACTGAAATAAGCAGTGAAGTGGTGGTGGTGTCAGTGGCGCCAGAACTTGGGAGGATAATAAGGATAACAGTGAAAACAACAACAAAAATTAGTTGCTATTTTCCCCAAACAAGTACAGGAATGAAAATACGAGTTTACAGGCTTGAGCAATTTTTCTATAGGGAAAAGAAAGGAACACGAATGTCAAAAGCTCATCTACATAACTCCCTAAGATAATTCCACATAGGGAAGTAATTAACACTTTTTGTTGCCATGTGCCAACACAGTGGATTCACATTAAGAACTCCATTATTCAAATAACTGCCTTGCTGAGGTAAGGCCCTCCAAGTTTTCTCCAGCCTTGTTTGCTGTCACTGTGTTAACACTTCCAACATTTTCCACATGGACTCCAATTTCCCACCCCTGTCCTTTACTTCTGTGCTCCCCAAATCACACTTCTCTCTACCTATACACAGTTCTGACATCTGGATTTTCCCGTTTCTCTTGTGACTGCAGTTCTGGATGGGCATAATTAAACTACACCTTTGCTGCTGTTTGTGCGGTAAATAAACATACAGAGTTAATAATGTTCTTTCTAAGACAGACCCTGTCTATTTTCAGAACAAATAGGAAGTACCTAAGCCTAAACGATGCCAGAAATTCAAGAAGGCAGTCCTTGGGAAAGCAATCAAATTCTGTTAAATACTATCTTCTCTGGCTGGTATTCACAAGTCCATCATGTGAGAAGCTGATGTCATCCTGTATAGAGCATCTACCTCTCTTTCTCTGCTCAAAATTAAGGTGCAAAAATCCAAAGAAATGCTGACCTCTCAGATTTTAAATCTGAGTTTTAAACTAGTAAATTTGACATCAATTCTGCCTGGCAGCTTGCCAGCATAACTCTTCTAGAATTGAGCATAACCTGGAAGATTTTCCTAACTTGGGGTTTTCTTAACTGTCCTGACACAGATGCTCAGACTGGTGTGTTTTTGCTGCATAAAAAATATTTAACACATCAAGATGTTAATTGTTTCAATGTTAAATGGTGAATCTTAACAGTTCACTAATAGAGTATATTCACATGTAAGGCTTTAGAAGCAGAACTGTCATGGTCCCTAGATCCATTAGTGAGCTAAAGTGACCACCGGCAGCCAAGAGAGTTTGAGAGGGACTTTGGTATTAAAGTGGAACTCACCTCTGGACACAAACAACAGTGCCATCTGCTGCAGAACGCAGCATTGGCTCATCTTCAGAAAGAGAGATCAGGTTCCTAAAGAATCCATCTCTGGAGGCTTTCTGTGCATGATCTAAGTACCAAAAATGCCCACCAAAACCCCAAGCCCACGACTGAACCCCCCACTGTTATAAGATGTGAGAATTCTGATACTTGTGCAACTCAGATGAGGAAGAGGCCAAACCCTCAGCCAGGGTAACTGACAGATTCGTGGTTAGTTGGATGGAGAGGCCAGAAAGAGAACATTTTATTGCAGCCATGCACCCCCCAATGCCTATGTGGCAACAAATACATTGACCACGGGACTGCAAGGGCTTTGTAACCCTTAGCAGGTACCACAAGGGTCCTCCGTTCAGATTGCTGAAGAGCTATCAGAACTGACACCCCCTAACCAGAAGGTTACTATTTTTGCACTTGTATCTTCATGTATTTTTTAAAGAAAGTGGAAAATATTCTTCTTTCAGGAGACCATTCTCTCTAACATTTGTCTAGGATACATGTCCTTACGCTCTGGACCTGTTTGCATCATCTCTGTTTTCAGGTCCCTGGAACTCCATAGGGAAACTCTGGGCTCTCCAGGGCAATATCCACACACCCTGGGTCCTTTTCAGACAATCAGAGATGTTCCCAGCATCTCAAAATGAGCCTTCTGCAGAGTCAGAAGCTTCTCCCTCGATGATGGGTCCCTTCCAACTCAGGAGATTCTGCATGGTTCTGTGATCCCAGGGCCTGGGCAGACAGGCTGCCAGGTGGTCTCACCCCATGCAGCATACAGACTGGAGAAAGCTGGGAGAGGGAGGGAGGAAGGAGCCAAAGCAGGTGACGAAAAAGAGAAGGAAAAGATCCCCTTAAGGATCAAAGAAATAAAATGCAGAGCCAGTGTGTTCCCACTCCGTATCACTTGAGAGTGTTGCTTGTACTACAGATTGTTGGCAATTTCAAATATTGGACCTCCCTGTTGATAAGAAACAGTCATTAAATGCTCGTTCTCCTTAAGGCTGTTGTTTGACCCCTCTCTCTGAGCACTGTTCTCAGACGATTTATGCCTGGCCCCTTCCTCTTCAGAGCTGTAGTTGCAAAGAAGGTGTATTTCATAGAATCGTAGAATCATAGAATCGTAGGGGTTGGAAGGGACCTCAAGAGATCATCGGGTCCAACCCCCCAGCCAAAGCAGGCTCCCTAGGACATATCACTTAGATAGGTGTCCAGACGGGTCTTGAATATCTCTCACTTCAGGATGTAACTTAACTTCAAAAGGCAAAAACAGCAATACAACAGATTTGTGTCAAGGCTTGCTCCTACCAGCTACCTATGTGACCTTAATCCTGATGTATTTGTTCCTTGGAGATAAACCCACCTTGTTTCATGCTCTTTTTTCTGAGAAGAATCTGTCAGCAGCAGAATGTAGGTGAATTTGTAGAGGAAACTGAATTTACTTCCTCTCCTTCCAGCACCCAGAGAGGACTGCAGGTTTTCTGTGGATGTAGTTAATATTAATGCTGGCTAAGGAATTTTACTGAGACAACTGCTATGGGGTTCAGCTGGTAGTTAGATCCCTAAACAGATCCATAGTAGAATTAATCCTTATTCTGAAAGGAGGTCAAGGGAATAAAGCAGCATATAAAGCTGAGGAAGTTTCTCTCAGGGCTGCACGGACAGCAAAGAAGAAGGTTTAGGAAGGATATTCATGGCAGCTGGAAAAAAGGGTCAATTTAGGATTAATTCACCAAACCCAGAATGATTCCAAAATGTGACCTTCAGCAGAGAAGCTTTGAGAAATGCCAAGTTAAGAGTGCTCTGGAGTGGCAGTAGATGCATGAGGCATTTTCTTTGGTTAAGAGCAGAGAGTTCCAGGCCATCTCCAATGAAGTGAGCAAGGAGTCACTCATTTAGCAAGATTTCAGGTAAGTCTGTTATGGAGTCAGCTGTTCACGGTAGCAGGTAGATACCGTAGTTTCATGTGCCATTCATAACAAATTACCTGGAATCAGGCAAAAAGCAGGTGGCCAAAATCCACATATGCATTTCCAGAAAGCAAATGATTTCTGGCTGAGGCCCAATCCAGCGGTAACAAATCAGTGTGCTGATGTCAAACCACATAGGTCAGAGCACAAGGACTAATTACCATCATTAGACACACAGCAGAGATTTTGCTTCCATGATTTGTGAGGGACAGTATCAAACCTCCTTGGAGCAGCACTAGGGTACATTCGGCTGCCCCTCTAGAAGACAGTACGCTTACGCATCTTCCTTTTCCTTGCTGGAAGTAAGAATTAAGATGTAAACTGGAGGTTGCTAGGTGGCTTTCTTGTTCTTCACAGCAAGAAGGTAAGAGGCTTCTTTTGGGGGATGAATATGCATTAAACCCCAGTTCATCTAACAACATACAAAGCCACTTTTGTTGCCCTGGACTATTATTTATAGTGACTATAAGCATCACATGCTCAGGTCCTGTTCTGTAAAGTAAGGGCTTCTGCAGCATCTTGCAAAAGCAAGTGCCACTTATACGTGAACAGAGTGGGCTCTTTTAAATCCAAACCACCGTCAAAGGCGAGCCTCAGGCAGAAATGCAAAACTGCCTGGAGCATTTGGGTCAAGATCACTTGTTAGAACATGTGAGTGGCCGTACTCAGACACACACCCATCCCTCTGTGTCCCTCACACGCAGTCTTCTCACATTATGCCACAGGCTTTTCAGCTACAAGATCATGACTCAAAGTTGTCATTAACCCTACTGTAATGAAACATTCTTCCCAGGTGCCTCCAATCCTTACACAATTAGGCCAGTGGAAAAGCTCCGTCTCTTTTTGTGCAAGCAGTCTGGGCTTGCCTCTAGGATAAAGGCAACTTACAACACATGCACATGAATGTGACAGCAGCTACTGTAATGCTGTCACAGAACAGATGTAAGCATTTTTGCTTTCCAGCTTGTTGCTTAAGGTCTTGTCTGGACTTGTTGGAGACGAGTGTACACAGTGTAGAGACAGGGAAATGGAAATCACAAGGGAGCCTGTCACAGGCCTGTCCTTAATGCTTCACCAGTCAAAGCTGCTAGCATGAAAAACCATGACTGAAGCAGAGGGTCAACACACTGTTCTGCCCCGAAGTACCTGCTGGAAGCAGGGAAGTTATGCTACAAACTGCGTGCTTCTATGTGCTTGTGTTCTCACCTCTACTCCTGGAGCACAACAGCACAGAAAAACAGTGTTCTGTCAGCTGTTCTAGAAAATACCAGCTAAGCCCAGACATACATACATATATATATATATGACATTAGAGAGAGGTGTTATAGGCTCCCTTTACAACTTGATTACTGCCTATTTAATTAGCACACTTAGAGGTGCAGTGTGCAAGGAGAGGTTGGTATTTACACAGGCAGCATGAGCCTTCACTACTGCCTGGCTTTGCTTTCCCCCATGCAGCCGAGAGGTGAACGAGCAGTACATGTATGCTGTGCGGCTTCCCTGCCGTACATCTGACAAACTGCTGGGACCTCAAGGGGCTACAACAGTCCTTTCACGTGATTCTCCTGTGTAAAGGTGAGGAGTATAGAGTTAGAGCACTCACATTTCCCCGTTTACAGGTACCAGTGCAACTGTGTGCCAGTTTCCATCAGAATTCCTTCCCCATCCCCCTAGCTCTGCTCTGTTTGGGTATGCATGAAGTTATGTACAGAATGCATGTCCTCATGCCTGCCCTACTGTCTCTCCCAACTGTTGACATGTTCTCTCAATGTATACGTGAAAAACAAGCATTGGAAAACAACTTCTTGGGAAAACACTGATGATTGTTCTCCAGCTTTGGGCTACTCCACCAGGAACAGTTAGCTCTTTGTGGGAGACATCAGCTGGACACAAACTGACTGGGGATTTGTTCTGGGCCTCTCTGCTACAGAAACAAAACGAGAATTCACAGTGGGCTTCTGTTTATCTACAGATTAATCACCCCCCCTTTCAAGGCAACACTTCTCCACGCTCATGATCACGGCAAATGTGTTGCGATTGCTGAGCTGCTGTGACAGGGTGGATTTTTACAGGGTGCTCTCTGCTCTGGAGAAAAAAACCTGCTAGCACACATCTGACAGGAGCCTTGGAGTGAGAGAGTAATTTAACAACTAACCTCACACAAGCAGGTACCTTTACATGCCTGTAGCCCCTGAGCAAAGGCCATGAAGTAACAGTTCCTGCTTCTCCAGAACGCCCTGCTGATTCTCCTGTTGACCCAAGCAGAGCACATGTTGAGTTTGAGTTTACTGCATAAAATAAAAGTTCAAAGCACGTAAGGAACTGGTTCTGCATTTCAGCCTTCGTGTGTTCTAACAGGCTCCATCAGTAAACCCCTCATCACATCGCCCCACCTCTGTAGTTACAGGGTTTGGGGCTTTTTTTCATTCTTCCTTTTGGAACAGGAATGTATCACCCAGCATCCAGATGAAGTTCTCCACAAGCATAGTGTGTTTCCCGTTACAAGTAATTCCCAGTTACTGATTCCCATTGTCCCAGGGAGCTTAGCTGAATTGGCCTGCCTCAAGGAATATGCACAAGCCATGACAAAAGCAGGAGGTGTCCCCAGAATCCAAACTGTGAAGTTTAATCTGCTCTAATGTGCTGGTTCATAAACCTATCTGGAGCTGCAGCAGGTTAAAGGAAGAGCCCAGCTTCGCTCTGTGTATTTTAAGCAGGACAGAATTTCACAACGGCTTTGTATAACCCCTTTGTGCAGATATCCAAGGGCTTAGGGTCCCGATGAGTCTCAAATCCCACTCCGAACAGCCAGCCATTATAAAACAGTCTGCCTTTCATAACATGCCAGCAGAAATCGCATGAGAGTGGTCTTAGCTTAGTTCACAGCCAGATTTCTACCTATCATTTAACTCCAGGGCTAAAAATGAAACACTGTTGTTCTGTACCATCATTCTCAGGCAATCAGTCAGGGGGTGGGGGCGAGGAAACGTTATTTATGTAAAATTCTTTCTCCCCAGAGCACAAAAGCTGCCACTGCCCCTGAACGAAGCAGGCACGAAGCCATGGAAACCAGGGGAAGTTACATAAGGGCACAGAACTGTTGATGGAGTCAGATCACACACTGGACCCAATGTTGCTCGTGGGCAGTAGGTGGGGCTTTTGGCATTTGTGTGGGGGCTCTCCAATGAGACCCAGAGGAGGAGGCTACAACCTTCTGGTTTTCATAACAGCATCTCCCTCCAGCAGGGCTGGGGCATGGGTGGAGTTTGACGAACCCGAAATAAACAGGGACACGCAGCATCTTGTGAGTACGTGCAGCCTCAGAAGGCTACACTGCAACAGCTGGGAGGGTAAGGGCAGCTGAGAAGGTAAGTAAGCCTACTTTCTCCACTTCTTAATGCAATGAGAGGCTCGTGGAGTGGCATGTTGTGGCTAGGCTTACCCCTGGCAGCAACGTAACCTGCACAGATGCCTGCTAGGCTCGCTGTCCCTTTGGGCAGTGTGCTCACAGCTGCAGAATAAGCCTAGGCAACCTACAGTCTATACGAAGAGATGAAACTCTTGAAACTAGACTTTCTGTAGATACACAAATGATTTCAACTCCAAGTAGCTGGAGGATTCTTCTCAGTTTGTCTCCACACACACACACACGTTTTACGCTATTCAAAAGTATTTCTTACTTTCAGTCACCAACAATGCAAAGTTAAGATGTGTTGGAGAGGGCTTGGAATTGGCAAGTAGAGACAAGGCATGTGCTGAAACAGGAACGTTTCCTTCTTTCTAATGTGTCCAGGAAGCCCATGAAGAATGCCCTTTCTGTCAAGCTACAGCAAGAAGTAGGAAGTGAAATGACAGCAAAGCAGCATCATGAAATAGCAATGGATAAAATACTGTAGGAAGTTCCAGTACAATTACTCGTGCTTGGTTCTAATAAAACAATTGGATTCCTGCTTTAACATTATGCTTTGGCCATCTGTAACTACTATTGGCAAAAGGTTTGTGGAAATACAATGGCCCAGCTTGGGTATGTGCAGCAGTGCTGGTGCCCAGCCACTCCATGAAGACTGCTGCAGGTGCTGTATCTTCTGTCTGGGACAGGGATCTGCTGGCATCAGCCTCCTGCTGATCTCGCCTTGCTCTAGGGGGAGAAATGAAGGAGCTGCTAGGAAAAGTGAGTGCTCTGTGTACTAAGGATTGTAAGTGAAGCAGGGGGTGGGGGGATGTTTCCTTTTTATTTTTTTTTATATAAAAGCTTTTCAACCTCACAGATCCCAAAGGGAAAACTCCTTGCAGCCACCTCTCAACCAGAAGATAGGTGGAGATTAACCATAGGCCACAAGTCCTAAAAAAACGGAAACACATTTGGCAGTCAGGTAGCACAAGGCAGCTGCTGCTTTTAGAAAAGCAGCCAGGGCACAGGAACAGCCGTTCACAAATGTCACATTAAAGATGGCCCATCTCAGAGACCTTACTGATGGAGGTGCGATGTGCTGCGAATCCCATCAGTGCACCTGTAGTAGGAAAAACTCATGAGAAAGGTAGAGCCATGAAAGCCCAGTCAGTGGTTTCTTCTTCTTGTGTGGGTGGCTACAGCTGAGGTAGAGAAATGAGAAATAACCTCCGCCCTTTCTGGTACTGCGATCAAGTTAAATTCTGAGAAGACAAGGCACAATGAGCTAAGTACCACAGAATTCACTAGGTGCAACACAAAGTGCTAAGGACATCATAACCTAACAGGAAGCAGAGGCTTTCTCAGGTTACAAGAAGAATCATCACAGCTCCTATGAGGAGACAGGACAAGGGGCAACGGCTGCAAGTTGGAGCATAGGAAGTTCCGCACCAACATGAGGAAGAACTTTTATACAGCGAGGGCGACAGAGCCCTGGGACAGGCTGCCCAGGGGGGTATGGAGTCTCCTTCTCTGGAGATATTCCAGACTGGTCTGGACGCCTCCCTGTGCAATATGATCTAGGGAGCTGCTTTGGCATGGGGCTGGACCCGATGATCTCTTGAGGTCCCTTCCAACCCCTACGATTCTATGACCTCAAGAATTTTAACCAGAAGTGATTATTTCAATGGTGATACCAATTTACTTTCACTTGCTTTATTTTGGGGTAGGAAGCTGAGCGTTTCCCTGTTTTCAGCTTTTTCCTTCTGGGTGCAGCTAGGAAAGCAGCTACATACCCATCAATACAGACCCAGTCTTTTCACAGGGCTCTGGGACCAAAGGCCTTAAGAAAGGCATCAGCTATTCGGAGAAGCTCAACAGTTACAGGAACAGCTAACACCACAGTACCCACCAGCACCAATTTTACCCAGGAGCAAAGCAGTTGAACTTCTGTAGTCACTTTTACTCACAGCTTTCCACAAAACTGCCACTTGCAGAATCTCAACCTTCTGATTTGCCACCAGGAAATGCCTTCACTTCATGGGGCAGCAAAGGCAGTATCCCGAGATGAACACTCCCATGTGAGCGTGGAAGCAGCTTCTTGGTCCTGGTTCTCCATCAGGTGTCCTTCAGGGCTATATGGTTTTCAGCCCCCATTGAATCGCTTGGGGTAAGCAGTGGAATCCAGGCATTCACAATTTCAGGAACACATGCCTTTTAGGGAACACCTGTCCTTTACCTGAATTTTTCCAGTCACTTGTCAGTGGAGCAAGTTACTGAAGGGCTGGAGACCAGAGGCTGTAGAAAAGCTCTGAGATCAGGCAAAAAAACCTTAGTGCTTTCTTCTACCCCACGTATCCCACACGGATTGATGACACCAATGAACTCTGTCTGCCTTTCAGCTCTGCCAAGATGATCAAGTCCTTCAAGCAAACGTTTCTGTCCCTGGATCTGCAGTCCCCTCGGTGGAGCTCAGCAGAGACAACGGTAACTGCTTAAGGGCAGGGGAACAGAGCTCTGCAATCAGGGTGAAGCAGAGCAAAGGTGGATTTGGGATTAAGTCCCATGAGTGTGGAGGAGCAGGGAAGTGTTACTATAGATGCTGCTCACAACTAGGTGCAAGGAAGGGGGTGGGCAGAAAGAGGAGCACAGGAGCATTGATTTATAAGGCAGAGCAGCACAGCTTTGCAAGACAGACATCATACAGTTTGCTATTGGGGGTATGCCTAGTCTGCAGCAAAGAGCCTGCCCAGAAATTTCCCACTGCAACAGTAAGTTTCATACTAGTTTGGAAAAAGCAGCTATTAATTTGCCATCCTGCATCCTCATCTCATTGCTGTTGCTTTCGCTACCTTTCAGGCAAAGGATTATGAACTGCGTCAGTATGAGACAGCAAAGTGGGTCAGCACAGTCATTCGGGGAGAGACCCAGAAGGAGGCAATGCGCCAGGGCTTCTGGAAGCTCTTCCACTACATCCAGGGGAAGAATGACAAAGGTACAATGTGCTGGCTTAGTGCGAGAAGCACCCCAGGAGATGGAGCTGAATAGTGTCAACACTAGATGAGCTGTGTGATGCAGCAGGTTCCTATTCCAACACCCCTGCACCTTCATCATGGCACTCCACCCAGGAGGCTGCTCTGGTTTTGGTTTTAGGGCAGGACACGCTGCAGTCAGGCAGAGTTAGACTTTCTCTCCTCCCCTCTAGAAATGAAGATTGACATGACTGTGCCAGTGACCTGCCTGATAAAGCCCGGTGGCACAGACTTCAAGGTCTCTTTCTTCGTGCCATTTGAACACCAGGACTCCCCACCACAGCCCACCGACTCGGACGTATTCATTGAAGAGCGCAAGGCAGCGGCGATCTTTGTCCGGTAGGTAAGCAGCACCAGCACAGCTCACAAGTGAAGGTGGCCACTGATACAGGTGTAGCTACTCCATTAGCAGTCTGGACTACTACTACTTGCAGCTGATACTTAACCAAGCAATCTATCCTGCTGTTTAGAGCTTTGATTGGCAAAACTTGAGCCATTTAGAGATCTTTCTTATCCTTGGGTGTCTTCCCAAGAACAAAGAGAAACGACCAAGTGTTGAAACATTTAGTTTTCAGGAGACTTTTGAACACTCAGGTGGCTTTGCCTAGAGCATCCTCTGCTTTTGGACAAATTCTGTGCCACAGAACATTCACACCACTCTTCCAGCATCCTGTTCAGTTCTAAACTTCCACAAAACCTGCATGGCAGTTCTTTATTACAGGAAGAGCATCCAAAGCAACACTTGGCCTCTCTGCATGCAACAATCAGCCAGCTAATACCTCCCTCCCTTTTCATTTCTACCAGATCCTTTGGTGGATTTGCCTCCCCAGAGAAATATGCTGAGGAAGCTCAAGTCTTGGCCAGAATCTTAAGAAGCAGAGGCCAACCCTTCCATGAAGATTTCTTCTACACCGCAGGCTATGACAGTCCCTTCAAGCTCTTCAACAGGCATAATGAAGTGTGGTATTTTAAGAAGTAATACAGTGGAAAAAGCAACACTTGGATGCTACTAATCAGCTCTGGATGAAAACAAGCCTTATTAATGGCTTTTGCTTTAGTGCAGAAAATTTAATTTGCACAGATACAGGATCACATCTAATCCACTTTGTCTAGGATCAAATATTCTGGCTAATAAGATTTCAGCTGTTAATGATATGCAATTTCTATTCAAGTAGACTGTACCAGCTTGAGTGGGTTAAGATATGACACTTATTCCTCTTACTGAAAGGTTCTAGGGAACACTAATCCAAAAATACTCCGGCATGACAGTTTGGATGTCTAGTCTAGTCTTACTTATTATTAGAAGTGCTACAGCAACAGCTCAAAAGTTATGGAGAATGAATTCTCCTGAGAGCTGATTTTCCCATATTGCTACCACTCCTGATACAACAGAAAGCTGAGGGAAGCAGTTTTCAGAGATGAAACCTACCCTCCAATCATTTTGGGAAGCAGCAATACCTTCAGAGGCTCTAGTGCCTCATAAACAGCGATTTTTAAAAATATTAGCAAGCTCTTTCACCCCTCTGTTAAACTTCTCCCTCATGGAGGCTGGAAACCATCTTGCTCCACACTAATGGCAGCAACCAGATTAGAGCAAGAGTCCAGCGAAGAGAGAAGGTTAGTGGTATCCAAGCTGTATATGCTTATTCTCTGCCTGAACATGCGATACCAGACTTACTGTTGGCCTGTCATTTTAGGAGCAAACACAAGTTGCAGTGTTTAGTCCTCACATAGGAAATATTGACTACAGTCTGCATATCGGTCAGGTCAGCTATGCCTTGCACACTAGTATTATCTGACACAAGTTAAGACACTTGCAGGACTAGCATTTAAACTAGTTCAGCCCCTGCTCTAAAGCATGTTAAGTGTTTTACCAAGTAGCATAGAGCTATTCAGCAAGCTATTCAAGTCAGAAAGTTCACACCAACAGGAGTTTACAAGTTTTTATTGGTTCCAATCAATATCAGGCAAACACCATCAGCGTGGCAAAGCCCCCCTCGGTCTTTTTTAATGCTGCTCATACAAGTGTAACCCACTGTTTTGCCATCTTCCACCTATTAAGATAGATAAGAACCATTATAAGGCATCAAACCAGGACAAGAGGCCTACTGGAAACATCTCAGACCTTAGAATTTCATCTCTGATCAGAGAGAGAGTTCAAGCTAAGGTTATCATCATTTGTTCCAGCAAATAAATCTCATTACTACTACTATTCCACTCACCTTCTCAGTTCTTCCTACAGTAGTTTCAAAGTTGCCTTGTCACCTAAAACAAGAACACACAATTAACTTATGCAGTAGCACAGCTGGTACAAGCTCTACAGCAGCTTTGTAACCTCAGAGAAAAGTGGAACGGAAATTGTAATATCACAGTAATTCATTTGGCAGAATCAAGTTTCATCAGTGGCTACAAATATTCCCAGAAGTTAACAAAAGTCATTTGGTGGGTGGTCTTACCTAATGAGGTTAAGACAGCACTGTCAGTTCCTGAGAGAGAGAGAGAAGTTTTATCAGAATAACAAACTTACAATTTCTTAGATACGTAATTGTAATTCCCAAGCTAATTTTACCTAAGAGGAGGCCGCTGACACAAACTTTAACTTGCAACACCCAAATAAGATGTACAATGCTAACAAATCCTAACTGAACTGGCAACACCAAATTACTAATATCAGAAGAATAAGGGAAGAATATAAGGCTACTACTTACTATGTGATACTGACAAAGTTGTTGTATTCAACATAACTAAGACTAGCAGGGATTACCAAGTAGTAACAGTTGCAGCATATGGGGCTGGTGTTTTGCTTTTCTTTCAAGTTCAAGAGGACAGCATGATCAGTTCACAGGACAGTCAGATGCATCTGATACCAGTTGAGAAGTTGTGTGCTACTGCACATTTTGCTGTAAATTAACCCTGCATTGGCTGAAGTGGCCTCCACTGATTCAGTTCCCTTACCATCTCTGCTATGTGAAGACAGTTTAGGGTCAGAGGCCACATCTGTTCATACAGAGCTGCACATAAATGTTTTAACTACCAGATGTTATAGGACAATTTCTAAGCACCACCACTAGATATTTAGCACAGAATAATATTCCAACAATTCTCAAACCTCATGTACTCTTCACTTGCCTTGAACACAGGCTAGTCATATTTCTCAGACTCCCCCACAGGCTTCACTAACAAGTAGGACTTTCTCTAACAGCACTTTAAGACTTAGTCTGAATGCATGTACTGTTTCAGTGCAAGAGTCCTCCTCAGCCTTTTTCAGAGAGATTCCCATTGCTTAGCACAGATCATCATAAACAGTACATGCATAAGAGAAGCTTAATGCTTTGTTAACTTCATTTCTCCTTAGAAGACCTGACCTCAGCATTTCAGGCCTTACCTGCAACCCCATTTTCTTTCACATCACAAGAGCTCTAATCTGGCCATTGAGACAATTAGTTGGTTTAATGTACTATTATTTAAGATCAGCACTACACCCTGTGAAAGCCCACTGCTTAAACCTGTATGAAGTGAAACAGCAAATAACTGTACGTGTTTTGGTCAGCACAGGCTCTGCACTGCCAGGTTACCATTCTATTTATCATAGAAGCTCAAGCAGTCCACAGCAGTTATGTTATTTCAACTGACCTATTTCTTTTCAGTTACAGAAAGCAATTAACATTCTCAAATAATAAAAGTCATATTTGCAGACTGCTGGTAACCTGGCATCTACTGACAGAGGACAGAAAATCCTTGAGGAACCCTCTGCTTAACACTGCCAGCTACACTGCAATTAGAGACCAGCAGATCTAGAAGCTTCCCCAACAGCCACCCTGCAGGTCTGACATTTGCCATACAACTTACTTTTGTCAGTAGCACCACCAACTGCCCTGCTTCACGGCTCCACCACACCAGCCCTGGAACAAAGCAAGAGGTCAGGAGAGCACACAAGCAAGCAGAGGAGGATGAGGTCTAGGCAGGTGCCTGCAGTCAGATAGAGCTAATTGCAGACCTCCATGATTGAAGTCAAGGCAGTCACATCTCATCACACAGGCAACTCACGCTGTCAGCCACTGGACTATCATTTGCTTTAAGCAAAGGTTGCTGCAGGTAAGAGGGGCAAATCCAACAACAGTGCTAACAGAGCAGCTTCACAAGGTCACACAGGCATGCAGTGGAGTTTAGCAGGAGCCAGCCTGTCAAGGCTGGGCCTTATCTAGCAGTAAGCACTCTTGTGTTTTGGCCAGGATGCAAGCAGTGGCCAGAACTTGACCCTCCCAGCTTACATGCAGTACAACACTTCAGCTCTAGGCATAGCTTTTATAAAAATAATTGCAAAGTTAAAGCAGTACTTACATCACAATGAGAAACCCTTTGGAAGCCTGCAAAGGGAAAGTTGCTATTAGGGTCCAGCAGGAAGTTTTGAAAACCCTAAGAACCATTCCAGAGGAATACTGTATCAGTGTTTGTCAAGGTTTATCCTCACTGGGATCAGAGACCTGATTCAGCATCATGTACAGTAGCCTGAAACACTCTCACCCCGCCACAAGGAGTCTCCCACTTCCCCAGCATCTGAGAGGTTAATCCCTCAGCTCCAGAGACTGTCAAAAATGCAGAGGAGCAAACCTCTGAATGAGTTCAGTGAAGCTGAACATCTACCTTGGCTTAAACCAGGAAAAGCATTTTAGGTGTAAAAATCATTCTAGTGCCACACTCGCCATTTAAATCTCAACTGGCCCATTCCAGAAGTCTTTAGCACTACAAAACAATTACTTAATGCTTTGAGGAGCATGAGGGATCTGAAGGCATACTTAGGGTACTAGTAACTTTGCTTCAGATTTTCCAGAAACAAAATGGATTTGCAGACACTCATCTCCAAAAAGCAAACTCCCAAGCTCAAATGCAGCAGTAAAGAGCACCCAGCCACCCACTCAATGTTTGTTCTCTGCTTTTAATTACCTCTAACTAGGAAGGGCCTTGTCTTCACCAAGATCAGTAACAGGTGAAAGCTTCTCACACTGGAGGCACAGGTATCCTCTGTCCACAGCAGCCTGCAAAGCAACACTACCTGTAGAACTTGGAGCACTAATTGGATCAAAGATTTTCTGTTGCTGAAATAAAATTTCACAAGCAGAGCCTACTCCACCCTACTAGTCACCTTACTGAATTTATGTTTAGCTTGTTTAATGTGATGATCTGAAAAGTTTTCAGCACACATTCATGGAGCAAAAGTAGCATCACACCCTCAGCTTTCCAGGTGAACTCTCTGTCAAGCTTAGCCTAAGGCACAGCAGGCTGCATCAGATAGGAGCGAAAGACAGTAGCAGTGTGATCACCACGGGTCATCTGCTGAACTATGCAATCATCACACACAGCCTTTACATGCATCAGGGATCTGATCTGATTTTCACACACACAGGCACTACAGTATTTACCTTGCACAGCTTACAGCTTCATCTCCCAGTGCCTGCAACAGAAAAGGCAAATCAGATTCCCTTAGCCATCACAGCCAAGCCTACACCACCCAGCAAGAGATCACAGGAGCTAGATACATCAGATAAGAGCGAAAGACTAAACTCTGTTCTTCACAGGGTGTTCTGCTGAACTATGCCATCATCACTGTATCTGCTTTGGAATAACAGCACCAAGCAGGCGCCTCTTGTGACAGACAGCTTGGAGCTCTCCAAATAAAAGAAACATTCAAGACTTTGAGTACTAGTATTTTTTTCTGCTTATTGGTGGAAATTAATCCAAAAGCATTTCCCTCCCATTTTATACATCCCACCCCTTTCACTGCCATTTCAGCAGCTCCACAAAAAAACCTACATGGAATAGTTTTCTTACCAAGTGATGTTTCTCCTGCAAGTCTTCCAAGAGTACAATTTAAATCCTGCAAGAAGAAAACCTTCATAAACAGCATATTCAGAAGGCAAAGCATCAAGGGGAATTCTAAGTTGATGTGCCTCAGAGAAAAGCTATGGTGGTAGAAGTGTTCATCACTCTCTTGGTCAAGAGTAGCAAATAAGTGTCATCATTATGGCACCAGGGGGAAAACAGCTCAGGGAGTAAAATCTACCTACTGATGCTGTTAGAACAAAAGATGCTGTCTAGGCAGTCACTCAGCACCTTTTGGTGTTGGGTTTCCGCCACTTATTTTTTACCTTGCGCAGTAGCATCAAGTCCCCATAGCTGGCCGCAGATCTGGAAGAGACAGAACACTTTCAGACACCTGGAGAACCCCAGGAGTACCTCCAGCAGTGACACCAAGCACAGAAAAAAGCCTCAGCACAGAGTTTTCAGAAATCACTTCTGTCCACTACTCTTATACTGAAACCATCATAGGCTCTCTGCAATCGCAACAGCAATCCTGGGAGTTAAAGGTTCTTTCTGAAGCACGCACCAGGCACTTCTTTTCCAAACAAGCAGCTATATAATGCTGTGGCTAGTGAAACAGCAGTAGCAAAGGGAAAAAAGGGTCCAAGGTACTATTCTAGTTAGAGGCTGGACTAGTGGTTCAGAAAGAGGAGCCCAGCCATCCACTTCCCAGTGCAAAGACAGACTTTTCCCAGTAAAGCGTGAGGCCCACCTCAGGAGACATCACAGACAATTACCAATTACAAACACCAGTCCTTCTAATTTTTCATATCGAAGTACTCAAGGTTAGCTGCTCTATATGCTCCTACACACCAATCCTCAGTTTAAGATGTATTTCAGATGCAGCACTTACCCATTTCGCAGCCACGGGAGTGGGAGGAGTGTAGTTGATACATCTTGAACTGAAAACAGAGGTAGCAGGTTAGTTTTTTATACCAGACCCACTCTTTTGAAAAAACAAAAGTAGTATAAAATTCAAACCACTGCTCAGCCCTGGAGGAAAACTTCTCCCAATGCAATCTACGCTTCCACTCTTAAGAGACAAGGCCACAAAACCAATCGCTATCCCATGTTTTTAAGCAGGACATAACTAAACTCTCTTAGCATTCTACAGCTTCAACTCTAGTTTATAAGCACCAAGTCAGTCCTGAACCACCTTTGTCTGCTCAGAAAGGACGGACCACACATGGCGTTACAGCCATACCAGATACACACTACGCACACCATTCCATGCCCAGCTCAGATATGTTGGTATTCATCACCCTCTCAGATGTCCCTACCAACATAGTTTTCATCATGTGCAGGCACAGGGAATTCCCAAGTGAGACACCACACTACTTTTGTTACGTTGGGGACTTGTGTTTTACCACTTACAAAGCTAGCTACTACTCAGAGGACATGGTACCAGCAAGGGTGCCTCCCCAGTAAGTTACTATTCTGTAGGAGACAGACTCCACCTTCACCACAATAGAACGGCAATCCCCGGCCTGCCATCTGCTTCCAAGCGATAATTCACAGTGAAGTTGGTGGCCCTTAACCATAGCACTTTCCATTTACCGCTGGAAACTGCCTTCCCAGAAGATTTAATATAAAGCTAAAAGCGCGAGAACCCCAGACGAACTCTATACAGCTGCCACATGCCGTCTTCCAGCAGTGATTCTTACGGGTTAAGGGCTTCCAGAAGAGACGAGGCAATGCAGTCTGTGTCCCGCTCTCCTCAGTCACCCCGCGCCCCTTCCAGGGCCAGGTGCCTCAGCAAAAGCCAGACCGTTGAGCAGGTTCAGCCTCCCCGTCGCACCCACACCCGGACCTCTACCCAGGCCTCCCCACACGGCCGGGGGGAGACGGGCCTCCATGCTGAGCTTCCACAAGGCCTCCCCACCTCCGCAGGGCCTCCACCGGCCCCTCCTTTCCTCAGCCCGCGGGGGATGCGCGGGACTTCCTGGGGCCAAATGGGGGGGCCTGCTGCTTGCCTCCTCCCGTCGCCCCTTCCCGCCAGGGATGCCATGAGGCGGAGTTCCCTTCAGAGCGCGGCCTAGGCCGCAGGCGGGGCACCACCGACACAATCCGGCTCCATCCTCCCCCGGCAGCGCTCACCGGGGACCGAGCGCCCCTCGCAGCGCCTCCACACCATCCCCCGGAGGAGCGGGGGCC
>VZTU01015167.1:250159-271963 GCA_013400835.1 Zapornia atra
AGGGTGGCGGGGGGGGGGGGGGGGGGGGGGGGGGTGGCTCGGAAAGGCGGCGTCCCCCGCCTCCATTGACAGTCAGCGCACCTTCAGCCTTTGTTACGGTCCCGTCGTAGTTTGAAAGTAGTAGAGTTGACCAGTCGCAGTAAATCGCCACTGCAAATACCGGGACTTTTCCCTTCCGCCGGCCCGGAGCAGCTCCCCAGCCTGACAGCTGTCTGACAGAGGGTATATCCAGCGTCATCCACCGCGGTTGCTCTCTCCCGGCTTGTTCCAAGGGTCGGATGGATCCAGGATTTCCCCAGGGCTTGGTAGCTGCATTTGCCTCAGAGAGCGAAAGGTATTTTCTGAGATAAGTCCAAGTCTCAGCGGGCAATGCTTTGGTTTGAGTAGAAAAGAGATGAGCGTTTTGGTGCGCTCCCTGGGCAGAGTGCTGTTGGGCAGGAGATCCTGCTCGGCCTCCAGCTAAAGGCTGAGATGACGAACCTGCCGCCCAGCTCCGGGAGAGGCAAAAGCTGTGATGTCGTTGTGCTGCTGTTGGATGTGTGAGCTTCCGACAGGCCCCTTACCTGTGAGGACAGAAATCATCTTGTGATGAGGGTAGTTTGAACCAAAAAAAAAATCCCCAACGCCTGACTGAGGTTGTCCCCAAAGTGTGTCATAAGATGCTCCTTCCTCAATACCGAGGTAATGAAGTTACATGGGTCCTTTTCTCCTCCCATCAGCAGCAGATGGGTTTTTACCTGCCCTCGCAAGAAGCAGCTCACGAATACTTTATCGGGCTCCCCTGGGAGCAGGTGACTCTTGCCCGGGTCTGTACACGGCTGCACTCAGCAGTTAAGATCTGATTATTATTGTTTTTCCCTTCTCTTTCCCTACATCCCAAGCTGACTCCCTGAGAAATGGAACGGCCTGGCTCTGCCTCCAGCCTCGCTGCCTCCGCGGGGCTGCTTCGCCTCGCAAAGGATGCCTGCCCACCTTGCCTTTGCTCGCCTTCATCCAGAGAATGCTTTGGGGCTTGATCGCTGTAGAAGCTGGTGGTTTGGGAAGACACTGAGGTTACGGGCTCCCCACAGTCCTGTAAATGTTTGCCCATAGTCCGCAGCGATTTCGGCTGTGTGAGTGTCCCTAATGGTATGTGGGGAGGCTTGTTTGAGGAAAGCGCTGCGTGTGTTTAAGCACTGCAGGGTTAGTGCCAGAGATACCCCCAACCCTGTGAGAGAGGAAATGACTTGGTCAGGTTATTTTACTTCCATGTTTTATTTTAATGACCACAAACACTGAGCGTGAATTTGTTAAGATTTGTGTTCCTCTGTGGTTTGGGGTGGGATATCACGTAATGCCAGCTGATCCTGCTTGCTGATCCTTCAGCAAAACAAATGACTGCGAAAGCTTGGGGATCCCTTGTTCCTCTGTCTGATGTTATTTTTCTTTCTTTTCTGTTTTCCTTCTAAAGGGGAAGGGGGCAAAAAGTTTTCAGACCTTCTTACTCCATCAGAAGAATAAAGGAAAGCCGCCAAGATACCACCCCCACATCCCCTCCTTTGCATGTTACTCGTAACATCACTGGTAAGGCACCAGATTGTTCTGTTTCACCGCAGTTTGTGTGTAAGTTCTGTTCCTAATGCCGTGTCAATGTGGACCTGTGCACTGTCGTCGCTTCCTTGTGGGGTTTATTGCTTGCTTTTAAAGATAAGGGGCAAGGAGAAGCCTCGAGATGTGGCACTGTATGGCTGCACCTCTCCAGGTTCTGTGAGCGCCTGATCTCACCTACCCCAGAGACGCTCAGCCGGCTGGCGGCTCGCTGAGCTCTCTGCGTGGACTTCACTAAACTGACAGGCTGTGCTGTGGCTTCGGGTTTAGTAACGTGTTTTGCCAAGTTTGTGTGAACTCTGCTTGGGTGTACGAATATTGTGCTGTCCTGCAGCAAGAACCAGACGTCCTCCGAAGGCACGCATGCTTCCCTGTCCCTTCGATGCCGAGAGTTCTCAGAGTGGGCACCGCGAGCCTCAGTATTTCCAGCCTGCTTGAAATTGTTTTGATATCTGCAGCACTCTGCTTAATTGGGGCTAAGGATGCCATCCAGCTTGGAAGCTGCTCGTGCCATAAGTGGTCTTAAAAAAAAAACCCAAACAAAACCTTATTTACTTTCCTCTTTTTTTTTTTTTCTTTTTCCTTTTTGGGTGAGTTTACATCTAATTTTGGCTCATTCTGAATTTTGACCATATATGGTCAGGGCTTCTTTTCAAACTTTGCCAAAATGAAATGTGATGATTATAGAAAAATGACTTATGGACGGGAAGCTAGGAGAGCTAGTTTGTTAATCCCCATTGTCCCTACGATGTCTTTTGCTGTTTACGGTATCCAAAACTACACAAAACCCAGTGCCTTTGGCCAGGGTGTCTCTGGTGCCCAGCGCGTGTACTGCTAAATTGGCATTTAGGACTTATGCGGTCTCTTCCTTGTTCTTTCACCATGCTGTTACATGCTTTCCACCACGTGTCAGAAACACTGCATGTGATGAATATTGTGGTTTATAATGATGTACTTAAGATACCTTGAGGTCAAATGTGTGCTGGTCAGCTTTTGAAAAGTCTCTGAGGACGGTTTCGGTCCCAATTCCCGCTCTACAAAGAAGGCAAAGCGATATTACTCTCCCTTTTAAAAGTGCTTAGAAGGTACAAGTGCTAAGTATTTTAATCCATTATGCAATCAGTTGCCTATTTTTAGTACATGAACCATTTTTACTGTTCTTTTTACGATGCAAATGTGCTTTTATTGAGGCTGACAGAACAAACCGTTTCAAGCACTTTAAGCCACAGGGGATGGGGAATCTATCGGGGACCGGTTTAACATAACTCTTGTGAAAGGTGGTGTACAGCGCATAAAGATCGGAGGACCGCTGCGAGATGCTGGTGAATTAAACGGTGAGCGGCTGCTCTAAAAATCCCAGTGCTTCAAACTGCATGAAAGTGGGTGAAAAATGTTCTGAATGCAAATGATGGACTTGCTGCGTTAACGACCGTGTTTTCCCTCCACCACCACCTTTTCCAGTAGGGTCGTGCACCTGCAACTGGGACAGCCATGGAGAAGAGTGGGAACATTCAGCTGGAGATTCCTGACTTCAGTAACTCTGTCCTGAGCCACCTGAACCAGCTACGCATGCAAGGTCGCCTGTGTGACATCGTGGTCAACGTCCAGGGGCAAGCTTTCCGCGCTCACAAGGTGGTGCTGGCTGCCAGCTCGCCCTACTTCCGTGACCACATGTCCTTGAACGAAATGAGCACCGTTTCCATTTCTGTCATCAAGAACCCTTCTGTTTTTGAGCAGCTTCTTTCCTTTTGTTACACCGGCAGGATATGTCTGCAGCTGGCTGACATCATCAGTTACCTGACGGCTGCCAGTTTCTTGCAGATGCAGCACATCATAGATAAATGCACGCAGATTCTGGAGGGAATTCATTTCAAGATTAATGTGGCAGAGGTGGAAGCGGAGTTGAGCCAGACGAGGACAAAGCATCAAGAGAGACCACCAGAGTCTCACCGGGTGACGCCAAACCTAAGCCGGTCCCTGAGCCCACGTCACAACACCCCGAAGGGGAGTCGCCTGGGCCAGGTTAGCACGGTGCTGGACATTCGGGAGCTCAGCCCTCCTGAGGAGTCCACCAGCCCCCAGATAATTGAGCAGAGTTCGGACGTGGAAAGCAGGGAGCCCATACTACGGATTAACAGAGCAGGACAGTGGTACGTTGAGACAGGGATGGGAGACCGCGGGGGACGGAACGATGACGACGTCCGGGTGCTGGGAGGAGTACGCATTAAAACAGAGAACCTGGAGGAGTGGCTCGGGGCAGAGCATCAGCCATCGGGAGAAGATGGGAGCAGTGCTGAGGAGGTCACTGCTATGGTGATCGACACCACAGGCCACGGATCAATGGGCCAAGAGGCTTATGCATTAGGATCCTCTGGGGCCAAAGTCGTCAGACCAACCAGCAGTGAGATTGACAGGTGAGTTTTCTTTACCTTGGTCACTCACCTTGGTTGTAGGAGGAGATTGTGCCAGATTGTCACTTGGCTGGGAACGGTTTCCCCCTCTGTTTCCTGTGGCCATCTTAAGCACTGAAGGAATATTTCCTCTTGTTAGGAATCATATCCAGTTTAGGTTCTGGTACTATGGTTGGGCAGGGATCAGGCTGGGATCTCCAGGTGCAGGCTATCTCGGGAAAGGAATTATTAGCACTTAGAGATGTACAGGTTGGAATCTCTTGGGGTACGGCCGCGGTGGGGGTTTTGTCTAAAGAAGGTATTGCACTTCACTCCCAGTTGATTCTGTGCTCAGCATTTGAATTAAGGAGGTCACGTACAGTATGTGTTACGCAAAGCGTTATTGCGATGATGCCTTCTGGCCTGGAAATCTGGGGGTGGTTCCACTGGAGCAACAAGCTGGTTGGCAGCTGTAGGTCAAGTGGAATTTTTCCTCCCAGTGGTCATGGGTCATGGGTTTACATCTTCTGAAGCAGCTGAAGTGGGGACTGCATCGGTGTCCGCTGTTGGTTTGGTTTATGTGAGAGAGCAGAAAGTCTTCACTGAACATAGGTGGTGAGATCTGCTGTGATCTGACTGAAGAGCAGATCTGGTAAAGGGCAGATCAGTTGTGTTTGGGGGAGTTGTGTTTGGGGGGGGTTCCCTTCACATCTGCCTCTCTTCTAGCTCAATCCCTCTGGTCCCACACGGGAACAGTTACCTGGAAGCAGTGGGTATTCTGTCACTTGTCCCCTAATAAATCAGTGTGTGGGAATGATCTTGAGCTGGCCCTTGGGAGAGCTTTCCTCTCCTAGTTCCTTAACCCTTTCCCATGGGTCAGCTAGCCTCCAGCATCTCTTTTTGGATCGCACTCAATATCCACTGTTTCCCACCCAGAGTCCATCACATCACTTCTGTTTCATGCTTGAAAAGGGGAGGAGGGTGAGGGTGGTGAATGAGAGGCGCCCTTAGAGAAAGAGTTTCTTTTCCTGTCGTACAGTTCCTGAGTCGCTGGGCCCGTATCAAAATTGCTCTCTGGTACTGAACTGGAAGCCAAATTACTCAGTTTTATTTTTCAGACGTTCAGGCTGAAACCACAGACCAGTATGACTTGGTTTTTCCTTTATACTTGCACTGTTCTGCTGCCTGTGTGTTAGCTGGCGAGGATGAAGAGATGCTATACAGGTGCCTCTATTGCTCACCCGTTGTTCTAAGCACCATAGTGACCTGATGCCCATTAAAAAAAACTCCGTTTACCCTCTTCCCCCCACCCCACAGATTTAGCCCTTCTGGCAGCATGGTTGCTGTGACTGAGCGGTACAGATCAAAAAGCGAGTCTCCCGGGCGGATGGATGAGCCCAAGCAGCCCAGTTCCCAGGTAGGCAGATCAAGAAGTTTGCAAGTAAATGTTGGCATTGGAGGTGAAGGGGACTGTGTTTTGCTGAAGTGTTTAATATTTTATATCTGCGAGCAATGCTGTCTGTGAAACAAGGACCGGTTACTGTCACAACGGGTTTAGCTGCTCACGCTAAGAATGTATGCCCCCATATATGATTTAAAACTGACCTTGGCTGTTGTTTGGGATTTTGGGCAGACACCTGGAAAACATGAGGAGTTTCTCTCGTTGTCTGAGGGCGTTAAATATCAGCCCTTGTTCTGGGCAGGCCACTGACTCCTGAGGAAGAACCCCCCACCATCTGCCTGCAGAGCTGTATCTGCCCTAAAACACTGACAGCAAAACGCCTGAGCTGAGGGAGGAGAGGTGTTAGCTGGCTGCTGCAGGAGGCTGAGGGTCGACAGCAACTAAACCTTGCCCCACTAGTACCAAAACCAATCCAAAACGCCCCCCAGGCACTGCATCCCTGCATCCCTGCACCTTTAGCCTGGAGCATCTAAGGACTGTGGATTTGTGCTGAGGGCTGTGTCTTGTCCCCAAGGGACTGTGTCACATAGCAGAATTTCCAAAGTAAGTTGCTCTGAATTCCCCACTTCCTTGGAGTTGTGAGGTAGGAGGGAGAGATATGCAGGAGGGCGATGGGCTGTAGGCTGCCACAAGGTGGAACACAGTGGTCATACCCGTGCCTGATCATTTTGACTTAATTTTTCTGGTTGCATACAGTTGGTATCACAGTGGCACTGTGGTGCAAGTGTGTCACCTGGCACTGTGTAGAACGACTCTTGTGTGCCCGAGCGATAAGTAATGTGTCCGTTTGTAATCGGATGACTTTGCTGGAGGCAGGTGAGGCATTATCAGGCTTTTTTTGCCCTTGGGTAAGACCAAGGGAAGCAAGGGGCAGGGAGGGGGAAATCTTGATTGCTGTCTGCTCATGTTGTGATGCACTCCCATAATACAAAAGCTACCCTTTTTGTTCCTATTTTGCCAAAGCTTTGTGTCCTCACAATACAGTTAGGAAATTTTAGGTCAAACCAACCCTCCAGGGCAAATGTGACATAGGAAGCAATTTTAGCTCTATGTACAGGAAAGCTGGTGTTACTTCTCCTCTGTGAGACAGCCTCAAATATAAAACCATAGGCTGCCACGTACACAGGGAAGTATCATCACCTTCATCGCCATATCGCTGCTAAAAATAGCCTGCCCTTCATCCCTGCTCGAAGCAGGGATGGAAAGGGGAAGAAAGCAAGCACCACAGCTAATTGTGCATCTCCTTCAGCCGCAAGGGTCTCCCCAGTCCTTGTAGGGCCAGACTGATCAGCACCTGGCACAGTCACGCTGCTGCCTGCACTGGCTGAGCCTGGTTGTTGGACGGGAGTCCCTCCTGCTGTTACACTGGTTGGCATCAGCAGGAAACAGTCTAAACTTTCTGATCCATTGAAATCTGCATACGTTTAGGGGGCTTCTTCATCTCCTCTATGACACGCTTGGCTACACTTGTACAGAGTTGGGACAAACTCTTCAGTTAACTAGAAGGAGCTAAAAGCAGAGCATGCAGTTCTGGTAGGTGATAGTATGTCTGTAGGAAGATTGATTTTGGAGGCACAATATTGTATGCAGTTAGAAATAAAGAGCAGCTTGCCTGGGTGAGCTGAGGAAGCATTACAGTAGGCAAAATGCAAGCCAATCTGGCTATTTCAAAGTCCCTAAACAGCGTGAACACCCATCTGAGTTCCTCACACTCCTTTAGGTAGTGTAAACGCAGTCAGGCGTAAATGAAGCTGGAACCGACGCCAGAAATTATTTTGACGTGCTGCAGCCTCTTCCCCAGTGCAGGCTGGTTGTATTGACAGCTCAGTACTGGGTCTCAGTCACATGGCCAGAGGGCTCTTCAGATTGGTTCCGCTTTTAGGAGAGAAATTAAATGCTCTGTTACCCAGAATAGACCCAAATGGCTTTGCATACGCACATCCATCAGTGGGAATTCCGTGTCCTCCTGCAAGGAGGCATTTGGGAGGCTGTCAGTTCCCGTTCTGCATACGAGGAGCCAGGAGTAGCTCCCCTGGAGCCCGAGCGTGCGGTTCAGGGTTTTACCTATGGCTGGCTCCTTGTCGTTCTGGCTTCAGAAAATAACCAGGAGCCAGCTAGTCCTTGCTGTGTGACCTGGGCCAGGCGTGCCAGCTCTCTGTGCAGCTGATCCCCTACTGGCGCTGCTGTGGGGCTGGACTGGGTTACACAGCCAATTAAGCAAGGAGGTTTTCTTATAAAATGAATCCTGAATGACACCTGAACAAAGACTTGTGCAAAGCAACACCCAAAGAGTTTGAGATACGATTTGTAGTTTATCCCACCTTCGGTTTACTGTAAGCTCAATGATTGGCTTATTTTTGTAACCTAGTGAGTAAGACAGAACGTGGCACACAGCGTTTTAATCAAACTGGCCCAAGTTTTAAAATAAAAACCAGTAACATGCATCGACAGGTTTGATTCCCCACCCAGTCAGTGGCTAAGCGCCCTCCTGACAAGGGCTGTTGTAGCTTCCCCGGATCTACTTGGCAGGAGGGGCCGTCTCCATGGCAGAGGATTCTAATTGATTGCTCGATTGTCTTCAGCCCCAAGGCTCCAGTTAAGCACTTAAATGTGTGCTTGAGGTTGAAGACATGAGTGCTGCTGATTTCGAGGTTTGGCACATGTTTCAGCGCTTCGCTGGCTGGACTGGGGCCTGATCTTTCCTGCAGTTTGTTGGAGGCTGCTTGCTATGTAAATCTCCATTGTTTCCTTCGCAGGGGGAGGAATCGGCCATGCTTGGAGTGAGCGGTTATGTGGAGTATCTCCGGGAGCAGGAGGTGTCAGAGCGCTGGTTCCGGTACAACCCCCGGCTCACTTGTATTTACTGCGCCAAATCCTTTAACCAGAAAGGCAGCCTGGACCGGCACATGCGTCTGCACATGGGCATCACGCCTTTTGTGTGCCGCATGTGTGGGAAGAAATACACCCGCAAGGATCAGCTAGAGTATCACATCCGCAAGCACACGGGCAACAAGCCCTTTCATTGCCACGTCTGCGGCAAAAGCTTCCCCTTCCAGGCGATCCTCAACCAGCACTTTCGCAAGAACCACCCTGGCTGTATGCCTCTGGAGGGGCCTCACAGCATCTCCCCCGAGACCACCGTCACGTCTCGGGGGCAGGCAGAGGAAGAATCTCCTCCACAGGAGGAGGCTGTCGCTGTGGGGGAGACGGCACAGGGATCTGTGTCCACGACTGGGCCAGATTGAAACCTGGCTGCAGAGTCTGGGGAGAAAGGACCGTCTTCCCATTTTTTGGCTCTCAAGAGTCAGCACCAACCTGGCAGGCTGGTACTGTAATTAGTGCAATGCCACCACTGGACAGGAAAGAAGCTCCGAAGATGTTGCCAAAATTGCAGAATCTTTCTCTTTCTCCTCCTTTCTCTTACACACCCCTCCACACACACACGTAGAGTGTTAAAAGTTTTTCTCTCTTCCTCTTCCTCCTCCTCTTGGAGAAAAACAACACAACTGTGTCAATCAACTTCTTATTCAGGGATCGACAGGATTTTACCTTTTTTTTACTGTTCCGTGGTGATCTGGGACGAGTGGTCACTTGTATTTCTCTGCCCGGCAGCTGGGTCCCGCCGGGCAACCCAAGCCGTGCCGAGCCCAGTGCACAGGGCTGCTTCCTCGCCATATCTGCTGGTCCGGCTCGAGGGGAGAGCAGGGACAAGGCACCGTTGGCCTTTCTCCCTTCCTCAGGGAGTTGCCATGTTAAAAAAACAAACCACAAAAAGACTGTCCTGGTGGAACCTGCCTTGCCCAAGTGTATTTATCCCTGTTATTTTTGGTGTGTCTCTTTTTACCTTTTTACTTAAACGATTATTCGAGGGCTTTTGACTTGCCCAGTCCAGGCACGCAGCCTCAACGCCCCCCCTTAAAAAGCGGGCAGGGCTATAAAGCGGTATTGTAGAGGCCAGCAAAATCCTGAAGTGAAATTTAGCAGCCAGGAGGCTTGCATGAGACTCTGCTGCATTGGGAGAAGGGTTGGAGGGACCTTTTGGAGGAGGTTGTCCTTTGCTGTCACTGATCCAGGAGAGTTCAGAGCACTGTGACATCCTGACTGGCGTGCTGCTGTGCTCCAGGTGTTACCAAGCGTTAGGAATGAGTTTTCCTTGACCAGCTGAATTGTGGAGTTAGAGGCTGGCTGCCAAAGTCGTCCTTCACCCCTACTCCCCCCTCGACACGCACTTACCTTTTCTAACAGCAATATGGTACACCGAAATACTCCCGTCCCAGCCCAGCAATCGTGGGTGGTTGCTTTTAAATGTCGTTTCTACAAACTAGTTTGATAACTTTTTTAATCAATGAAATGCAAAAAGAAAAGAAAAAACCCTACTTTTATTTCCTCTTAAAGGTTCAGGAAACTTAAAAGTGAACGGTTCCTAGAGCAATCACAACTCTGTCCCCTTGCATGGACTTTAACTTTTGTATCCTAAGTGGCTCTGATGTTTAGAGCAAGTTTAGCAGACCTGGAGAGACATGCCTGCATCGCGTATTGTAGGTGTTTGCACGTGCTTACGTGTTTCATAAGCAGAGAAGCATGGGACAGGTAGAGAAAGTGCAAATATCTTGACATCTTTTGAAGAAGTCTTTTTTTAAAAAATATGCAATACTTTCAGAGTTTTCTCTGGTTCTGATGCCGAGTTGTTTGTAACAGAGGAGGAGGAATGAACGACAGGTCGGCTTTGGGAGAGGATGTTTGGTGGAAGGAGCTCTCTCGGGACTGTGTAACGTGTGCAGGATGAAGTTATGATCCCTGCGGTGCTGGGAGGAACAAGGAGATGTGGAAAAAAAGAATGCACTTCCCCTTGCTTCTGCAGAGCAAGCTGGGTGAGCGGTTAGAGCTTGGCCTGACTGCACAGTGGAAACAGCCAGCCCTCACTTTCCCCACCCGCAAAGTGGGACTCAGGATCATTTTCCTGCCCCCTTAGAGGGAAAAGTTTGGAGAAGGGTGATGTATTCTTGCCTTGCTTTATAAAGGTTTCTCTTTTATAAGCCAGGAGTCTCGTTGTTCCTCCTGTGCCTCTCTCAAAAAGCAGGTGCCGCTGTAATGATGGGGAGTGGGGTGTGGGTGGGGTGGGTTCTGGGATCACACGTAAAGGGGATGTGCTCTAAGGAAGGGACCTTTGCGTGTGTTTTGAGCCGGGTGCCTGCAAAGTACCATTTCATGGATCATTTCAAACAGGAAACCTGATATCTCACCTCCATTTTCCCTCTGTCCCTTCTTCCTCCTCTCCTGTCAAGTGCATCGTCGCACAGGGAACGATTTTCTAAGTGGCCGCCCGAAGGACCAGCCCCACTGACTGGGTTTCCTGTCAAAGGTCAATCAGGATCGTACCGGAACAGTAAGGTTGCCAGAGAGCAGTCGCAGAAAATGAGAGATAAGAGGGTGGCTAAGGTAGGTTTCGTCACAATCGAGGTGTGGGGAGGAGTGGAGACGTGCAGAGGATGCTGCTTTAGTCATAGCTTTTGAAGTTACCAAAAATCAAAAAGAAAAAAAGAAGAGTTAAACACTTTGAAATCCTATCCTGTTGACATTAGAGAGCATCAAAAGTTACTTTTAGTTGCTTAAAAGATTTTTTAAAGTGTTTTAAAATAGAACTTTTAAAAGAATACTACCAAACTATAAAAACATAAAATTATTTATATACATATATTATATATAAATATAGTGGGAAAGTTTCCCTGCTAAGCTTGCTGTGAAGAGAAGAGTGAAGGTGCAGTAACTGCTATACACAAGCAACGTTTGGCTGAAACCAGATGGCAACTGACCCCTTGAGGTGCAGTGATGAAGGGCTGACGCAGAGCGGCCAACGCCTGTGTTCCCATGGCATAGCTGTGAGTTCCCTGAGCAGGTTTTTTGTTTTCCTATATCGATACTGTGAATGGAGGAGCATCCTGACAGCCCAGGGTGCCAGCAGCGTGTCCTGTTTCGCTGATTCACTACTTTCACTTGCCCTGGTGAGAAGAAAAACACCAACCCATGACCATGGTCCTTCGTACCCTACTAGGCTAGTCTGAAAACAAAGCTCGTGAAAGGTTGTTTGGGTTGGGGTTTTTTAATTTTTTTTTTCCTCTTTCATGTTTGGTTTGTTTGTTGTTTGTTTGGTTTGTTGTTTTTGTTTTATTTTTTTCCTTTTGGTGCAGAGGTTGCCACTGTATAAACGATCATTTCTGATTGCATGCAAAAAGGAGCCAATATTCTTGCCTGGGGCCTCACTGAGGTGAAATTTATAGCTTGTAGCTAGGAGTCAGTATAAGGTATAGTAGTGGGAATCGTTTTAATATTATTTCTGTGCATTTAATGGATGCGTATGTATGTGTGGGAACCGTGGTGTCTCCAGTGGGTTCTTGAACAAGGCTGAAAGCAGTTCAGGCCCATCCGCGCCAGGAGATGGAACCAGTTCAGGAGGAATCATTTATTAAAACATTTTCTTCCAGTCATTGGCTTCGTTGGTGCAGATGAGGCCAAGGTTCGAGTTAAAAAGGGCTTGGAGGTCCTGTATGGTATGGAAGAAGCCTCCTGTGAATTCTCCAGCAGCGGTGTAGCTCGTTGGAGCTGCTTTCCCTAACAGAATGTCGTACAAACTTTCATCGCCTCTCGTGTAGCTCTTCACGGTTGCACTGAAGCTGTGGAGAATCAGGTGCCAACTTTCTGAGCGCGAATGCCTCTGTGAGGGGCTGAGGCACAGCTTCGCCTTTCATGTCTAGCTGCAGGTTTTTCCCCCCTCTGCCAAAACTGATTTCAACTGTGATTTGAGGAGGACGTGAAGACAACTCTGTCCTATTTCAATACCTCTGTATGTAACGCTGCGGTCTGCTTCAGAGCTTACTAACCCATTTGTTTGCTCGCCTCAGGGCAATGGGGGAACACGCTCGATTTCTGCAGTTTCCCCCTTCTCAGAGGAGAAACAGTTCTTAGTTCTTTGCTGTGGCAGAGAAGCTTTCCAAATGTGAAGTGTTGCGGTTATCTTCTCAAGCCTGCAGAAAGCCCCGGTGCCGAGCCCCAGCCAAGGGACGGGACAGTACAGTTGCCGTGGCCATTCCTGGCTGCTGCCACCGGGTTCCCTATGAATAGCTGTGAAAATACCAAGAATTGTGTCAATACTGTGCTGCTGCTTTGGGGAGAAGCTAAACTTCTTCCTCTAGGGAGGCTGAGAGATAGCGCAGCTGGGAGCAGGGAAAAGCAGGTGGTCTTTTTGCTCTTCTGTGATGGGAGCACATGAAAGCAAACTGCACTGCTTCTTTCCAGCAGCCAGAGAGAGAGGGGCAACCAGGGAGGCTTTAGGAAATGGGAATTTGTAGCAGGAGGCTGAGAACACACTCAGAGCCCCTTAATGAGGTCCAGGGGTACCAGCCTGGTAGGAGTCAGAGCAGGCAATGCAGGTGGGCAGCTCCTCGTTTGTCCTCCCAGCGCTGTCCGGCTTCCACATTCAGTCCTTTCACTTACCTACACCTTCTCTACAATCTTTTCAAGCTGTGATTTGTATGATTTAACTTTGGGAAGTTTGGGTGGCTGGAGGGCAGGAAGAATAGAGTTTTGCGTCTCTGTTGCTGTTTGAAATCCAGCAGAGGTGGGTAGGGACCAAGTGTTCCCATCCCACAGCTCTTCAGAGCTAGAATTGCGTTTGGAATGACCTGCGGTCTTGCTGAAAAGTGTTGCAGATCAGGCTTGGGAGGGCACAGAGTCAGGATTTCAGCCCTCAGCAAGATCAAGGTTGAAATAAACGGATGGGACAGCTCTCCCTGCTTGTCCTGCTCCTTGTGTTGTGACAGCTAGGTGACTCTTTTCCAGGGCAGGCCGTCCCATGCCTCTAGGCAGTAGTAATGTCACTTAAAAGGGTGACACCCGGTGCAGTAAATACTTGTAAGCAGTTTGGTCTTCAAGCAGAGTCCTTCTGCTGCCTTCGGGCAACTCAACCCTAACAAAGCATTTTCAAGAGCAGAGTTGTAGCTTTTATTTGCTGCTGACTTCATCTCTCCTGCAGAACCCAACCTATAAACAGGCAGCTGAAGAGCTGCAGGGTGGGGGAGGTGGTTTGTGAGGTCGACTGAATGGTGCATCATTAAACCCAACAAAAATCAACTTCAACCCTTTACTTTACCATTGAAACTTTATAGCTCCTTGTCCTCCAGCCAGGACATGCCTGGTTTAGCTGTACTAGCATCCAAGGGTTTCTGCAGATTAGCTGTTCTTGGGGTTCAGAGAAGTTGAGGAGCTGTAATTCAGGAAAGTTCCTGATTTTGTCAAGGTTTGAGCTCCAGGTTTCCTCTGGGAGCTGAGCCCATAGCCAGGACTGCAGCTGGAAAGTCCGGAGTCTTTCAGTGGAGCTGCCGCCGAGCGCCGGCAGAGCCTTGTCTGGCAATAATGATATTCCAGAGGTGAGCATGACTTGACACGCGTGTAGAGCTTTGACATCTTGGGTGGGAAGTCCTAGGGAGAGCTAAGGATCATTGTCATTCAAAGGATATTTTGATATAAAATACATACATCTATATGTATGTAGTGAGATATATAGATAGATATATATTTGTAACCAAATAAAAGCTAGAACTATGCAAACACTATTGGCTGCTGCTTGAAACTAACGCCTACCGGAACATTTTGAGTAGATGGGGAGTAGATTTATTTGGGGGTTTTTTTGTTTTTAACTAAAATGCAGCAGGCCAAAGCTTTGCTGCAGTTGGTCTTACTAGAAACTTAGGTTATTCCTCATCCAGAACCCACCTGAGTGGGTTATAAAGTTATCCGAGGAGTCCTACCATCTCTAGAATACTTCCATCTCCTGTGGTGTTATTGCTGAAAGTCTGGGACTAGAAGAGGTTGAACATGATGTCTGGGATGATAATTAGAAAAGAAGCAGAACCAAGGAAGGCGTGGGAGCATTTTCTTTTTTATGTAGAATTGAGTTGGCTTCAAGGAACCTTCCTGCTTGTGAAAATGCCCATCACAGACAGAGACAGGGTTTGAATGGTCATGGGGCTGAGGTCTGGTCCTGGTGGATGTATTGGAAGTCCTCGCTGAATCCGACGGTGCTGGAGTTTAGTCTGCTGGGAGACGTTTCACATGGTTTGTCAGACCTGATCTTGGCTTTTAGGATTAACTAAAATATATCCAACTGCAATCTTCAGCGACCTTCAACTTCTTATTCTGGGGGACAGTGGAAAATTCAGGTTTCCTCTAGCGTTATCCTCATCCCAACTGTGAACATGTTACTACTGCTCCTTATAATTTATTGTCTTTCTGTTCCTGAGTGTCTGTGTGATCCAGCTTCTCACCAGCGCCGCCTTCCAGTGCTTCGTTAGCTTTTATGCACAGGGAATTGTTGCAATGAATAAGTTGACCCCGCTAGTTGGGAGAGTAAAAGCCTTCAGAGAACGGCTTTTGCTTCCTCTAGCTGTCGTTAGGGAGTGCACACACACATACCTGTATATACATATATATATACATATATAAAGCATTTCAATATAAACTCATTTAGCATTAATCTTATTTAATTTATATTTTAATCCAGTTGTAAACCAAAGTATTACAGCTTGTGAAACGACATGTCTTGGAAATAGAGGGACCTCTTTTTAGCCAGGAGCCGTGGAAGCTCTTTGCTGACAAAACCACAGATACCAGTAAGACTTGAGACATTGTGCTGGTGAATCCTTGAGGCTTCCAGCCTTGGAAAGACTGGAGACTCACTGGGTGAAGTCTGATGATGGGGAGGCAGCACAGGTTGGGATTTTTTCCTTAGCCAGTATAACTTGGTGTTGGAGGAACTAGCTCAAGAGCAGTGCAGCAGGGTGTCTGGTGGAGATGAGGTGTGTGATTAAAGCTAAGAGGGCGATGTCAGGTAATGCTGTTTGCTTCTGGCACCTTCTGTTCACAGATCTGGATTGAGATGTGCTGGGCTCAGCTCTGGGCATCTCTATGCTGCCTTGTAGAGTGACCCCACAAGGAGCTGGGTGGCTGATGGTTTCAATTAGCGCTTTAAGAAGGGGACTCAGAGGGTTTCTGCTGCTGGTGTTTCGCAGCAGAACCACTCTGGAGTCACTACCACCCTACAGTGCTGCAGGTCACAAAGCCTGGGGCTTTCACCCCACCTCCTGCATTGGGATGCTTCAAGGAAGCAGGAGGACTTGCCTACTAGAATGCCTCGAGGAAATTTCCCTGCAAGGGAAAACGAGGCAGGAATTGAGGCAAGGATTTGCTGCATATGCTGTAACAGGGACTAATGCAATCCTGGATGGTCTTCTTCCTTATGAATGCAGGGTTTGGGTGAAGTGGTGTGAACAGGCCTGGGAACAGGGTGCACTGGTTCTGCTGGTGTCTCTTTTGTCTTGCTGTGGTATCTCATACGGGCTGGAGCCAAGAGGTGGTAGTTGAACTGGAGTACAGCTGCCACCAGCCCAGGTGTTCCTGTGCTTTGGCTCAGCTGTGCTGTCAGGGTGACAAAAGCAGCACACTGAGGGATTCGGGGCCTTCTGAAGGCTTGTGAGGGGCAGTATATTTCATGGTACCTAACAGGTTCGTAGGGAGACAAGAATGTTCTGGCAAGCATAGAAATGAGGAGACAGGGAATCAGACGGTAGTCTGACTCAACCAGGAGCTGGAGAGAGGAAGCCACAAAAAAAGCCACTAACATGGTTATTTAGTGTCTTTTTTAATTCTTAGGCTACACTGCTAAGTATTTAGTGGCTAATGTCCAGATTGAGGAAATCAGCCTTTGCTACTGACTCAGTCTCGTGGTGTTGGGTTGGTATGTAGCATCTCCTGTGGAGGCTCACAGTCCACTGCCTAGGAAGAAGCAACGGCTGCAGAGAGAAAATCTTGCTGGTTCTTCTGTGCCGGGGAGTAGTTGCAAACGCTGCAAACACATTCACCTCCCTGCAGGCTTGGCAGTGGCTGTGCTTCCTCTCGCTCTTCTGCTCTGACACTTTCCTCGGGTCCCTGCCCCTGAGCAGGGTGACAGTCCATCTGCCTTCGTTAACTGAGTGAGTTCATTTATTAAGTAGCACCAGTGTCAGTATGTCGCACCCAGTGACTGGCCGGTGGGCTGGTGGTGGCAGCGGAGCCAGAGGCTGTGGGTGAGGGGGTTGTGAAGGCATGCTGCTGGCTAGCCTTCCCTACCAGCAGCTTGTAACGCTTTGGGACATAGACCAAAAGACACTTCCTTTTGTTTCCAGGCTGTAATTCCTTCCACAGAAGCGCTGAAAAACCTTATTCTTACATTCTGTTCAGTTAAATTCCTGTCCAGCATCAGTTTGCGATCTAAGCACTGCTGCTACAGCCACCCTGGGTGGGACTCTGGAGGCGATGACAGAAGGTTTAAAGCTTGGGGCTGTAGGAGGTGATCTCTGTAACATGGCTTTGAAGCTGCTGCAGAGTTCAGGTCAGCAGGAGGGATGAGGAAGGGTCTTTGCAGAGTGCTGGTCCCTATCACAGCATGGTTCAAGCCCCTGGGCGTCAGTGCCTGTGTGCTGGGTGGGCTCTGCAAGGTCGGAGGTGCAGATGGGATTATTTTCTGGTGAGATTTTCCTTGTGGCTTCCCGTGGCATGAGCACTTTGGTGGTGAACAACAGGCTCTGCTGCCCTTGGCACCGGGACACGGTCGGTGCTGATGCTGCGCAGGGGAGTTCAGGGGTGAGGGGGTTGCATGCCAAGAAGTTGAACTTGTCAAAGGCTTCTTGCGAGTGAGGAGGTCCATCTGCTTGGGGCAGGGTGAGGGCACAGGCCTGGGGGTTTGGCTGTTAACATATATGCAGGTCCTTGTTTTTGCAGGGTGAGATGGGCCATTTCAGCAGTCCGGGCAAGGAAAGGTGGTAGCGTTTGAGCCTGGTGTTCTTGTTCTGGGTTTCCACTGAGAACTGCACCAGGTATGTTGATGCCATTGAAGGGGTGAGGGGGAAGTTGCACAGCATTGTGTTACATTGGGGGTGCTGGGTGCCCTGTGCCGGGTGTGACCCCGTAAAATGGGCACCTTTTGAAACAGATAGGATGGTGCAGCATTCCCCAAAAGCCATCTTGGCTGTGTCCATCAAGGCTGCAGGGTAGCGCAGGCTGCTGCCAGCACCGTGAGCCCCTTGCTGTGTCAGAATCACAGTGACTGGGGTTGGAAGTCCCTTCTAGTCCAACCCCCCTGCCAGAGCAGGATCACCAAGAGTAGGTCACACAGGAATGTGTCCAGGCAGGGTTTGAATGTCTCCAGAGGAGATGATTCTAGAGGAGACTGTCTCCTGTACGTTTGTCTTGATACAGCAACTGGCAAGCTCAGCAGTTCTGGGATAATTCTTTTCGTTGCCAAAAACAGTGTTAATTCTGACCTGGTGGTAGGGTAGAACAGGTGAAACAAAAGCAAAGTGACATCGGGATGAGATGTGTGTGTCCAGCACGCAATGGATGCTGTGGGCAGGGAAATGCTGGCTGTAGGACACACGTGTACTCGGCAGCACACAGGAAGCCCTGCAGTCATGGGACACAGGCGTGCAAAGATGTCCTAAAACATTAGAGCTGAGTGTCTCCAGCATTCTCCATCCTGGAGCTGCGAATGGTAGCGAGGGAAAAGGAGTCGGTCCTATGGGGAGGGCAGTTTGTGTGCGGATTTCAGAGACTCCTGAGGCAGGAACCGAAGGGCAGCAAGAAAAGGCTGTAGAGGGGCAGTACCAGAGGGAGGTCAGAGTGCTGTTGTGTGAACGTTAGGGTTTCTGGCATATGGTGAAGCTGTTGAAGACTAAAGTTTGCTCCTGTTTTGGTACTCTCTCCTTCACCTGTATTGTTTCTTCTGTTTAAGCTCAGCAGCCAAGGGGAGGGTGCAGAGAAGACAGAGCCAAACTCTTCTCAGAGGTGCCCAGTGGAAGGAGGAGCGGTCGTAGACAGGAGTTTCTCCAAGGGAGTGTCAGGTTAGGTCTTACAAGCCGTTCCTTTCACCGCAAGTACAGCCACACAGCATTGGAAGGGCTTGTCCAGAGTGGCTGGGAAATCTCCATCCTGGGAGATACTCCAAACTTGACGGGGCGAGACCCCCACGGAATAAATACTGCCCCACCGCGTGCTGCTCCGCAGAGCACAAAACCAGGAGCAGGGAGTTTTATCCTACCAGTGCATTGCCAGGTAGGATATATATATATATATATGGGGGGGGGCGGTTTCTCCCCATTTGTCAGTGATTAATCCATGAAATAGTATCTTGCCTGCTATGGTCTGTGGAGAAATCCAGCTGCTCCCCAAGCACGAGTGCAGCCTCCCAGGTTCCCGTTTCCATTAGACTATGCCAAGCTGTAATTTTTGTTACTACTTTTTTTTTTTAGTATTATATAAAAATAGGCAGCCTGTTAAAGCTGCCTAGTTCATATCAGTTAAGCTTTTGAAACATATTCAGGTATCTTTTAAATACTGCTGTGTAAGTCCCTTGTTTAATCTGACATACGCTGATGTATGCTCTTCCTGCGGTTATCCAAGGCAGGACTTTAAAGTAAAAGAGACAGTGCGTTGTTTTGCAGACTGTTACTGTTTTGCTACCTTAAGCCCCCTGCTTTTCTTAGTTTTGGTAGCTGTACTTAACCCCTTCCCCCTCAGATCTCTGCTTAAACCTCTTTGTTATTATTATGCTTATTTATTTAAACCTCCCCATTACCTTTGTGGTCAGACCCTATACCATTGGCTACAGAACTGTGAAACTAATCAGAAATGAAAAATTAAGCTAGATTGGGTTTACTACTGGTTGTAAAATAGCAGTGTAGGAGAAGAAAAGTACAACTGAAGTTACTCAGTCTGGGGAGGGGGAAGAAACTGAAGAACTAGGGCTGAGGAACTTCCTAGAAGCTATGTTTGAATCTGATGATGTTGTTACTTCACCGGTTCTTCCCCGCTGGGCGTGTTTGAAAGCTGTGTCTGGAGACCGAGGGGGACATCAGGAGCCCACTCGCTCACCCACATGTCTGAGGGCATTGGTTTGGCACGGGATGTGCACTCCCGTGGTGCTATTTTCTTCGAGTTTATGTGTGGGAATTAACTCTACAGATTACTGTGAAGCTTTTATTTAACATGTCAACGGTAGAATTAACAGGGGCGAGGAGGCGGTGGCTGCGGGTTACCCTAACAGAAAGAGGACAGTGCAATTCTCCCCAGGACAGCTTTGATTTTGGCTCCTGCCCGTGGGGTGCTTTCAGGGTGAATCGGTCCCACATTTGCTCCAGCAAACGTGGGGACAGGGATTGGGGGTGTTGGTGCAGGCTGTCGGGGGTATGTGTGGTTACGGGCTGAGGGAATGGTTTTGTGGGCATGTGGGGGCTTTGCTCCAGTGTTAGGTTTCCAGAGCCAGGGTTACACTGTTGGGGCACAGGTGAATTTGGGATGGAGAGCAGAATGTTATCCCCTTGGCTTAAGGCCACTTCCCTTTCGCTCCCATAAAGCACTTGCCTGGGCAGAAAGCTGGCGTGCGACAGCTTTCAGGGTTACATTGTCACAGGGTGAAGTGACTGTGAGAAGTATCTGGAAGTGAAGGAGGAACAGTATCACTCAGGCAGTGCGTGTTTCGCTTGTGTTCACGTATGTAAAGCCCCAGAGCATGAAGTGAATCCTCCTTGGTGGCCAAACAGCGACTCTTCTGAATAAGCTCTTTTAAGAGCCGAGTTCAGAAGAGAACACCACGTGGCTGTGGGTCGTTGCGGTAGCGCAGCCCTCCCTGTGTGCCCCATGCTTAGCGGGAGAGCTAGCAAAGGCCGAGAGAAGGCAGTGTCCAAGAAGCAGGCTAGCAGCAGTGGCAGCAAGGGCAGCAAGCTGCTTGTGCTGCGTCTGTCTGAGAACGGGAAGGCAACGCGTGCGGACAGCCCCCGAGCCACTGGCAGCTCAGGCACAAGCTGAAGCTCAGGGAGCTCTGGCCTGGCTGCTCCGAGGCTGCTCCCTTGCCCCCCCTTTTCCCCAGCGTCACCCCCTCTTTCCCGCACAGCACTGTGAACGTGACACCAGTGGCTCTTTTTAACCTTCCTGAGCTGCTCAGAGCACGAAATGCTGTCCTCACGCAGTCACGCTGTGACACTGTAGTGGACGAGCCCGGTTCAACGAAATGCTAACTCCCACGTGGGGACACTGCTGGGCCAGCACGTCCTCGCGGGAACTGACAACGTAAGTGGCTTTGTGTAACAATTTGCTAAGCAAATTTGGTTTTGCAATGAGGTAAACTGACAATCAATTTCTAAACTAGAAAAGCCTCACTGAGGGAATACTCAAGCGTGTCTTCAACAAGATTTACCTGGGATAACTTTCCATAAAGAGCACAGGAGTTTGGGGTTTTTTTCCCTTTCCTTTTGTTTTTTTGAGGAATCACTCCAGAAACCGAGTCGCTTTACGCAGCAGCAGACTCACAGGACAGTAACTACCTCTCTCTCTCAGAGTGCTGAGGTTACCACGCTACACCCTCTTACCGGTAAAGCTTTTGCTTCCAACAGGTTTGTTTTCCTTACCTCTGTCTTTCAGTGATGCAGGTCTGCTCTGCAAAGCAACTCTAGGAAAATGGCATCTGGCCAGAGCTGGGGGAAGCATTTTGGGGTGCGTCATCCCGCTTTGCCACCACTTTCTCGCCGTGACCAGCACAGGTTCGCTCTGGGGCCGTGAACGCTCAGGGTGGATGCATTACTCCATGTATTCTGCCAAGGGCCACTGCCTGAGCCGTGGGCCGGGCTTCCTGCGCTGGGAAAGTAGTTAATGGCGTGGAAGGTAAGAGGAGAATCCATCTCCCTCCTGCCTCCAAGGTGGCAGGAGGAAAAGAATAAAGAACAAGCAATAAAATACAAAACCACTTTTCTATGTTGGTCATTCGTAAGCAGATCCGACTCTGCCAGTTTCTATACACAGGGAGAGCGGATCTCTCATGTGAAAAGGTGCCATTTTCTTCTTCTAAACAGAGTCCCTTTCCAAACTAGAACAGCACTTTAAATAAGCTCCTCTTTAAAAAGAAAAAAAGAAAAAAATAAGAAAAAAAGAAAAAAAAAAGATAAACCCCTTTACTGAAGAAATGCACTTTAAATCCTAAGATGCATCCGGCTGTCGCTGGCTCCTGACCCGGCTGTACAGGCAGGCGGCTGCTCCTCAGCCAGAGCCGCGGAGGGAGCGACGCTGCCAGACGTCCCGCAGCAATACCTCCCGCAGCCCTCCCGGCCTGGCGCTGCCCTGCCGACACTACTACGCCCAGGAGTTGCCACCGCAGCCACAAACCTGGCCGCGGCTCAGCCGTGCTGTAGCACTAACAGGGCCGGCACCGGTCGGCCTGTTAGAAGACTTTTGTAATCAGTCAAAAACAAACGACAGAACCACCCCCTCCCCGCTGCGCCCCACCTC